>CM058041.1:96129070-96248827 GCA_030169165.1 Centaurea solstitialis
TGCCGTCGGAGATGGCGTGGAGCTTCTTGTTGTCGTAGTAATCGAGGAGGATGTGGAGGCTGAGGACGGATTTCACGACGGAGAGCGGATGCTTACCGGCGAGTGACGTCACGGCGCCATTGTTGAGCACGAGGACGGTGATCGTTTCGCGGCTGTTGATCTCGTCGTCGAGCTTCGTCTTCGAGAGGTAGCTGTTGAACTCGCTGTACTCCGGGAACTGCGACAGGATGGCGGTGATGTTGTGGCCGGAGACGACGGAGGCCACGGCGGAGAGAAGAGAGACGGTGAGGAGGACGGTGGTGGTGATGCGTAATGCACCCATGGTGTGGCGCAGGTTAGCGAGAGAGGCGCACAGTGGAAGCTGAAAGCTGAAACTGAATGAAATGAATAAAGTGGAGTGTGGGGGTTTATGGGGTTATGAGAGTTTAATAGGGATTTAACTTAACCATGGTTAATATTTGAGTGTTCTTTCTGACTAGGGTTAGTTTTAATCCTATGCATGTTGTTGTGGGAATGAGCTGGAATTCAAATATGCCCTTATTTGGTCAAAAAGACAAAAGAGTCCTTAAGGTTAACCAGTGTGGTGGTTTTGTGTTTTTGGCATTTAATAACGTAAAACCTTTTTTTTACATGTCCAAATATGTCAAATCCATAGGATTATGTTAGAGAGGGATATACTTCACGCATATAAAGTTGTTACATGTTTTTTCATGGTGAAAGTTGTGACATTTTTGGATAAAATATGTACAACGTTACAATATTTAGGGGGTGCTTGGTTCATTTTAGGGAATGGGAATGGGAATGAAAATGGGAATGCAGGAGAATGGGAATGAAAATGAGCATTATATTGTTGCTGCTTGGTTAACCCACTATAATCAATGAAAAATTGTTTCATATTAAAAAAATATTTTCCTCCACTTCTAAAATACAAAAGATGTTCCATTTAACATCAAAAGATGGAATGACGTATGGAAAAAAAACTGAGTAGAAAGAAAATTTTCATTCCCCCCAATTTGGTCAGGAATGGAAATTAATGAATCTGCAGGAGTGATTCCATTATATAATATCAGACCAAGCAGCAGTATTCATTGTCATTCTCATTCCTTACCCTGCAATACCCCCAACCAAGCACCTTAAAGTTTTTTTTTTTGGAAGAGGTATCCCAGACCACATTGGGCCCAGACTAATCCTCGGCAATTTTTGGGCCGAAGCCCGACTGCTAAAGCATGCAGCCCGGGGTCGAAGCCCCCGTACCTCCAGAATGTGTCCCCCAGGGCTTGAACTCGGGTTCACCACTATGCAGTGCCCAAGCCTTACCACTAGGCTAACACTCCTTTGGTAAGCACCTTAAAGTTATAGTTATAAGAACTTTAAAAATGTTGTTAAGGTTGTGTTTGACAAAAATAAGTTAGCTAATAAGTTAGTTTATAAGTTAGCGTATAAGCTCGCTTATTAGACTGAGGGTAGCAGTGTAGCACACCTTGCTCAGGGTTGTTGAGGGCGGGCCTTGCTCGATCTTGATACACCTTATGCGAGTGTTGGCTTTGGGAATTTGCTCGAGCTCACAAGCACGGGTTTAGATGAACTTATATATGTATATAATGAAAAAGGGTATGAATTGGGTTGTGGGTAAATGGTATAACACTACAACTTGGATATGTGTTTGTGGTTAAATAGTGGAAAGCCGATGTGACAGATTTGGGCTTTGGATACCCACAATGGTACTCTTGGCCTTAAAACAATAACTAGAGTAGCATTTCAGGAGATTTTTGTAGTTTTTTCCAATTATACTTTTATCAATATTAAGTATTATACTTCAAGATATATTTTTTGGTCGTTTTACATATTAATAAGTTCGTTTTTGAAAAACATAATTTATTCATAAGCTAGTTTTTGGCAAATATAATTTATTCACTAATTAAGTTATTAGCTACTAGCTAACTTTTTAATCAACATCTAACTTATAGCTACCGGGTACCTTATCAACTAGTTTATCAAACACAATCAACAAAAGTTATTTAATAATTCATAGTGGATGATATGGAAATTGATTTTCTTCGGCCAATAAAAGCTATTTAATAACAGTTTTATTTATTTAATACAAGCACAATTATGTAACTCATGGATTTACTTAAATGCAAACTCAGTTATAATAATTTATTTAAAGATTTTTTTGAACTGAGTTTATTAAAGACATTGTACATTAAGACCCTTGTTAAATTTAGATGATAGGATCTTTTACACATATATCTTACTATATTGATTATCATACCATTTGGTTTATTAGTAAATAATAATAAAACAATTGTACCGTTTAGAAGCCTTCTTTTGAAAATGCTTTCGTAAAACAATTGTACCTTTTGGAAGAAGCCTCATAAATTGCAGCCTTGATTTGGCATTTATTTCCACAGTGCATTTGGGTTTTATGTAAAACGCTTTCTTTTAAATGTTTCATATTTAATTATCGTATACCAAACCTCTTCAAATAAAAATTGCTCAATTTTATATGAGGCAATTGTAAAATAATCAAACTGTCTAAGAGTGTTATACGATAAATCAATCATGATCTAGCATGCAGTGCATGAAAGATTCATGTTCGATCTACATTAAGTGTTTTGTAGAGGACACTCATCCTGAGATGGGAAAATCTTGAGTGAACCGTATGGAGGTTCACCTGCGATTACTCTAATCCATTTGTGGTCGTTCAGGGATTAGTCGATGCATGTGAGCTGATCCGGAAGCCCATGGTTACCAAAAAAATTAAAAACTTAAGTTAAAATTTAAAACTTATAACATAATTCCTCATTTGTAGTATAAGCATGTTTTCATAACATTTATAGATCGTTTTATTCACATGTATGTTCATCTTTACTTTAAGGTTAAAATTTGGTTTGACATTAAAATACAATAAAATGCAACTACTAAAGGATAAATACAATATATCTTTTAAGATCATCGTCTATGGTTTCATATTTTTTAGAGCGACAACATTTTGTACAAAAGATGTATGTATGGTCTGCAAATAGAATATAGGCACTTTTTATGGATTAAAATATTGAAGTATGTGAATACACGTGAAGGTGATGCATTCTTTTCGATGATAACGTTTCTCTGAATATTAATCTTATATATTAAAATTAATGGGCCATTTACTAAATGTCTACCACCTGCCTTACTGGGTGAGCATGGTAATAACCGAAGATATTACCCGATATGTAAGGAAGAAAATCCTCCTCTTTGCTTGCAATTACTTGATAAGAACTACTTAAATCTAGTGCTTTTTGTTGATAAGTATATTTGTTAAACATTGTGTTAACAACTCTAATATAATATTTAAAACACCATAGAGTGGTTTTCTATATAATTATAACTATATCATAAGATTTAAATAACATATGGAAGGTTTAGAGTTAAAACCATTACCTATCATAATTCTAGTTTGAATGGCATGGTGAGTTGTCGTTCCATGCTTAATGATGGCTCTAAATGGGCACCATTATTGGGAGCACTCTCCTCCATGGCCCAACTCCAAAGGGTAGTTGTGGATTCAAATATATTTCTAGCACACAACATTTATTATCATTATAACTTGTTTTACATTATCAACCCAATAAAGATGCATCTTTATTGGTGGATGTGGTCATGATCAAATTTAAATTAAATTACAAATTTGGTCCTTGTAGTTCACACTTTTTTATTTATATTGGTTTCAAAATCAAAACAAGTATAAATATGCAACTCGTGGTTTACATTTTTGACCATCTTAGGATTCATGGCTTACACTCTTGCATGTCTCGACTCCCCGCCACTAATATAATAAAAAAAAGAATTTCGTTAACTCGGTTATATAAAAGGGTATTTCGGCCTTTTTATCCTTAATTTTGTCTTTTATGTGTATATATGTATATGCACACCCCAACGTATGTGTGTGTATATGATAATACATAAAACAAACATAAATTCTATAGAACATATTAGATCTAGGGTTTTGGGCTAGCATGTGATGGAAGCGCAAAAACATGTATGTGTGTGGATCATCAATAGAGAAAACCTAACTTGGTTTCTAAGTGCTTCGTTGAAAACAACTACAGATCTAAATCTATAACTTTAAACACCCTATGGTTTGCTTAGAATATGTTTTAACTGTCACTGGATCCGACTTATGTTTTAATTTTTGAAAATCTTTCTAGTTATTTGTAACCAAAGAAGGTTAAATAATTTTTCGTGGCATTTAAATGGTTGCAAAATCAAATTAAAACCTTACACCCTCACATTTCTCTTGTTTATGCGGTGAAAACCCCCTCTCATACTCCATATATAACATATGTTAGATTAATAAAATCCTTAAAAAAAATATTTCTTACGAATCTTTGATTGTTTTTTACTCTTGGTTTTTATTTAACCCATTCTAAAATCTAAGATCAACATCATCCTCCAAGAAAACATTATCTATCGACTCTACACATGGAGGTGAGTTGAAATCGAAGGGGTTTAATGACAAAGGTTGAGATCGACAAGGTGGTGGTGACGAGGGAAAGGGATAAACATGATGGTAATGATGATGGTGCAAGAGATGGTTCACGTTCAACATTAAGGATATTTGGTCCTTGCGATTTAGGTCAACGAGATGTGGTGACCGGAGAAAAACTTAATACGTGTCGTCTCTGGGAAGGAAGCGAGAAGTGGAGGTTCACTTAACCATTTTAATGGGTGTGGGCGGGGTGTGAGGCTAGAGACAGTAAAGGGGATCGGAGAGGCCACTATGCTAGAGTCTGGAGATGGTGATTGGAGTGACAAATATGGTGTGACTTACATAGGTATTGTGTATATATATATATATATATATATATATATATATCTCACACACACACATATGATTGGGTTCCACTCCATATATAACATATGTTAGGAGCATGGGGCGAACCTACTAAAATTTTAGAGGGGTCTCGTACACTTATTCACTCGACTAGTTTAAGAAAAAAATCCGCTGTTAACAAGGTGCATCTGCTTAATTATAAGTGTTCCCTTAAATGTATTAAAAACAAGTCTAATTCAACAAATTGAAGTAGGTGATATTGTTGAATGTAGCCTACAAAAAGTGTCTCCTCTATAAGAAGAGATCCTAGGTTCAAGCCTCGTTTGGTGATTTGTTTATATTTTTCATCTTCTGATTTTGTTTTAAAAGGTTTAAAAGTAGAGGGGCGTCTTGAAGTATTTTGAAACTAAATGGACTAAACCTAAATTTTTTAATAAAACCTACTCAAACAATGAGGGGGCGTTTGGTTGGGGGTATTGAGCAGTCAGGAATGAGAATGATAATGAAAACTGCTGTTTTGTTTGATATTATATAATGAAATCATTCCTGCAGATCCATTAATTTCCATTCCTGACCAAATTGGGGGAATGAAAATTTTATTTCTACATGGTTCTTGTTTCCACCCATTGTTCCATCTATGGATGTTAAATGAAATATCTTTTGTATTTTCAAGATGGAAAAACATATTTTTTTTAATATGAAGCAATTTTTCATTGATTATAGTGGGTTAACCAAACAACATCAATGCAATGCTCATTCTTATTCCCATTCTCCTGCATTCCCATTTTCATTTTCATTCTCATTCCCTGAAATGAACCAAACGTCCCCTGAATTTTTATCTTCATTTTTGTTCTATAATCACCACCTCAAATTATATTGTCACGATTTTATTTGTTTGTTTTGAGTTTTTACATTCAAGTAATAAAGTTTTGATTATTGACTTATATTTTTAGCCTATATTTAAATTGGTGCTAAATTTTCTTAGTTTATTCTAATTTTCTTAACCTTAGGTGTTTTGTTGATGCTGGTTTGTTTAATCAACCTAGAGTTCTTTAAATTTAACTGGATTACTTTATTTTGTAAAACATCTTATTTAGTATTAAAATTCTAAATGTATAATGAAACTTTCTGAAGTCAGCTCAAAAAACCTAGCCACTCAAAGTTAGCCAGAAACCATAAAACTCTTTCAAGATCAACAAAAAAATCACTCAAAATAACCAAAAAACTTTAAAATATTATCTCTATGAATTGGAGTAAAAACACACCAAATGGATTTTCACGCATTGTATCTAATCTAAAAGGTGTACCCACTCGACGAAAATCCGGGTCTGCCAATGGTGAGGAGATTCAAATACAAGCTATGAAAACCTTACAAACCACAAGTACCGATCTTAAGTGTTCATCTAAGCTAATGAATATCAAACCTGAGAGGGAAACAGAGCTCGAATCCATACATTCTCTATGCACCTACCATTCGTTAGCAACGCCTTACCACGCTTACCACCAGCCATTTCACTAGAATCTGCAGTAAGCAGTATCCTTCGTAACTAGAGGAGAAATCCTCTTCTTTTCTTTATCTTTCTTGGATTCAAAAAACCTTAAGAACCATAGGTGCCACCAACCGAGGCAGAGATTGGAGATACAACAATTGGCGTGCAGTGACCGTACGCGAGATAGATCTGAACCGACGGTTGTGGAGAATAGGTGGAAGTGTTTCCTAATTCAAAAGAATGAGCATAATAAATAGGCACGATATCATGTGAAAAATGTTATTTCTGATGAGAAGTATGAGAAGTGTTTTTAAACAGTTGATCACTTTTAAATAAATACACTCACATTAATTGCGACTTAAAAGGAAATTAATTCGATGCATCTCATCCTAATGTTTGACACCGTTGGACCATTTCTCGTCCAACGGTCGATCACCAGATCTCACACTTCTCACCAAGTTTGACACTTCTCATACTTATCCAACCCTAGTAAATAAACCCTATCATTGTTCATCAATATCTTGATCATAATGAATGAACCTTGGATTATTTTCCATAAACATCTCAATTGTTTTCTAATAGAAACGTTATCGTGTTTTGTAGTATGTAATATTTATAATATTGTTTGTATTTTAAACTCCCTCTACAAACAAGATATTTAAATATAAAAAAAACTAATTAACACCTTATTTTTTGATTAATGATACCATATTATAATAAATAAGAGAAAATAACATCATAATATGATCCTAATATGGGCCCGACCCGGCCCGACCCAGCCCAATAGTAAGGGTAATTCGAAGCCAAGGTAGTCTCTTTCTCTAACCTGTATCCAGCAATTTGGTTACTTCTTCATTCAGGCATTTCTACAAACACCTGATCTACACTCTCATTGAGATCAACTTCAATGGCGAACCAGCTCCTCAAACCTCCAACCAACTTCACCAACTTACTCAAAAACCTTCACTACGTATCCTCACAGCTACAACTGATGACAACCAGCAGACGAGTCCAAGATCGAAGCCAAAAGAAACGAGTACACGCCCTCGAAATCGTAGTCGAAAAGCACAAAATCGCATCCAAAATCCTCTTCCTCTTGGAACTACTTAAACACGAGCCCGAACAAATCATCCCCATAAGATCCCTCGATCAACACAGGCAACAACTCAACCTCCCAAAACCCCATAAATTATCAGACTTCATTCGAAAATCCCCGAAGCTTTTCGAGATGTATAAGGACCAAAGGGGGACAACGTGGGTCGGATTGACGACAAAAGGCGAAGAATTGATCGAAGAAGAAGAGAAATTAATAGAGGAAAACGAAGAGAAAGCGGTAGAACATGTAACAAGATTGCTCATGATGTCAGTGGAAAAGATCCTACCTTTAGATAAGATTGCACATTTTAGGAGAGATTTAGGGTTACCATATGATTTCAGGAAGCAATTGGTGCATAAGTATCCGGATATTTTTCGAGTTGTGAAGAATGAAGATGAGGTTGAGTTCTTGAAGCTTGTTTCATGGAATCCATCGTGGTCCGTTACCGAATTGGAAAAACAGGTTTTGGGGATCACGAATGGCGAAAATCACGTTCCGGGAATGCTTCGGATTCCGTTTCCGATGAAGTTTCCGCCGGATTATAAGAAGGTGTATAGATATGGTGGGCAGATTGAGCATTTTCAGAAAAGGGAGTATCTTTCTCCTTATGCAGATGCTGAGGGGATGAAAGCGGGATCGGTTGAGTTCGATAAGCGCGCGATTGCGGTAATGCATGAGGTTTTAAGCTTTATGAATGAGAAGCAGTTGGTTACTGATCATTTGACTCATTTTAGGAGGGAGTTTGTGATGCCACAGAAGCTTATGAGGATATTGTTGAAGCATTTTGGGATCTTTTATGTTTCCGAGAGAGGGAAGAGGTTTCGGGTTTTCTTGACGGAGGCTTATGATGGGTCGGAGTTGATTAAGAAGTGCCCGTTGGTCGTTTGGAAGGAGAAAGTTGTGGGGCTTACTGGGTATAGAGGGAGGAAGAAAAAGATTGAAACTTTTGATGATTTGCCGGATTTGGAGGATGATGATTTGTTCGAGAGTGGTTCGGAGGATGATGATGTTATTCGATTGGATCGGTCTTTTGAAGGAGAGGATAGTATGAGTGATCTTGAAGATGGATTGATTCCAGAATGTTCTGAGATGGAGATTGGAGAAGTTCATAATGCTTATAAAGATAAGTGAGCATTTTGAAGGTTATAATTTTGTTTTATTTATTTATTTTCTTTTTGACACTTTTAGTTAGTTATTTAACATAATTTTAGCATACATGTTACATTAGTTCAAGCTCACTTAAGAAATTCTTGATTAGTAGAACACACTTAAAGTAATTAAAGCATAGTTGTTGCATTACTATTCAAGCCCAAACTAAGTTAAGGATGGAATATTTGATTTATTTGCAATCAAATCATTGTTTTTAGCAAGAATGATGAATTTTGAACAAAAAAAAGCTATTATTATGCTCCTTTTTTGCATTTATGTTTTATTCTGTCCAAATTTGCTGATCTTGATGCTGTAATGGTTTGTCGACATTTTTGCAAGAATTGAAACGTTGGACACTTGATCAGAAGCCCGAAAATAGTTCCCAGTTATGGGACTGTCTTCGGTATACTCATCTACTTTCAGTACCCTCTATCTCTATGGCTACATAGGTGACATTTCATGAAAACACCATATTTTGAGACTTTGTTGTTCCTGATCAAAGTGATGTTTGAAACTAAAATCAATTTTGATAACGACACGAAAGGTGGTAAAATGAGGACATAATGACGGTCTTATTTGAGCATGGAACATTCACTTTTGACGTGGTTAAGTGGAAGCTTGCAAGTTTTGAGTTTTCGACTTTCAAGAGACTTCAATTGTGCATATTTTAGAAGGAATGCAGCAAAATTGGTTCAAATTGTTTCTGGGTTCGCTAAGTTCAGCAATAAATCCTGTGTGTTCAAGTAAGGGGCTGTTTGTTTACCTCATAATGATGCTATTAAAAGGTAACCTCTTATTCATTCGGAGGAGAATTTTGTTTGGTAAAAAAAAAGTTAACCTCTGAATGATTCAAATTACCTCTGAGTGATTTTTCTTCCAGGCCCAGTCTAAATCGTTAAGAGGCTGCTTTTTTTTGTTGTTGCTTGAGTTCCCTTCAATCCACGACTCCTCTCGCGCTTTCTCCAAACCACGTTGCTACTCTCGCTGATAGATAACGATGAAGTTCACTGAGGTATTGATTGCTACTGAAAAGTACACTGAAACGATGAGGCGTATGTAAAATCCTATTTTTGGCAGTGTTAAGTTTATTTTATTAATCGAAGTAGAGATTGTTATTGAATTTTATCTCACGTCATTGATATAGGTTTTCTTCGATTGTAGATAGGTCTTTATTTAAATGGAGAACCATGTTGGATTTTTCGTTAGATTAGGTTGTCTGGAAAGTCGATTGATTATACATAACTGCAAAATGATTATCTTTCTGTTCTACAGTTGAACAAAAACCGAGTATGCTTAGGTGAGACTGGGGCCAATCTTAAACACCATTCTTGTCTGTGGTATACTTTATGCAACATTCCTTCATTTGGGTAATGCAATTTTTTTTTGCTTTTCTTCTGAAAATTAATATAGCAAGCTAGCAACTTCTATGAGCACCTACGATAGACTCCTCATTTTTCATTTTCCATTAGCCTTATGTATTCAATTCTCTGTCTGTTCATATATATATATATATATAGAGGAAAGTTCAAATGTGAACCACTTTTTGGTTGTGAACGTGAGGACAACCGAGAGCGCGACACGTGGCGGCTTTGAGTGTGGTCCCCCTCTTTAATTCAATGCCCTCCCATGAATCGCGCCTAGTCATCCGCCGTGGACTTGACGTGGCGCCTAGTCATCCGCCACGTGTCGCACTCTAGGTTGTCCTCACGTTCACAACCAAAAAGTGGTTCACATTTGAACCCACCCCTATATATGTATGTATGTATGTATGTATGTATGTATGTATGTAGAGGAAGGTTCATGCGAGAAGCATATCAATTTAAGAGAACGTGAGGAGCAATCTTAGCCACTCATCTTTGGTTACGTGGACGTGATCACGGAGGATTGACTCGATTCATGGGAGGGTAGAGATTATTAAGGGGGGGGGGGGGACTGGTCAAAGCCGCCTTTATTGACCGGATGAGTGGCTGAGATTGCTTCTCACGTTCTCTTAAAAAGTTATGTTTCTCATTTGAACCTCTCTCTCTCTCTCTCTCTCTCTCTCTCTCTCTCTCTCTCTCTCCCTCCCTCTCTCTATGTATATGTATGTATGTGTGCGTGCGCGTTTGTTTATGGTAAAGTATTATCAGAAGGACAAGATTTGGGCCAGCCTTCGGGCCGGTTTGAGACCGTGTTCAAAAAAAAGTTTGGCAGATTAGTTGCTATACCATTCTCTGACATAATCATCTTAATGCCATGCATGATTCATGGGTTTTTATTTGGTTTGGCAAATTGGCGTACCACCTGGTTTCTGATTTGGTTTATCATTTGATTTCTGACAAGTCAGGAGCATTTCAACCAAATAACAACATAGGGACCAATCATGGAGCATTGCAACCAAATAACAACATAGGGACCGATCATGGGGACAAAAAGACACGAATTTGGGGGTTTTTGTTGCTGCAGTAAATGAAGGCTGGAGGGGACGGAATAAGAGGTAGAATAAGAACATCACAAGGAGAAAACAGAAGAGTCTCATGGCTGTGGTTTGACAGCCGATACGGTTAACACAGGGATGAAACAAAGGGCTGTTGGGAATAGTTTTGGACAGCAACAAGGAGAGGATTCAACATGTGATTTTGGTCGATTTTTCTTATTCTACTCTTAGTTCTTAGGTAAACATACTTGTTAATTTTTAATTTTAGTTATTGAAACAAAGTTTGAGTTGGTTGCTCTTGTTAAGAACCTAAGGTTGTGTTTGGTACAGAGAAAAGAATCGAAGAGAATTGGAAATGGGTGGAGAATTGGAATTAATCTCTTGTTTGGTATCATCAAAGAAATCAAAGAAATGAAACAGAGAAATGATGGCTCATGTTGCCGGACAGCAACTCTCGACGGCTACTCTCATTGTCGGAGATGCACAAGTCGTCGGCAGTCGTCGCTGACGCCGGTGGTCGTCGGAGGTGTAGGTGGTCGTTGGGTTTGAAATTAAACAACATCAGACACCAACTCTCTCCATTTCACCTCAAAATAGAGAGAATTGCTTTTCTCTATTTTTACAATACAATGAATTCCTTGAGAATTCCATTTCTTCACCCAAAATGATGTTCCAAACAAGAGATTCTCATTCATTTTCATTTCTCTACTTCCAAATCTTTGTAGCAGAGAGAACTGATAACTGTGTGAACTACTATTATTGAATAGAAGAGGCTTGTTTAAATAGCCTTTACAAAACAGAAAGGAGAAAAATCAGCAACTAATTTTTTCTCCACCAATAGGAATATACCACCACCTTGTACCCTATTTTTGCAATGATAAGCTTCCATGTGATGTGTACTCTTTTAGTTTCAACTTAGGCTTTGTTGGCAAACTAGCTGATAAGCTAGCGGATGAATAAGTTGTGTTTGGCAAAAACTAGCTGATAAGATAGCTTTTGATTGTAATATTTAGTAGGGGTATATTTGGAATAAAAAATTAAAAAGTTCCATAAGTCACCAAAACGCTAGTGAGAATAGCTTTTCAAAAAGCTAGCTTATAGTCCATCCAAACATGTACTTGACTTGTAAGCTAACTTATAAGCTACCTATTTTTTACCAAACAATGCCTTAGTAGGCAGGAAATCTGAGAGAATCTTCCAAAATTGTCTATCACTTACTTTAGCCCTGTGCAGTCTCGTCATATGACGTTAGTTGAACATTGTTTGACTAGCCTTTGACCAATGTTTGTGGGGCCATTTGATGCATCTCGTAGAGGAATGTGATTTTAATGGTTGATTTTGCCGTTCCAGGAATTATTTCTTGACGTTCTTTGTATCATTCTATGCGCCTCTTCAAACAGGGAGTCTGATCCTTTGTAGGAACTACTCGTAACATCGAACTTGCAAAACAAATATGTTTATCATAAAGAGATTTGTCGATCCTGACCTTGCTTCACCTTAATTATTATTTGAACAAGTAAAAGTTCTCTCTTTCAATTTTTTTTAAAAGTGAGTTATATTTGTAATTAAAATTTTGGTATAACATCCCTCCCATTGACGAAAGTTAGATTCCATCTTTTTAACTCCTTATCATGTGCGTTACACATGAGGGTAATTAGAAAAAATGATTTCGGTAATGTCGTTGTCATCTTATATTTCAGAGAGAAAAACGATTATGTTGCAAGGGACGTTGGAGAGTTATTTAACATACTATGAAATGAATGATGGTTTTGTTATAATAAAAGATAGCTAAACCAAAATAACAATAAACCACAGGGACCTAATTGCAATTTACTCTTTTAATTGATCAAGAAGAAATACGTTTGTGTGTGGTTGAGAGATAAGAAGATTGAAGAAATACATACATCGATCTATCTGTTAAAGACTTTGTTTTTTCGTCATTTGCTCCAACAAATTAAAGACTTGTTTTTTTTTGGTTTGTTTGTTTGTCAACCATGGTTGCTGCTTCTTCTTCTAGTACGGCTTTATCCAAGAGCTTCAAGTATGATGTGTATTTGAGCTTCAGAGGTGTAGACAGCTTCGTTGACCATCTTTATCATGCTCTTGAGCAACGAGATATTTATATTTTCAAGGATGATCAGACACTCATCTTACGAGAAAACGTAGGGCCTTCGCTATTGAAAGCCATTGAAGAATCAAAAGTCATCATCATCGTCTTCTCCACAAAATATGCATCTTCGTCTTGGTGTTTGAGGGAGCTTGTCAAGATCATGGAGTGCCACAACAACAACAACAACAACAACAACAACAACAACAACAACAACAACACAACAACCAAATTGTTTACCCGGTGTTTTATGATGTGGATCCCAGTGAGGTCCGCCGCCAAACTGGGGCTTTTGGAGAAGCCTTTGCTAAACATAACAACAAAAAAGAAGCTGCCAAATGGAGAGAGTCTCTCCAAGAAGCAGCCAGTCTCTTTGGATGGTATTTGAATAACCCTGCTAACAGTAACAGGTAGGTAGTTATTTCTTATCTAGATCTCATTGTCAAATTGATTATACATTTACTTTTTCTACTGCTGTGTCAGACTCAGTCTCAGTCTCAGTCTCAGTCTCATGTTTATATAAATTAATTAATAATCTACAGGAATGAAGCCAAGTTCATAACAAAGATTGTTCAAGAGATTTCATTCAAGTTACGTTTTGCTAGTTTGCGGGCTAATGCAAACTTACTAGGCATGGAGGCCCGGGTACACAAAGTTTTGTCGTTATTAGAAACTAGCCATGGTGATGTCCGTATGATAGGTATTTGGGGGATTGGAGGCAGTGGGAAGACAACGTTGGCCAGAATTGTATTTGACCTAATATCCACCAAATTTGAAGGTACAAGCTTTGTTGGGAATGTTAGGGAATTTTCAAGTGCGTCTTTGTATGGTTTGGACTTGTTGCAAGAAAAAATCCTTTCGGATGTGTTACATCGTCAAAGCATGGAAATCAAAATCAGAGAGAGGTTGCGTTATAGAAAGGTTCTTATTGTTCTAGACGATGTGGATCACATAGACCAACTTGAAGCATTAGCTGGTCGGCCTAATTGGTTCTCTTCCGGAAGTATAATTATCGTTACAACAAGAGATAAGCATGTGCTGCTTGCACACCGAGTGAAACTTATTCATACTGTCGAGCTCTTATCGCAAGAGGAAGCAATTTGTCTCTTCAGTAGGCATGCATTTGGGAGGGATATACCAATTCAAGGGTACACCGAGCTAGCACTTGAAGCTGTAACTTATGCTGCTGGTCTTCCCTTAGCTATCAGGGTTTTGGGTTCATCACTCTGTGGTAAAGGCAAGCCTGAATGGAAAGCTGCACTAGAAAGGCTAAAGACAGTTCCCTTGATGGAAGCTCGAAAAAGTTTGGAATTAAGCTATATCAACCTGGAAGCTGATTACAAGGAAGCATTCCTGGATGTTGCATGCTTACTGAATGGTTTGCCTATAGACGATGTAATCAGAATTACTGAAAGTTGTGGGTTTTACGGTACAGCTGCGTTAAGAGTTCTTGAGCAAAAATCTCTAATAACTATTAACGATGATCAATATGTGGTCATGGATCCCCTCAAAGAAGCAACGGGTAAGGAGATTGTTCGTCATTTGCACCCCAATAGGCCCAACAAACATAGTCGATTATGGATTCTCAAGGAAATTGAATGCGTGTTGGCTGAAGACATGGTAAGGATAAAGTTTATTTGTAAGGTGGAAATATGAAACATCTTGATTAGTTATGTTTCATATTTACTTTGTTCTTGGATTGCAGGGCAGTGAAGCGACAAAAGCTATAGTAGTGCACAGTCCAGTGGAACTCGGGTCTCAAGTTGTTACCAAAGGTTTTGGAAGCATGAAAGAACTTAGACTACTCCACCTTGTTTCCGAGATAGATGATGATTATGATGTGAAGATTGGTCAAAGTAGCCCAGACTTCCCAAAGGCGTTACGATATCTGAATTGGGAAGGTTACCCTCATGTGTTTTTACCCAAAACATTTAAAGCAAGTAATCTTGTTACCCTTGAAATGCCTTACAGCAGAGTCACGCAACTTTGGGAAGGTGAAAAACAAAAGGTATAATAATGGTTGATTGTTTGTTTTGCATGATTCTTTATATATAATGCTACACACCTATTGATCACTTATTACAACAATATTCTGTTTTTTTTTTTTCTTTCTTATGGTAGGTTCTTAACAGGCTCAGATTCCTTGACCTCAGACGTTCCCAGTTGAGGACCCTTGACATTGGAATGACTCCAAATCTTGAGAGATTAGATCTTGAAGATTGTGATCATTTACTAGAACTTGACACACCGGTTGGAGGCCAAAAAACGCTCGTCTACTTAAACTTAAGTGGTTGTTCCAGGATTAAATCTTTCATGTTTATCAAAAGGTTAGAATCACTTGAAGTTCTTTCTCTATCCCGCTTATATCTGGAGGGGTTCCCAGATATAATCCCAGGGCACTGCAACAGTCGGTTGCTAGAGCTTCGGTTTAGACATAACAATATAGAACAACTACCCTCATCAATTGGAAACCTTAAGAAACTTGTCCATTTAGATCTCTGTTCTTGCACAAGACTTACGAGTCTTCCAGAAAGCATTTGTGGTTTAGGACATTTAAGAAATCTTAAACTCTCTGGGTGTGATTGGATAGAGGAATTGCCTGAAGACCTTGAGGGATTGGAACGTTTAGAGAAGCTAAGTTTGTCATGTGCACGTATTAAACATCTTCCCGACAGCATTTGTAAGTTGAAATGTTTGAAAAGTCTCAAGCTTCCATTTTGTCGCAATCTTGAGAAGTTGCCTGGGGATATTGGCCAATTAGAATGTTTAGAGAAACTAATCCTAGAGAAGTGCATACAAGTAAGAGATATTCCTGACAGCATTTGTCAGTTGAAAAGTCTGAAATATTTGAATATCTCGGGTTGTAGTCGGGTTGAGAAGTTGCCCATGGAACTTGGATGTCTAGTTAATTTGGAAGTATTAAATGTAAAAGGTACACGTATAAGACAGCTTCCTCTGAAAGTTTCTTCGCTGATGTGTTTGGAAATCCATGCTCCTAAAAACATTCAATTTATGTCCACCTTGGGAAACTTCGATCAGAGGCCTATGAAAATGCCCAGAACGAGTGATGATGATACGAATGCTTCCGACAATTCAGCGGCCATACCCATTCAAACTCAAAGAGCCGTTAGGAGGAGCTCACGTGCAAGTGTCATGCCAACAAAGTATAAGGATTATGTTTGAAGAAGTCTTAGTCAATGGCCATTATCTCCACTACTCATTTATTTATCTTTTATTTATTTTTTTCAAGCATGCTTTTAGGAGAAGTTTCCTTGCATTTTAGGTAGTGGGTAGTAGTTAGTTATTTTTATTTTCCTATAAATACTGTATTTGCATCATCATTCAGATTATGGAAGAAAATTGCCCCAAAATCATTCTCTTTTCTCTCTACTTTTTTTCTTGGAGATTGACTATCTCGAAACAAGTCGTATCAGATGATCCTCAGAGGGTTTAAAGGCCAAAGGAGCAGATGCACAGAAGAAGGTAGTCCCTCCAATTTTTATATATGTGTTGCTTTGATTTTAAAATTTAAAATTGATAAGTATCTGTTTCTTTAGCCAACAGTTGATAACTACATTAAAAAATAAAATAGTTATGACTTATGAGGAACTCATACAGGAGATGGTGGATTTCTTGAACAGTGGGTAAAAAGGAAAGAGGCCGCAAAAAGGACCAATATCTTTTTATCTGCCTATGGCCGGAAAGCTTGACACAAAATCCTTCATCTCTAGTCTTGGAATCAGCAGTTTCTGATTTTCATACATTTAGGTGGTGTTTGTTTGCCTGTTAACAGTTCCATTAAGAGGCAATCTCCGAATCGTTAAGAGGTGAATCCTGTTTGACAAAAAAATGGACTGCCTCTTAATGGTTCCAAAACCCTCTTAATGGTTTTGTATCCTGGATGTCTCTTAACCATTCAGAGTCCTGATTTCATGCTCAATTACCAAATCATCATATTTCATTTTGCACCATATCATAAGAGCCTCTTAATCATTCTGACCACTTAATCATCCAACACCAAACCATTCAGCAACTGGCAAACAACTCCTTAGTTAAGGAATAACATGATCAAGCTTTTTATGTCATATTTAATCTTTGAGATTTTTGGTCCATCTGTCAAAAATAGTTTTCGCCTATAGGAAACCCTCTTTGTAACCTTGAATGGTCATTCAATAGTATTTAATTTTTTCCTGTTCTGCATCAAATAGCTACTCTCTTCCAGCAACCTTGTATATGATATTATCTTAATATTTAGGGAGGTTTTTTTTAGATCAAAGATGATATATAGTTCCTGTTCTTTTGGCAAAATCCTTGAAGAGACCATATGGGTTTGACTTTTACTCAATTTGACTTTGATCTTTTTTCTACATTTTTCCTATTTTCTCCATTGATGTAGGATAGATATCTTGCAAATGTGTGCTAAAATTTGTGGTATTGTTTGTAGGTGGGATTGCCAAAGTTGGGAAATCATTTTTACTCAGGAAATGGTGAACCCAGGCAGGTATGCAAATCAGTGGAAATAAACTTAAGCACTTGTTTTGGAAAAAAGCTGTTTAGTTTTGTTGGTTTGGCTTTTCTCTTTTGAATTCTGAGTATCTCCACATTTGTCCATACATTCCACAAAACAGAGAACTGGATTGGCACACCTCCCTACAGTAAGGGTGTTTCCGTCTTTATTTCTGCAATTGTAGTTTCCATGACTCATTGGCTGCAATCATACTGATTGGTTGGTGGTGCAGGAACTCAAGTCTTCCAATCACCATTATCTTGCCAGTTACTTTAGGAAGGCTTGGTTGCCGCTGCTAAGTTTTCCGAAGAGGTTGGCTTTTAAAATTCCGCACATATTAAAACTATCATTATACGGGACAGAGAAAACTCAATAATGTGGTTTTTTAACAGAACATGTGCTTTTAGAAAAAAAAAAAAAACTTAAAGACGCGCCATAATACTTGAGAGGGCTTACGGACAAGGCTATTGCTATGGTTAGTTTTGTCACTTTGTGTCTCTTCAACTCTTATTGCTGATTTTTTCATCCTTTACGTTGTTAATGATGTCGCCCAACACATACTCTGCAGATGACTCTTTGACATGATCCTTCTTTTTTGCATGAGTTAAATTGCTAGAAATGTTAGCTTTTGATATTTATGCCTTTTATACCTACCATTGTAGGTTGATGCTATCGCAGTTAACAGTGGCGGACCAGGAAGTTTCTTACAATTTAAAGTAGATCAAAGCCCTCCGTATCAAGGGTTTGATTGGAGGGAAAAGTCAACATGGTTTACTCGAGGAAAGTTGATTATGTCGATTTTATGGACAATAATTTTTTAGTGTGAATTGATTTTGATCTTTTGAGGAAAACACAATACTACGTCTTATGCCTCACGTGTTTTAGCTAATTTTGGTCGTTAGATAGAACCTTTTTGATTATTTGATTGATTTCATAGAATATTCAAATTTTTAGAGTTTTATGATGATTGTTCTTTGTTTTTCTTCTAAGTTTTTCAACTTCATTTCATTATGCATCTAGAACTAATAGTATTAGATAAGATGTTATGCAATTAAAAGTTAACTGCCATCAGGTCTTTGGCCTGGTGGTAGGGAGTTTTCCCTATGATAGGATCACTTGTTCGCAAGATCAACCGGTTCGAATCTTGTGCCTCTACCGCTGAGGCGAAGCCGTTCAACAAAAAAAAAAAACACTAAAAGTTAAAGTTAACTTTGCATCTCGTTTCATTTCATTACGAGTCTAAGTAGTTGTTTGTGTTTTAAAAAATCAATATCATTTATATATATAAAAACAAGAACCAAAGAGAATGATGTGGCACTCTCTAAGAGTAGGATTTGGCTCTAAAAATTTTCTTATTGTTTTGAATTTTTTAAATATTAAATAAGTTAAAGACTATTTTACCCCTTAATAAAACTTTTAAGTTTTACTACAAGAAGGTTCATTTGGTAATTTGACTTACTCTTTAATTAACTTTAACTTCTAAAGTATTTAACTTCCTAAATACATTAATTTACCACCTCTTCATATTCTCATTTATTCATTAAAAAAAACCTACACCAAACTCAACTATAAATAGAACCTAATGCTCCAAGCCTCCAACAACCTAACAACCTCTATGTTCCATGCTCTATTCTATTGGATTTGTATGTTTATTGTTTCTTTTTTTTATAGAATTAATTTTCGTCGGTACTATTATTCAATCTTCGTAAAATTTTCAAGTAAGCCATCACTTTTTATTATTTATTTTCTGATTTATGAAAAATATATGTTATTTTTTAGTGTGTATATGAGCCAACAAGTATCATTAATTTTTTTTCCTATAATATATAACAATCTCCATGTTGTATGCTCTATTATATTGGATTTGTATATTTATTGTTTCTTTTTTGTAGAATCCATTTTCATCGGTAATATTCTTCAATCTTCATAAAATTTCCTGGGAAGGTAACATTTTTTATTATTTATTTTTTGATTTATGTAAGTTATATGTTATTTTTTGGTGTGTATATGCGACAACAAGTACGATTGTGTTTTTTCCGATAAAAAATTTTCATGGATTTTTCTAAGTTTTGTTTACATTTACGCGTTGTTAAACAAACATTTTGGATTTTTATTCGACATTTTTTCATGGTTGTTTCCTTCGTTTTTTATTTGGAAATTTTTCACAATTATAATTTTTATTTTTTCTTCTTTATGCTTTCCATTTGATATTTATGTTGTACATAATGTTGATAAACAAGTTTTTTGGTTTTTTATTTGAAATATGATTGTTACCTTCGTTTTCTATCAAAATTTCAAATAACGATTATGTTTTTATGTATTGTATGTGATTATTAATAAGTTTTTGAGTTTTTATTTGGAATTTTTACGAAATGTTATTTATGTTTTTTCTCCTTTATACTTCTCATTTGATATTTATATTGTACATGATTTTAATGGAGGTTTTTTCCCAAATTTTTTTTCTTATATTTTTATAGTTTTTTCAAAAAGTTTCTTTTAACGACAACAATCAAACTCCAAAATATGTCTATATGGTTGGTTTTTGGGGCTTTGAGAAAGTTTTAACCACAGTTGTAAAAGAATACATTAGTACATTACAACATTGTAAGTAATTACCAAAATATCCTTGAATTATACAAAACTAGGTAGTGGATAGTGAATACAAATATTTTGAGAATATTATGTTGGGGATAAATCATGTACTATGAGTTATTAAAAATACTCATTATACATCTCATTATTATAATCAACAAATTTACACATTTCTTTTAAAATTTAGGTTAATTACAAAGTTTGATGACATATAAGTTGTTACTAAATTACATATATCACAAGAAACAACTAAGAATGATAAGACAACTTCTTTAAGTGATATGATATGTAATTATCGACCTAATTTAACACGAAGATTTTCTATATAATTTATCACCACCGCTCAACCCTAAATAGATGACATGACACGATAAGAGAGTTTCTTTGCTATTTATCTAATTCTTCATAATTTCGATTTTGATTTTTTGTTGTACAAAGGGTTGGAGTTAGTGAAAAGATTGAAGATTAGTATTCTTTTGGTATCCCACATTGGTAGAAAAATGAAAATTTAAAAAATGAAGTTGTATATATAAAGGATTGATTGATGTTGTAACATCCCGATTTCCAAGTTAATCCTAAGTTGTTATGTAAGTTAACTAACGGTGGATTTATTGTGTTTTATAGAGTTTGAGGGCTAACGCGTTATTTTCGCAACTCAAGGGGTATAACTTAAGTATGTATATAAGGGTAGTGGGCCAGCCTCAAACCCTATTTCCCTAGTCAGTTTCCAGAGAACGACCACTAGAGAAGAGGAGGCGATTTTGGGAAGTTCAATTGGAGACCTAAGTGGTTTATTTCGGAGGAATTCAAGTAGGAATCGCGGTGTTTGTAACCGAGGTAAGAATCCTACGTTTGCTTATGTTTAATTGATGTTAATTGCGGTTAAAGTGTGGTATAAAGTTGGGTAGTGTTAGATGATTGAAATTGGTGATCATTGAATTGCCAATTGGTGTAATTGCGATGATTCGGGGTCGAATTGCTTACGGTTTAATGTTGAAAATCGACCCTCGATAGTGTAGAAACAAGTTTTGGTCGTGTATCAGTCGAATTTGG
This sequence comes from Centaurea solstitialis, assembly GCA_030169165.1. NCBI lineage: Eukaryota > Viridiplantae > Streptophyta > Magnoliopsida > Asterales > Asteraceae > Centaurea > Centaurea solstitialis. The sequence goes on from CM058041.1 coordinate 96,150,297, forward strand.
AGTTTTGGGGTTGAAATCCCATCTGCAGTCGCATCCTGCGACTGAAGATTTTGGGTCTGCAGGTATCCGCGGGTCAATCCGCGGGTGGTGACCCTCGGGATGACCCTCCGTTTATCGGCGGGTCAAGCCGCGGGTGGTGACCCTCGGTTCGACCCTCCGTTTGTGCTGTCCAGATTTTTGAGTTTTCCGTTTCGGGTCCGGTTGGGGTTCTTTGGTTTATATACCCCTAGGGGCTTATGTAACTAGATGTTTTAGGAAGTTTTGTGGAAATTGGTCGAGCATAACTAAGTCATTTCTCGTTTGAGAGTCGAGTTATGGTTAGGGACCCATTTTGGGGTTTTGTTTGATGAGTATGAATGTGTAATGTGTTTAGGTGCCACAAAGTGATCGTTGTACGTGTTGTGAGCTAAGGGTGATCATTACTAAGGTGAGTTCACTACCTAGCTACTTGTTGTTATATGCTTATAATTGTGTGCATGTGATTATGTTATGATGACGATATATGTTCCCTTCGGGGATACGATGTTTCTTCCTGTTTTGGGTTTAGCCAAAGGGAAGATAGTGCAAAGATGGCACGTACGTGATTATGTGTTGCATGATTGTAAATGTATGATGGTAGGTGGTTTAGGTGTGTTCTCACTAAGCATTTCGCTTACCCCGTTGTTATTACTCTTTTAGTTGCAGGCACATCCCGTAAGGGAAAGGAAAAGGTTTGATGCTCCGAGGCTCCACCAGTTCAGTTCTCGAAGATGGATTGAGAAAGTTGTTTTAATTGGATTGCTATAAACTATGTTTTTGTTTAGTAAGAAATGATTGTGGCTTTTCACAACAATGAACCTATGTTTTGGTGTTTTTATTGAATTAGATTGATGACACCTTACGGTGTAAGACTATTTCGTTATTTCAAAACAATTGACTCGCTTCCGCATTTTTCTTTAGAATTGGTTACTTTTTCGTAGGGTTGGTTTTGGAAATATGGGTGTTACAAGTTGGTATCAGAGCCTAGGTTTAAGGGATTCGAGTATTCACGAGAGGTGGGTACTTGAACTTAAACCAGAGCTTTCGTTTTTCTAAAATAAAAAGTAACCAAAAAAAAAATGTTTATAGAGAAGGATAAAGAGACTGAACTGCGAGCCGGAGCATCAGGACAGGGGTGAGTACACTAAACCTTACCTCGATAAATATAAAGATGTATGTGATGATTGATGTATGAAAAAAAAATTGTATGTGATGTGCGATGTTAGTGATGAACATAAGAAGCATGATAGACAACATGAACCACTTTGGCACTGATTATGACGTAGATATTGCTGGTAAGCCTTGTATAGGCAAGTACTACTGGACTACGAGTAGAAAGGCATATGACCACTACGAGGTTAATTGATAAGTGAGCTGTTAGGCTCTAGTATGAGGGTATGTGTGGGCAACTTGTTAGGGACTGAAACTGCGGTGACATTGTTGAGGCTAGATATGTAGGGTGTATTTACAAGGATACAAGGGCCCGTATCATTGCAAATACATTGTGCATATCACGGAATTAACATAGTTACCGGGGTGTCATACTTAACTAAGCTGTGTCTGGGGGTAGTGGCATGTAGGACGCACATAGGTCCTTGTGTCTAGTAGATGGACCCCTAAGAAGTATGTGTAGAGGAAATGTGTGAGACTGATGTGTACATGTTTAATGAATCAGTATGGTGAGACCGTCGAACGCCGGTAAGAAAGCTGCAGCAGTGGGGGAGCAGGAAAACCCCGACCTGAGGGAGCTGATATCCTCAGAGGTCGGTGAGGCATTGCAGGATCTGCTGCCGGGGCTTTTCGCCCAAATGAAGGATGATCTGAAAAAGGAGATTCGATCGCAAGTGGAGGCGGTCGTGGGGGATCGGGCTAGTGGTTCTGGAGGAACGAGTGGCGGGCAGGCCAGAAGTGTCAGTTACAAGGACTTCATGGCTTGCCAGCCACCGCAGTTTGACGGTCAGAAGGACCCCATTGCCAGCACTCGTTGGCTAGCCGATGTCGAAGGCGCGTTTCTGACTTGCGCCTGTCCTGAGGGAGTGAAGGTTCGGTATGCTGCAAACCTGTTGCGGAAGGCTGGTAAGGACTGGTGGAACATCATCAGTCAGTCCCGAACAGCTGAGCAGATCGCAGCTATGACGTGGGAGGAGTTTTCGGAGCTGTTTAAAGAACAGTACGTGCCTCAGGTGGAAATTGAGCGGTTGACTAACGAGTTCCTACAGATGAAGCAGACCACTGAATCGGTGAACGAGATCACCGATATGTTTTTGGCACGCTCAGTCTTTTGCCCGGACTATGTGAAGAATGAGCGGACCAAAAGGTACCGCTACCTAGAAGTCTTGAAGCCGGAGATACGTGAGTTTGTAGCGGCTTCTTCATGCAAGACCTTTCAGGAGACGTATGAGATGGCCCGCATGAGAGAGTTAGAGCTTGAGAAGCCAGACAGGAAGAAGAAGACCGAGTCGGTGCCAGTATCAGCTCAGCAGGCCAAGAGGCCTAAGCAGCTCGGGCCGAGGGTTGAGGTGAAGAAAGAGGTCCCGCGTTGCGCCACTTGCGGACAGATGCATTGGGGTGCATGCCGATCGGGTTCGGGAACGTGCTTTAAGTGCGGTCAGACGGGTCACATGAGTCGAGATTGCAAGGAGAGTGCTCGTATGTGCTACAAATGCCTTGAGTTTGGGCATATTGCGAGCCAATGCCCTAAGGCCGGTCCGGTTCAGTCTTCGGGGGCGGCGTCTGCAAAGGCCGCGGAGGCAAGTACTGGGAAGAAGGTGGATCCACCCCGCACTAGAGCACGTGTGTACCAGTTGACGGCAGAGGAGGCGAAAGAGGAGCCAGATGTGGTTACAGGTATCTTTTCTGTTAATTCTACACCCGCGCTTGTGTTATTTGATTCGGGAGCTAGTAAGTCGTTTGTATCTCTTTCTTTTTGTAAAAGTTTTGTAAGTGAGAAGGGTAGACTAGATAAACCCTTAGAGGTAGAGATAGCGGCCGAGGATGTTCGGTTGTGTAGAGATGTGTATAGGGGCAATGTAATAGAGATTGGAGATGTAAAGTTCAACATTGATCTCATCCCGATTCCTATGAGGGAGATCAATGTTGTAGCTGGGGTAGATTGGATGAGTCGTAATGGGGCTCATATTGATTATGAGAATGAGCGGGTAGTAATCCGGAACCCTAGTGGGGGAGAGATAGTCGTCGTTAGCGAAAAGAAGAAGAGACTACCGAAGATGTGTACCTTGGCGAAAGCAAGGAAGCACGTTATTCAGGGAGGCAGCAGTTACTTGGCTTATGTGATCGGAAGCCAAGTCGAGGCGAGGAAGAAGACGGTGGCAGAGGTGCCCGTAGTCAGCGAGTATCCGGATGTATTTCCGGATGACTTGCCTGGTATCCCTCCCGAGAGGCAGGTGGAGTTCCGGATCGAGTTGGTTCCGGGAGCGACGCCGGTAGCCAAGGCTCCATACCGGTTAGCACCCCCGGAGATGATGGAATTGTCCAAGCAACTGGGAGAGCTTTTGGACAAGGGGTTCATTCGCCCGAGTGCCTCACCTTGGGGAGCCCCTATTCTGTTCGTAAAGAAAAAGGATGGGTCGATGCGGATGTGCATCGACTACCGAGAGCTAAACAAGCTCACGGTGAAGAACAGATACCCACTGCCGAGGATCGACGATCTCTTCGATCAGCTTCAGGGAGCCGCATGGTTCTCGAAGATAGACCTTCGCTCCGGGTACCATCAGTTGAAGGTTCAAGAGGAGGATGTGCACAAGACGGCATTCCGCACTCGTTATGGTCACTTCGAGTTTGTTGTGATGCCATTCGGGTTAACGAATGCGCCGGCAGCTTTCATGGACCTTATGAACCGGGTCTGCAGACCGATGTTGGATAGATCGGTAATCGTATTTATAGACGATATACTGATCTATTCAAAGTCAAAGGAGGGGCATGTGCAGCATTTGCGGGAAGTTTTGGAAGTCTTGCGCAAGGAGAAATTGTACGCGAAGTTTTCTAAATGTGACTTTTGGTTACAAGAGGTTCAATTCCTCGGGCATCTTGTAAACCGGGAGGGCATAAAGGTAGATCCGGCCAAGGTAGAGGCGGTGATGAAGTGGGAGACCCCGAAGACTCCTACGGAGATCAGGAGTTTTCTTGGATTGGCCGGGTACTACCGACGGTTCATCCAAGACTTCTCCAAGATAGCCGTTCCTTTGACCAAGCTGACGAGAAAGAATGAAAAGTTCGTGTGGGGCGCGGAGCAAGAGGCTTCATTCGATACACTGAGGAGAAAGCTTTGTGAGGCTCCGGTTTTGACCTTACCGGAGGGAGTTGAGGGCATGACAGTCTACTGTGATGCCTCTTATCACGGGTTAGGCTGCGTCCTCATGTAGAAGGGAAAGGTAATCGCTTATGCGTCTCGCCAGCTAAAGACGCATGAGGCGAATTACCCGACCCATGACCTTGAGCTGGCGGCGGTTGTGTTCGCGCTTAAGTTGTGGCGACACTATTTATATGGGGTTCGTTGTACCATCTATACGGACCACAAGAGTCTCCACTACTTCATGGATCAGCGGAACCTCAATATGAGGCAGCGTCGGTGGTTGGAGGTGATAAAGGATTATGACTGCGAAATCCTCTATCACCCAGGAAAGGCGAACGTGGTGGCGGACGCTTTGAGTCGTAAGGGGAGCAGTTTACTCCTTCGCGTGCCGTGTATGAGGATGACCGTGTCAGCTTCCCTAATTGAGATGATACGGCAGTCTCAAGAGGAGGTGGTAAAGAAGGAAAACCAGCGGAAAGAAAGGATTAAGGGGCAAGTGGATAAGCTAGTGGCCGACAGTCGGGGGTTATTGACTCGATACGGCCGGGTGTGGGTCCCAGTTTCGTGTGAGGCGAGGCAGACTCTACTTGATGGAGCTCACAAATCGAAGTTCTCGATTCATCCCGGTGCCACGAAAATGTACTGAGACTTGAGGACGGATTACTGGTGGCCTGGCATGAAAAGAGATGTAGCGAAGTATGTGGAGAAGTGTCTGACGTGCCTGAGAGTTAAGGCAGAACATCAAAGACCACACGGGAAACTCCAACCTTTGGAGATACCCGAGTGGAAGTGGGAGCATGTGACCATGGACTTCGTTACCGGATTACCGACGACGGTCCGGAAGCACGATGCCATTTGGGTGGTGGTAGACCGGCTGACGAAGAGTGCCCACTTCATAGCGATCAGAGAGGCTTCCTCTTCGGAGGCGTTGGCAGAAATCTATGTTCGAGAGATTGTGGCGAGGCACGGGGTGCCAGTGTCAGTGATTTTAGATCGGGATGTTCGTTTTACATCTCGTTTCTGGAATCGCTTCCATGAGGAGTTGGGCACTACACTGCAGTTCAGTACGGCCTTCCACCCGCAGACGGATGGGCAGAGTGAGAGGACTATTCGGACTCTCGAGGATATGCTTCGGGCGTGCGTGCTCGAGTTTGGTGGCAGCTGGGATTCCCACCTTCCGTTGGTAGAGTTCTCGTACAATAACAGCTTCCATGCCAGTATCGGCATGCCACCTTACGAGATGCTTTACGGGAGGCGGTGTAGGACTCCCGTGTGTTGGGGAGAGGTTGGACAGAGAGAACTAGGGAGCACCGAGATTGTGCAGAGGACCTCAGAGAGTGTCCAGTTGATTCGCGATAGACTGAGGACGGCACAGAGTCGTCAGAAGAGCTATGCAGACAAGAGACGGTCTGACCTAGAGTTCGCGGTTGGTGACAAAGTGCTTCTCAAGGTGTCCCCATGGAAAGGGGTGATTCGCTTTCGGAAGCGAGGGAAGTTGGGGCCAAGATTTATCGGGCCATTTATTGTAATTGCTCGGGTTGGGAAGGTTGCGTACCGGCTCGAGTTACCGCCAGAACTCAGCCAGATACACAACACTTTCCACGTTTCCCAGCTTCGGAAGTGCTTAGCAGACGAGTCAGCTCACGTGCCACTAGATGATATTCAAGTGGATGAGCGACTTAGCTATGCCGAGAGACCGGTAGCAATTTTGGAAAGAAAGACCAAGGCCTTAAGGAACAAGGAGGTAGGGATTGTGAAGGTCCAATGGGAGCATAGGAAGGGCTCGGAGTGGACCTGGGAACCCGAGGACGAGATGAGACGGAACCATCCAGAGCTGTTTCGAGATTGAGCGATTTCGGGGACGAAATCCTGGTAAGTGGGGGAGAGTTGTAACATCCCGATTTCCAAGTTAATCCTAAGTTGTTATGTAAGTTAACTAACGGTGGATTTATTGTGTTTTATAGAGTTTGAGGGCTAACGCGTTATTTTCGCAACTCAAGGGGTATAACTTAAGTATGTATATAAGGGTAGTGGGCCAGCCTCAAACCCTATTTCCCTAGTCAGTTTCCAGAGAACGACCACTAGAGAAGAGGAGGCGATTTTGGGAAGTTCAATTGGAGACCTAAGTGGTTTATTTCGGAGGAATTCAAGTAGGAATCGCGGTGTTTGTAACCGAGGTAAGAATCCTATGTTTGCTTATGTTTAATTGATGTTAATTGCGGTTAAAGTGTGGTATAGAGTTGGGTAGTGTTAGATGATTGAAATTGGTGATCATTGAATTGCCAATTGGTGTAATTGCGATGATTCGGGGTCGAATTGCTTACGGTTTAATGTTGAAAATCGACCCTCGATAGTGTAGAAACAAGTTTTGGTCGTGTATCAGTCGAATTTGGAGTTTTGGGGTTGAAATCCCATCTGCAGTCGCATCCTGCGACTGAAGATTTTGGGTCTGCAGGTATCCGCGGGTCAATCCGCGGGTGGTGACCCTCGGGATGACCCTCCGTTTATCGGCGGGTCAAGCCGCGGGTGGTGACCCTCGGTTCGACCCTCCGTTTGTGCTGTCCAGATTTTTGAGTTTTCCGTTTCGGGTCCGGTTGGGGTTCTTTGGTTTATATACCCCTAGGGGCTTATGTAACTAGATGTTTTAGGAAGTTTTGTGGAAATTGGTCGAGCATAACTAAGTCATTTCTCGTTTGAGAGTCGAGTTATGGTTAGGGACCCATTTTGGGGTTTTGTTTGATGAGTATGAATGTGTAATGTGTTTAGGTGCCACAAAGTGATCGTTGTACGTGTTGTGAGCTAAGGGTGATCATTACTAAGGTGAGTTCACTACCTAGCTACTTGTTGTTATATGCTTATAATTGTGTGCATGTGATTATGTTATGATGACGATATATGTTCCCTTCGGGGATACGATGTTTCTTCCTGTTTTGGGTTTAGCCAAAGGGAAGATAGTGCAAAGATGGCACGTACGTGATTATGTGTTGCATGATTGTAAATGTATGATGGTAGGTGGTTTAGGTGTGTTCTCACTAAGCGTTTCGCTTACCCCGTTGTTATTACTCTTTTAGTTGCAGGCACATCCTGTAAGGGAAAGGAAAAGGTTTGATGCTCCGAGGCTCCACCAGTTCAGTTCTCGAAGATGGATTGAGAAAGTTGTTTTAATTGGATTGCTATAAACTATGTTTTTGTTTAGTAAGAAATGATTGTGGCTTTTCACAACAATGAACCTATGTTTTGGTGTTTTTATTGAATTAGATTGATGACACCTTACGGTGTAAGACTATTTCGTTATTTCAAAACAATTGACTCGCTTCCGCATTTTTCTTTAGAATTGGTTACTTTTTCGTAGGGTTGGTTTTGGAAATATGGGTGTTACAGATGTGGTTGAAAAAAATATGAAATAATGTTAGCTAGCTATAGCAAAATCCAAGTTTAATATGTAAGTAAATAAATTAGTTTTATATTTGTTTTCTTAAACGATGTTTAATGATTTTAATATTAATATATGAATTAAACAATTTGTAGGTTCCAAATCAACACACAAAGATTGAACACAATGTAATTCTCTCAAAGTTGATTAATGGAAGTGGAAAGTACAAATGAATTACAAGACTTCTATTTATACTACTTACTTAATGGACTTAGGCTTTAGAAAGCATGAGCCTAGACAAATTGGCCAAATTAACAAAATTACAATTAAGGAACAATGTTTCTAACTATTACAAATTGACACAACTAACATTAACTTCTAACACAATTAAATAATCAATATATACACCTATTTTTTTTTGCAAGTGCAACGAATTATAGTAACAATCTACATATTTCTAATGAGTTACTCATGCTACCGTGCAACGCGCGGTTTTGCCACTAGTATATCTTAAAAACAAAACCCACAAGATCCTAGGTGGCATCTTCTAAAGCCAAAAAACCTATTTATCTTTTTTCTCAATTTTTTGATTTTTTAAATGTTGGATATGTAAAAGACTTTTTTACCCTTATATGAAAAATGTGTAATTCATATTAAATTGGGTTCTTTTTGTAATTTTGCATACCCAAGTTTTAACCCCAAACTCTTGATTTGTCTTTTCATTTACTTTCTTTTATTTGTTAATAAATTTGGTTTTGAGAAGTTGCAATAATAAATAGGCTTATAAATTTACAAAACTACATATATATCCTTACAAACTTATAAACTACATCTATATCCTTAAAAAACCTAACTAATTACACCTATATCCTTATACCTATTTTTTGTATTTTTAAACTATTTTAAAATAATTAATAAATTAATTTAAATGTTGAATCCCTATTCTACCCTTACCCTTTTTACCATCATCTGATCAAAATCAAAATCTATCTCATCTCCAAGTTAGACGACGTCTATTTCTTGTTCTTCTCTAATCGGCTTTTCATCTACTACTTGCGACTCAACAATCAACAGATACAGATCTTCTTCTTCGCAAATAGGTATGTCAATCTCAATTCTGTAATGGATAGAGTCATGTGTAATCGATAGAATCACGTTAATTTCAATTTTGTAATCGATAGAATCATCATCAATCATGTGTAATCGATAGAATCATATTAATCTCAATTCTGTAACAATAGAATCAAGTGTTTTCGATTGAAGTTTAATCACATTGATAGAATTCCGTGTTTTCCATTGATTGAATATGTATTTGCGATTGAAGCTTAATCACATTGATAACAGTAATTAGCATCTTGGTACCGTTGCTAGAAACAATAGCTTAATCTGATTGAGTCATAATCTGATTACATAAGTTAATTTTTGCTCAATTACTGATTAATCGCATAGCAGCTTAATTTTTTGCTATTCGATTAAGCTGATAGCAGCTTAATGGCATTAATTAGAGAAGTTATCTTTCGCTCATAATCTGATTGAGTGAGTCATAATCTGATTTTTTTTACAATCATTAGTACTCCTTTGCAGTTGGTTGTTCATAATCTGAGCGAGTCAGTTCTTGATTTTTTTTGGTATAAGTACTCCTTCGCAATGGCTTAGGGGCCGTTTACATAAACACTTAAATTGAACATTATCACGTACCATATTGGAGAAAACTTTAGTCTCTCAAAACAGTATCGTACGCAACAATTAAACCGGCAAACTCTTACTGGGTTAGAATTGTGGATCTCACTTACCGGGTAAGACTCTCGGTTCATGCTATCGCTTTTACTGGGTAAGATTGTAGTCCTTTTCATGATCGTCACCTAACGTAAATTGACCCGGTAAGCACTTACCGGGTAAGCCTCAAGTAAACGGCCCCTTAATCTATTCCAACAACTATTCTACATTTCCTTTGTGTATGATAGTTGGTTGGAAAAAACAATGGATGATATCGTCGATAATGGTTCATCACCGAATTCGGCACCTTCGAGCATACCTAAAGGCTCTCATAAAACATCCACCAGTAAAAGGTTAACTAGTTACGTTTAATCATCCGTCTTCTTTTCCAAAATCAATCCGAATATCACTAATATAATCGTTTTGTTATTTCAGGGGACGAGGAAAGAATACCAAAGCTCGTAAAAGTGTGAATTCAGCATCGAACGTGTCATCTAATTAGTCTTGAAGATAGGAATTTAGCTGTTTTTGGTTACATTTGTAGTTTGAGTGGTTAGTTTGAGTTTGAATTATAGTCTTGAAGACAGGTTACCTTAAATTGTTTTTGTTGTCTTTTTGAGTCTTAAAATTTTGAATCTAATTTCCTATCCTAATTGATTTAGTTGATTTTAGTCTGAGTGATTGTTAATATGTTAATTGTTGGTTTGCATTAGTCTTATATTAGTCTTATATTGTTAATCTGTTTCATTGTCTTTTTTCTACTCATGGAAGATGTTTTTCTGTTTTGTTTTCTCTCCGAGGTCGGGACTACACTTTTTAGTTCATACAAGAGTGAATAAGGGGTTAGAAGGTACAGCCTTTCGATACAGCAGCTGATGTGTGGCTGCAGTGGTGTAAAAATGAAGTCTTTTTTGCTAAAATTTTATGGAATTAGTCAAATTTTATGGCTGCAACTAAATGAGCATCAGGAACAATGGTTTACAGTTTGGAGCACAATGGTTTTCTCTTTGTCACTAACCCACTGTAACTACTAAAACTACAAAAATGATTTACATACATCTAAACTTTGAATCTTGAAATTACAGATGGAGAAACTATGGGCAAGATTTGAAATTTCGTTTGAACCAAAAGCAGGATATCATCAAATAAGATGAAGAAACTATATCCACTTGAAAAAACTAAAAAATTGAATACTGATTTCAAAGATCTAGTGTGAGCTTAATGCAGTATATTGTCAAATAAGACTAAATTGATTTAGCTGCATTGACATTGATTCAGCAATCAAAAATTTTGAACAATAGAAACTCAGAAATCTCAAATCAACAATTGAAACTCAGATATAGCAATAATCCAAACTCAGAAATCGCAACTCAAATTGGTTGTTGAAACTCAAAAATTGAAAATCAGAAAAGTCTTCGTCCAAACTCAGAAATCGAAAATCAGAAAAGTCTGGGTGGAAACTCAGAAATCGAAAATCATTAATTGCATTTGGTTGTGGATGATTGTGAATCGAAACTCAGTAATCGATTTTGATTTTGATAAAAGGGGTCGATTTTGGTCCCTTATCAGAACACGATTTTGATTTTGATAAAAAGGATCGATTGTGAATCGAAACTCAGAACTCAATGGTTGTCGATGATGGAGGAAGAACACCATGGAGGAAGGCGATTCTGATTGTCGATTTTGATTCTCATGGAGGCGATCTGTTAATGTGGAGATGAGATCGATTTTGATTTTGATTAGATGATGGCAAAAAGGACAAGGGTAGAATAGGGATTCAATATATAAATTAATTTATTAAGGGTTTTAAAATAGTTTAAAAATATAAAAATAGGTATAAGAATATATGTGTAATTAGCTAGGTTTTATAAGGATATAGGTGTAGTGGGAAGGGTTCAAACCAGAACCTTTGTTATTTGCGAAAACTCGAGAACACTTCTCAACCTTGCTATATTATATACTCACTTAATTCTATAATTTCCCAATTTTTAGAAACCTTCATATTTGCACAGTAGCAACCTAAGAGCCGGTCTTAAATTTACAGAGCGGTTCCTTGGCCTGCAACCATTAAATCCTTTATCGCTTAAAAGTTGTTGCTATCTTAACAAAAATTCTTAAAAGCAGCTTATTGGAATTTTAGCACCAACATCTAGCAATTTTCTAAAAGAAGCCATCACGAGGACATTATTTTCTGTTAAGAATTTTTGCACATAACCAACCAAGAACCACCATAGCGGTTCCATATGAGTGAATTAATGGACACCCAGAAATAAAGTGCTTAAGATGAAGGTATAATACAAATAAATTGAATAAAATAAAGAGAATTGATCTTCAACTTGAGGATTCAAACTTGGCAAAAAGCAGATTAATTAATCTATGATATCCAGAGTTTATTCCTACACTACACAGAGAACTGGTTCATATATCAGCAAAGCTGTTAATGAACTAGAGTTTTGTCTTTAAGCATATTTTTCCAGTTTTTTATATATCAGCAAAGCTGTTAATGAACTAGTTTTGGAAAAACTATCAAACACAACCCATAATCAACTAAACAATGTGAATCATAGTGTTATCACATGATTATCACATGTGATAATCGTTTATCACATGTGATATCACATCGTTATCACATGTGATATCACATGGTTATCACATGTGATAATCGGTTATCACATGTGATAATCGCTTATCACGGTGTGATAATCGTTTATCAAGTCTTAACATATCGTTATTACGTTTGAATCTTCGATAGAAAAAATGGATAATTAACATAAATTAAAATAACCTAAAATTAAGAAAAATATGGGTTAAATAAGGTTGAGGTTGAGAAGTGTTCTCGCGTTTTCGCAAATAGGAAGGGTTCTCGTTTGAACCTCCACCTAGGTGTAGTTTACAAGTTTGTAAGGATATATATGTAGTTTTGTAAGTTTACAAGGATATAGATGCAATTCTCCCTAATAAAGAAATTGAAATCCTATAAATTCCCTTGATGATGAAAAGAATAAGTGGAAGAAGATATAAAAACTTTCAAATAGGTATGTGAGTATACTCCCCAAAAAATGTGATTTATTATTTCATATTTTTTCTTCTTCATATTGTTGAATTTGTTGTTATTAAAAGACAATTGTGATTACTTTTGAGTTATATAGATCCTTTCATGGCGATGAAGAAGATGATAGTTGATGAAAGGTATGTAAGTATATCTTCCAAAAAATATGATTTGTTATCACCTATTTATTCTTTTTCATATATTGTTGGATTTGTTGTTATGAAAAGAACATTGTGATTACTTTTAAGTTATATAGATCTTTTGATGGTGATGACGAAGATGCGAGTTGATGAAAACTTTTAGACATGTATGTAAGTATATTCTAAAAAAATATGATTTGTTATTACCTATTTATTCTTTTTTATATTATTGGATTTGTTGTTATTAAAAGACCATTGTCATTACTTTGAGTTATATAGATCATTTGATGGAGATGAAGAAGATGGGAGTTGATGAAAACTTTTAAAAAAAATATCTAAGTATATATACTCTCCAAAAATGTGATTTGTCATTAACTTTTTATTCTTTTTTTTATTGTTGGATTTGTTGTTATTAAAAGACCATTGTGATTGCTTTCGAGTTATATAGATCCTATGATGGGGATGGAGAAGATGAGAGTTGAATTTATTTTATTTTTTAACGATGTATGTTTCTGACAAATGACAATCATAAACAAAGTGAAATCCTACAAAAATTATTTTGGTGCGGATGAATAAGATAAAAGTTGAAGAAGACATGAAAGATTTTTAAAAGATGTGGTAAAATTATATTTTTTAAAAAAATGTGATTTGTTATTATCTATTTTTTTTTCTTTTTCATATTGTTTGGATTTGTTGTTATCATAAGATGTTTATTACGTTTGAATCGTATATATTCAAATAAAAGTTTGATGTTTTGAGATTACAAGATCTAATCATTTATACGGGACTAATAATTCGTTTAAATTTTGAGTGTTTTAGAAAAATTTATTGAAAATAACATTGTAATTGTTGGGATAATTTATGAAGTATAAATGACTTCATCCTCAAAAAAGCATTCAAATGCTTTTCACGATCAAAATAGTTTTCGTTAAAAATTGCTTAGATTTGTTTTGTACCAACCTAAATGTTTGTTTTATTTTTAGGTTCTTAATTTAATTTATGAGTTGTTTATTTACATGTTTAGAAAATATATTGCTACATTTTACATTTTGATTTTTGAAAGATGATATAGGAGTTTGATAGAATTTAAAATATTAATTACTATTTCTAATATATTATAAATTAATTTAAATAGAAAAACATATAATTAAGCATGTACCTTTCATCTTCTAAACTTAAATTATTAAATAGTATACAATTATTTTCATTTTTTTTTTCAATTTACATAACAATTAATATAAATAATTTTATGTTTTTCTTTCTATCTATATAACTATTAAATAATTTTTTCATTTAGAATTTAACATTTATTTTCATTAGAAATTTTATATGACACTATTTTAAAAAATCATGTAAAAACAAGCATCCTATAAAAAGAGGTTTTTAGGTAGTTAAATTTTTTACGTCATATAAATCTGATTTTAAATAAACGATGTTTTTTAATCTTAATTTTAAAACTTTATTTTATTGTTATTTAATTATTGGTAATTTGACTAAATAGTAATAATCTCAAGTTAATCTAACTTAATTTTTGATGTTTACTCCTACATTTTATTTTTCCAAACCAAATGACATGTGATTTTATTTTAATTTCTTTTGTTTTAGTTTTTCTAAGAATTTACAATGTCATTTTTTTAAAATTAAAGAGTTTAAATAAGTATGAATATTTTTATGTAATATGTATTGTATTTTAGAAATTTATTTGTAATTGAATTTTTAAAAATAATTCTTTAAAAAATCAATAAAAACGTTAATATTATTAAATTTTAGAGAAAATTACACTTTTAGTTCTTAAAGTTTGTTTAAAGATTGATTAGTCCTTCTTAATGATTATAACTAAAAATATTAATTAGTAATCGAAGAATTACGTTGTATCTAAATTCGGACAAATATTTCTTCAAAATATCTTTCACTACCGTGCAATGCGCGGGCCACACACTAGTATATTTAAAAACCTCGTAAGTTTTAAAATTAAAAGGCCATGTAGTTTTAAAAGGAAAAATTATGAAATGGTAAATTACTCTTACAAAATAAACATACTTAACAGATGCTTTTAATAGTGTTAGAGCATAGGGATCAAAGACGTGTAAAAATGTAAACCACATAGATGTTTTCCATAATTATTTAATTTTAGTGATGCATACTGCAATTTTGTGTAAACTACAAGAATCAATCATGTAATTTACTCGGTATCTTAAGTTTCTTTTATTGATTTAGAGAGATATCTTTTTGGTTTTTAATTTGATTCAAGAGAATTTTTGGGATTTCTTTTATTGATTTCAATAGAATGTTTTAGTTTTTTGTTTGATTTTAAAAGAATTTTTTGGTTTTATTTTTAGTAAAGACTAATATGAAAACTCAAAGCAATCAAATAAGTAAATTAAAATATTTCCAACTTTTTATGCATCTAAGACTTTTAGAGTTTTCATATTAAGTATGATATTTATAAGAGTTAATTACATATTTGGTCCCTGTGGTTTAGTGGTTTTAACACTCCGGGTCCCTCGATTGAAATAATTATGGGTTGGGTCCCTGTGGTATGCGTTTTATAACGCTCTGGGTCCCTCTAGTAGACGCCGTCCATCTTTGCGCCGTTAGGCTCATCATGTGCACAACACATGATTGGTATTTTAGTCATTTTGCTTTCAGGGACCAAAGCTGTTATTTACTTTTCGGGAACTAAGGGACCAAATATGTAATTAACTCTATTATTATATAAATTTTGTATATATTAAATGTAGTCAACATCAAATCATCATCATGTTCTACATCTCCTCATCATCTTCTACATCTCATCATCATCATCTTCTTGAAAAGACCTCCACCCCCATCACCACCAAAACCCACCACCGTCACCACCAAAACCCACCACCATTACCACCACCACCACAACCCACCACCAACACCACCACAACCCACCACCATCACCACCACCACCACTCTCACCCACCACCACATGCTCATCATAAAAACCTTTCATCTTCACCCACCTCCACTACCACCTTTAACTAGGGGTGAGCAAAACCGGGTACCCGGCAAAAATTCATGGAACCGGAACCGGAACCGGAACCGGCGGTTCCTAGAATGAAGGAACCGGAACCGGTTGCACTGGTTCTTCATATTTGGGAACCGGTCCCGGAACCGCCGGTTCCGGTTCCGAAACCGGGTACCCGGTGTCTAATTTTTTAAATGTTTTTTTTAATATTTTATGCTATAAAAAAGAAATTATTAGTTATTACATAGTCACAATGTAACGAAATAAATAGTAAAACGATGAAAACTTATCCGATAAAAACTATATAAACAATTACGACAATTTTTGAAAATGAAAATAACAAAAAACCCAACTTGAAATGTTAAATACGATATAAAAATATCGAAAAAAGAGAATAAATAAGTCGAGTGAAAAATTCGTCTTAAGTTTATGCGTAATGTAAAAGGTAAAATAATAATTTTAAATTTAGTTTATTAAACATAATGATCATATATATAAAATTACTTTTATTAATATATAAATATATACATATATATAGCCTAACCGGTTCCGGCGGGTACCCGGCGGTTAGCGGTTCCACAAAAATGAGAACCGGAACCGGAACCGGTCCCTACCGGTTCCGTATTTTAGGAACCGGAACCGGAACCACTCACATCGGTTCCGGTTCCGGAACCGGCGGTTCTATAGCGGTTCCGGTTCCAAAAGCGGGTACCCTGTTCCGATGCTCACCCCTACCTTTAACACCACCCACCTCCACCACTATCCACCTTTAACACCATCCACCTCCACCACCAACACCACCACCCACCACCACATGCTCATCATAAAAACCTTTCATCTTCACCCACCTCCATCACCATCCACTTTTAACACCACCCACCACCCACCACCACCACCACCCACCACCACATGCTCATCATAAAAACCTTTCATCTTCACCCACGTCCACCACCACCCACCTCCAGCGCCACCCACTTCCATCGCCGGCCTTCTTTTGATGCCTCACTCCGACGAACATAAGGGACACCCCCTCCGTCACCCAGATCTTGAAGCCACCACCCACCTTAGTCATCGTCTTCAACTCCCTCCGGTGACTTCGTTACTAGGGTTTGCAAATCTGAAGCCACCACACCGGTTCGTTGTCTAGATCCATATCGGTTTCTTGTCCCAACCATGGTTCCCCTTTTGTATTTGTGTAGCAATGAGATCCACCTTTAGATAAAGTTCTTCTTGGTGTTCATAGCTTTATAGCAACAAAAATTTAAGGATTGTGGGTTTTTTATTTCAAATTATTGGGTTTTTTTGTTCTTCAATGGATTGTGGGTTTTTTTTTGTTCAAATTGACTTATGCTTTATAGGATTTATGGCTCGATTATCATCCCTCTCTCAAATTTTCTGGTACTCATGAATCTCGGTTTGATTTAGGGTTTTTTTAAAGCTTGGCAATGATTTAGGTTTTAGAATAGGGATGTCTTGTATGGATAAAGTTGCTAGTTTGCAATTCTCTCAAATCTTCTGTTTCTTTTGAATCTAGGCTTGATTAGGTTTTTGAATAGGGATCTGATTAGGGTTTTTTTATGATGTTTGATTTAAGGTTTTTTACGAGTTCTTGAATTGTTCTTGCATATAAAACTGAAGATGATGAAGATCTAAAGAAAGAAAAGAAAATTTAATTAAAAATTATTAAATGAAGTTAAGGGATCAAGTTTCTAACTTTTGATAAACCTTAAGGACCAAATATGCAATTTACTCTACAAAATAAGCTAAAAAGACCAAAATACCCATCGTGTGCCTTGCACATGATGGGTTTAACAGAGCCATTTTGAACGGCATCCAAATCAGGGACCCAGAGCGTTATAAAACGCATACCACAAGGACGCAATCCATAATTATTTCAATCGAAGGACCCAGAGTGTTAAACACATCAAACCACAGGGACCAAATATGTAATTAACTCTATTTATAATTTAAAATTAAAGTAGCTCAACTGAAATAATAATACATTCTTAAAACCATGACCAATTGCAACAAAAATGGATTAAAAGGGTAGTTAGTTATTCTAAACAAGGACAAGACTAGCGGTTGTGAGTAATAACTAACCAACGATAAGGGCTAAAAATGTAATTTCACTGTAAATTAATCGAAGACCTTATGCGTTGACCTCTCACTGCTTCTTCTCTCTCTCTCTCTCTCTCTCTCTCTCTCTCTCTCATCCATCCCTGGATTTGTGTGGCTCATCCCCCTATCATGCGTTGACCTTATTTGTTAAGTTTCTTTGCTATCATTTCTTCCCCCAACAAGCTGCTAAGTTAAGATAAGATTTGATCCATCAAACCATACCTTGAATGGCATGTTGTTCGACTTCATCCCTTCCTAAAAGAAGCTGCTTTAAGTATGATGCCTTTTTGAGCTTCAGAGGCGAAGACGTCCGTAACACATTCATTGGTCATCTTCATGAAGCTCTTGAGCGTGATAGTATTTACACTTACAAGGACGATGTGGAAATGGAGAGAGGAGAAATTATCAAGGATGACCTCTTTAAAGCCATTGAAGAATCTAAATTCTTTATCATTGTCTTCTCCAAAGACTATGCTTCTTCGACCTGGTGCTTGAACGAGCTGGACAAGATCATGGAGTGCCGCAGGCTCAACCGCCATCATCAGACAGCTTTCCCTGTTTTCTATGATGTGGATCCCAGTGAGGTCCGCCGCCAAACTGGGCCATTTGCAGAAGCCTTTGCCAAACATACCAACAACGAAGAAGCTGACAAATGGAGGGAGGCGCTGGTACAAGCAGGGAATCTCTCCGGATGGGATTTGAAGAATACTGATGATGGGTAATTTAATTTCTTCATCATCTATCTCCATACCATTATTGATTATTTCATTTTTATTTATATGTGAAAAAATAGATGGTATAACAGAATCTTCTTCTTCAATCTACACACACTTGTAGGCATGAAGCTAAGTTAATCAAGAAAATTACTGGAGAAATCTCCCTCAAGTTACGAACCATTAATTACTACATTAATAAAAAGTTAGTAGGCATGGAGGCCCGGGTAGAGAAAGTTATGCCATTGTTAGGAACCGGAGTTGATGATTTTCGTTTGATAGGCATCAAGGGGATTGGAGGTGGTGGGAAGACAACTTTGGCCAGAGCTGTTTTCAACCAAATATCCATGGAATTCGAAGGTAAAAGCTTTGTTGAGAATATCAGGGGAAAATCCCAAATGGCCGGCGGTTTGCAGTCATTGCAAGAACAAGTCCTTTCAGATGTATTGTTAAATGATAAATCCATCACGGTAGGTAGTGTTGATAATGGAAAAAGCATGATAAAGAAGAAGTTGCATTGTAAAAAGGTTCTTCTTGTTCTAGACGATGTGGATCACATAAGCCAGATTGAGGCATTTGCTGAAGCAGCTGATTGGTTTAAGCCCGGAAGCAGAATCATCATTACAACAACAGATGAACAAGTGCTGATAGCACACAGGGTGACACGAATTCTTGATGTTGAGCTATTATCAGATGCAGAAGCTATTTGCCTCCTCAGTAGGCATGCATTTGAGAAAGATTCTCCTCCTCCAGGGTACAGAACGCTATCAAGAGGATTTGTAGGTTATGCTGCTGGTCTTCCCTTGGTGATCACAGTTTTGGGTCAGTTTCTTTGTGGTAAAGATGGGCTTCTATGGATGGATCAACTAGAAAGATTAAGGACCACCCCATTGGATGGAACATTCGACGTATTGAAATTGAGCTATGACGGCCTACAGGAGGATCTCAAAGAAATGTTTCTAGATATTGCATGCTTCCTCAAGTCATGGCACAAAGATGAAGTAGTTAGAATACTTGAATACTGTGGATTTAACCCGGAAATTGGTTTAATAGTTCTTGAGCAAAAATCCCTCATAACTTTTTCTGATGATCAGTACTTGGGCATGCATCAACTTATACAAAAAATGGGGTGGAATATTGTTCGTCGTCCACCTCATGATCCTGAGAAACATAGCCGCTTGTGGATTCTCAAAGAAATCGAAGATATATTGGCTGAGGACTTGGTAAGAATCAAAAGTTTACTAGTAACTGTGGATAAAATTAACACACTTCCATTTGGTTATGACACAAGTTTCATAATCATTATTCTTGGATTGCAGGGTACGGATGAGACAAGAGCTATAGCAGTGGACGACAACCAAGTGGAACTCAGTTCTCAAATTGTAACCAAAGGTTTTCGAAACATGAGGAAAGTTAGATTTCTTCGTGTCGTTTCTAAAGAAGAAGATTACAGATATGTTAGCCAAAACTTGCCGAATGCGTTACAGTATCTGAGTTGGAGGTCTTACCCTCATCGGTCTTTACCCAATACATTTCGAGCGAATCATCTTGTTGCACTTGAAATGTCTGACTGCAAGATCACACAACTTTGGGATGGGGAAGAAACAAAGGTACAATGCATAATTCATCATGATGCTATACATCTATAATTTAATTAAGTTGGTCATTATAACAACATTCATTTTCTTGTGTGCTTATGATAGCAGGCTCTTAGCATGCTTAGATTCCTTAACCTCCGTCGTTCAAGCTTGAGGACCCTTGATCTTAGACTGACTCCAAATTTGGAGAAGTTAGATCTCAAAGAATGTCGTCACTTGAATGTACTTCATGCACCCCATGGATGTGTAAAAGGGCTCATCTCCTTAAACTTAAGTGGTTGTTTGAGTATTCAATCTTTCACGTTTATCAAACAGTTTAAATCACTTAAAGTTCTTTTTCTTTCCCGCTTAGATCTGAACGAGTTCCCAGATATAATCCCAGGGGACTGCAACAGTCAGCTGCTAGAGCTCTGGTTTAGACATAACGATATAGAATACCTACCCTCATTAATTGGAAACCTTAAGAAGCTTGTTCATCTGGATCTCCATTCTTGCACAAAACTTAAGAGCCTTCCGTCAAGCATTTGTGATTTACTACATTTAAGAAATCTTAAACTCTATGGCTGTATGCTAGAGGAATTGCCTGAAAACATTGGGCGTTTGGCATGTTTGGAGAAGCTAAATCTGTCGTATACAAGCATTAAGCATCTTCCTCATAGCATTTGTGCGTTGAGAAATCTGAAAACTCTCGAGCTTTCACTGTGTCGCAATCTTGAGAGGTTACCTGGGGATATTGGGCGATTAGAATGTTTAGAGAAACTAGTCCTGGAGAAGTGCATACAAGTAAGAGATATTCCTGACAGCATTCGTCAGTTGAAAAGTCTGAAATATTTGAGTCTCTTAGATTGTAGTCGAGTTGAGAAATTGCCCAAGGGGCTTGAACTTTCGGGAGGTTTGGCAATGCTAAATGTACAAGGTACAGGTATACGACAGATTCCTCGGAGCATTTCTTTGTTGACTAAAAAGCAAGCTAAATCAGTTGGCCTTCAGTTGCTAGGATCTTCGTCGTCCTCCTCAGCAAGAAAACGAAAGATTGATGATTTATAAACCTCCTCCTGGTCAAGAACTAATGTTAATACCAAGAAAGAAAGAGTCTGAGAAGCTTCTAAGATCCAGGTACTCCATTTAATTATACTAATATTAATTGTCTTACTGTAACTTTTAACATTGAAATTCATAATGGATATGTTATGAATACACTATTTTCACAGATCATGTAACAGGATCCTGGTGCGCTCGGTGTTCTTTCTTCACTCTTCTGGTGCGCTCAGGCCTGTCTAACGTGGCCTCTTCGGGGACGTCTAGTTTATCATTTCAACGGTACAAAAGGTTTTGCAACCAAAAGCCGTTCCAGGGGCCAAAGTTTCTTTGCTTTTGTTATTGGTTGCTTGCTACTATTTCTTTTCTTTCCTTCGTAAAATGAGTTTCGAGAACACAACGTTAGGTATTGCTGTTTTTTGGCTTTGTTTAGGGGTTTGTGAGACTTTTTTGGAGTTTTGTTTTTGTTGTGGGTTGAGGCTCCTTGTTTGTTTTCTTTTGTTGTGTTTACGTTTGTTCCTATTCGTTGCTTTGTATTTGTTTAATGAGTTTGTTCTCTTTCAAAAAAATATCACTTGCATTTTAAGAGGTCGCAGGTCATAAAAATATTTACTTTTTTTAAGATTGGCATGGAATCAATCACATTTAATAAAAACTTATCGTTGATTGTTACGTTTTAAATACAACTAAACATGTATTCGTGCGCTTTGCAATGTGAAATGTCTCAAATATTAGGCCGAATAGGTTTATTTCATGTTCAACTTTATTAATTCTCCACTACAAGATGTTGATTTTATGGTGTTATGTGTTTTTTTAATGCATATCAAATGTATAAAAATGAAGGTCGATTGGTCAAAAATCGTGAATGATGTTTCTAGATTATCCCATTACTGACTTTGGTTGTGTTTGGCAAAAATAAGCTAGCTTATAAGCTAGTCCATCCAAACATGTACCATAAGCTAGCTTTTTGAAACGCTACTTTGAGTAGCTTTTCGGGAGTTTTTTGTAGTTTTTTCCAATTATACCCTTATTAATATTAATTATTAAATTCAAAAATACCCTTTTTGGTTATTTTACATACTCATAAGCTAGTTTTTACCAAACATAATTTGTTCATAAGCTAATTTATCGACTACTAACTAACTTCTCAATCAACAGCTAGCTTATCAGCTAGTTGGCCAAACATAGCCTTTGTGTAAACCCAAGGCAAAGTAGGGGCATAATATAGCGTTTGGAAGGGGTTTTCCATTCATGATCTAGAGACTTATCTAAACCACAACCCGGATTCCCAACACAAACAACAACAGCAACCCATCATTTAGCAACAAATTTATTGCCTACCATTAAACAAACTTACTGGTTACCATCATACAGCAACAAATCTATTGACTACCATAATAGTTGAAGCGTGTTGCATTTGAATGGAAGGACTATGTACCCATTAGCATCTTCTTATCCAGATAAGTAAAGGCTACTTACGAGATTAACTTTGACAGATTATTGGCTTATTGCAACTCAGGGGCTGTTTGGCCATCAAGAAAATGGAAACCAATATTGATCATCTTCCTGCAAAAATGCCCCATGTGTTTGATATGTGAAACCCCAGCTCTATAAACAACAAAGAAGAAAGCACATATCTACAATTTTTGAAGGAAAAACAGAGAAGGAAGCACTAAACAACCAAATAACAGATGTACAATAAACAGCAATGAATAAAAGCATAAATCTACAAGTTTTAAAGCAAAAGATAGAGAACAAGGCAAAGATCAAAATTATACCAGAAGCAGCTGTAGAGGCAGAGAGGAGCAGCAAGGGCAGGGTACTAGACTCATCTCCTCCCAGTGGGATGAGTCATTAAGCCACAAACACACAGTCATGTATGGCTTACCGAATAAACCATACATTCCATTTAATCTCATTAAGCCATTAACCAAACATCTCCTAAGTATCCCTGGACTCGTTCCGCTGGTGCATAAATATGCTTTTCTGGCCATCCTCGGTACAAGTTCGTGCTATGCATACTGCCCTTGGCTCCTAATTCCTACATGAAGAAATAGTTGCAATGGTATCTTGTGAAAATTGTGTATATTCATAACATATATATCGAATAATCGCAGACAAAAACTTATATATTGTCAATTCACTCCATTCATTGTGTATAGTGCCGAAAAGAAACGTGCGTAATTATGTGCAAGGTTAAGAAGTACAAAGATGGACAAAAAAACCAGGAAATAGGACTATGTTTACATTGTACCTTTTGATGTAATCATTATTTGATTGGCTTTAAGAGTAATCATATTCATTATGAATCAAAAAAATCTAAAGTTGAGTTAAGCAAGACAAGTAATACCTGTTACAATAGAGCAGACTCTTTCTTTCTGGGTGCCTATGTCATTAACATTTGTTCTTCAGGAGGTTCATTAATATTCAATCATTCGTATTCTGGTTGACGAGGAGGCTTTTAATGTACTCGCATATCCACGTGACTGAAGAACCGATTTAGCTTGAATCAGTTTCAACCCTTCCAACGAAGAAATGCTTGTAGGAAGATGTCTTATACGTGTACCTTTTACGTTTAACACTTCCAAACATCCTGGAACTCCAAGTTCCTTGGGCAATTTCTCAAGTTGAATACAATCCAACAGAATCAAAGATTTCAAATGCTTCAACCTACAAATGCTATCAGGAATATCTTTCACCTGTGTACACTCTGTTAGAATTAGTTTCTCTAAACATCCTAACTTGCCAAGATCCCCAGGTAACTTCTCAAGATTGCGGCAAAATGAGAGCTTGAGAGTCTTCAGATGTTTCAACTTACAAATGCTATGAGGAAGATGCTTAATGCTTGTATATGACATATTTAGCTTCTCTAAAGATACCAAACGCCCAAAGTCTTTAGGCAATTCCTCTAGCATACAGCCATAGAGTTTAAGATTTCTCAAATGTCGTAAACCACAAATGCTGCCAGGAAGGCGCACAAGTTTTCTGCAAGAATGGAGATCTAGATAAAGAAGCTTCTGAAGATTTCCAATCGACGCAGGTAGTTTTTGTACATCGTTATGTCTAAACTGAAGCTCTAGCAAACTGCTGTTGCAGTGCCCTGGGATTATATCTGGGAACTCCTTCAGATATAAGCGGGACAGAGAAAGAACCTTAAGCGATTCCAACTGTTTGATAAACACAAAAGAATTGATCTTCAAACAACCATTTAAGTTTAAGAAGATGAGCCTTTTCAGACAACCAACAGGCGTCTGAAGTACTTCCAAATCATCACACCCTTCAAGATCTAACTTCTCCAGATAAGGAGTCAGACCAAGGTCAAGGGTCCTCAACTTTGAAAAACTGAGGACAAGGAACCTCAGCTTGCTAAGAACCTAGCATAAGCACACGAGAAAGATAATGTTATAGTAATACTGAATTAACCAATAGATTTAGACCATCATAATGTATTATGCAAAATAAGCAATCAATCATTTTACCTTATTTTCTTTCCCTTCCCAAAGTTGGTGAATCCTACAGTCAGACATTTCAAGTGCAACAAGATTATTTGCTCGGAATGTTGTGGGTAAAGACGAATGAGGGTAGAACCCCCAACTTAGATATCGTAATGAATACGGCAAAGTTTGGCTAACTTGATCAGTCTTCTCATCACAACAACTATAATCATCTTCGGTTTTAGAAATGACACGAAGAAATCTAATTTTATTCATGTTATTAAAACCTTTGGTAACAATTTCAGAACTAAGTTCTACATGGTTGTCATCCACTGCTATAGCTCTCGTTTTGTCAGTACCCTGCGATCCAAGAACAAAAGTCAAAACTTGTAGCTCTCGTTTTAAAACTTGTGTCATAATCAATGAAAATGTGTTAGTTTCCTCCACACTTCCAAGTAAAATACATTCTTACCAAGTCATTAGCCAAAATATCTTCAATTTCATTGAGAATCCACAAGCGGCTATGTTGCTCAGGATCATCAGGATGCAAATGACGAACAATATCCCTGCCCATTTCTTGGATGAGGTCATGCATGCCCAAGTACTGATCGTCAGAAATAGTTATGAGAGATTTTTCTTCAAGAAGTTTTAAACCAATTTTAGCGTTAAATCCACAGCTTTCAAGTAC
Organism: Centaurea solstitialis; assembly: GCA_030169165.1. NCBI lineage: Eukaryota > Viridiplantae > Streptophyta > Magnoliopsida > Asterales > Asteraceae > Centaurea > Centaurea solstitialis. The sequence continues at coordinate 96,175,489 of CM058041.1, forward strand.
TCTAACTACATCATCTTTGTGCCACGACTTGAGGAAACATGCAACATCTAGGAATATTTCCTGGAGATACCCCTCTAGGTTGATATAGCTTAATCTCAATATGTCCATAGGTTCCTGTAGCGGTCTTGTTTTTAGGCTTTCGAGTTGATCCGTCCATTCATCCTCCTTTTTACCACAAAGAAGAGCACCCAGAACTCTGATCATTAAGGGTAGACCAGCAGCATAACGTACAACTTGTGTTGATAGGAATCTATACTCTTGAGCTGGAGTTTCTGTTCCAAATGCATACCTACTGAAGAGGCAAATTGCTTCCTCACTTGATAATAGATCCACATCATGAATTGGTGCCACTTTGTGTGTAATTAGCACTTGCTCGTCTCTTGTGGTAATGATAATTCTACTTCCTGCCTTAAACCAATTATGCTCACCAGCTAATGCCTCAAGCTGGCATATATGATCCACATTGTCTAGAACAATAAGAACCTTTCTACCCGACAACATATTTTTCATCAAGCCTTTTCCATTATGAACACTACGTACAATGATGGATTGATCATTTAATACATCTGAAAGGATTTGCTCTTGCAATGACTGCAAACCGGCCTCTCGGGTAACTTTACTGACATTCTCAACAAAGCTTTTACCTTCAAATTGGGTGGATATTTGGTCAAAAACAGCTCTTGCCAAAGTTGTCTTCCCACCACCTCCGATCCCCTTGATGCCTATCATGCCAACATTCTCAATGCCAGTTTCTAATGATGACAACACTTTCGTCATTCTAGGCTTCATACCTACTAACTTTCTATCAACGTACACATTAATGGAACGTAACTTGAGGGAAAGTAGTCCAACAATTTCTTTGATGAACTTAGCTTCGTGCCTGTAAGTGTAGATTAGATACAGTTAGCTTGCTCAAGATTCCAAATGAACAATTACTTTCAAGTAAACGAACAAAACAAGCACAGTATACCCCACCCAAAGGTGGGATCTAGAAAGAGGAGGAGGGGGGGGGGGGGGGGGGTTGAGATGTTTGCAGATCTGAAATTCAGCATAAATAGTAGGGCGACCACCGCTGGCTTGTGCCTGGTGTGGGAAAGAAAGCGGAAAAAGAACATACTGATAAAAACCCTAGAAAACAAGAAAGATAGTGCTACATAATTCAACACTGGTTTGAGGCAAGAAAACATACAACAAAAGCGTAGCTATGGTAGGAAGGATTGAAGGTCCATACAAACCCTAGCCTAACCTAGAATTTAGGGAGCTAAACAGACCACATCCCTAGTCTTACTGCTGCTTAGTAACCCTACACCCATCTTCTACCTTTCCAGAGTCCAGACCTACTCACACCTAGTCTAGAGGAGCTAAAGTGGTACACAGACCCACCCACCCCTAGTTTGCTACCTTAATCTCCACAAACTCATATGTTTGTTGGGATGTTAACAAAGCAAATGATCCCACATAGGAAGGAAAGGGAAAAATCAGTAAGCTTATAAGGCTTCTCAAATTGGTCAAAGGCCATCTAAAGGAATTGATTGGACCAAGGGGGAAGCTTGACATATATTTACATGTCAAAAGATTGTGGCTCTTGGGGCCTCTTGACCTCAAATCAAATTCTTACAAGACAAAACAGAGTCATGCACCTAGGACACAGGCTAAAAATTGTTCTAACTGCCTGCCTAATAACCACCAAAGCTATATAAAGCCATCTTTTCCTCCAAATTTTTGTGGCTCTTATACTTCTCTACAATTTTCTCTGGTTCCTCTCCAAAAAGGATCAATTGAAACATAAGAAACTCGACAAACTCGAGTTCTCATGCAAGAACTTGAATAGGCAGGTGTATGAGTGTGTCCTCTAAACAGATGTTTGATACTACCGCAATAATGGGGGCGGAATTCTGTTTAAGACTTAAGAGCACTACATCACGAGCCTCTATCTAATTGTTTATCAATCGCCGATTTCAAGTATATATATATATATATATACAGTTATACACACACGATTTTTGTTTTGTTTGCCCGTGTTTTCCCGATTTGCACACTAGTATATACACATATATTGTTCTAATTTCTGGTTTGTTAACATTGTTTCTAACAGGGTCACATCCTAAAGCTGCCTTGTCTAAACCTTGGTTGTGTTGGGATATAGGCTTCGGCCCACTTCGATTAGACAAAAGAGAGGGAGAGGCGCATACTTAGGGGCCGGCCCTAGCCCTTTTATTCCCTTGTTTCCTTAATTAGGATTAACCCTAGTTATGTTTGTCTATATATTCATCTCTTGTACTTGCAAACCTTTGCAGCACCTCAATAAGAAGAAAATCCTAGTTGCCCCTGTGGACTAGCACGATCACCCCGGTCATGTGAACCACGTATTCTCATGTTCCTCTATTTGCTTTCGGTTTGCTTTTGCGTATTGTGTGTGTGAGACGTTTCGACGTAACAGGCTGCTGCTCCTCCCCATTCCCTAGATAACAATTGCTTTCAGGTAACATACACATATTTCACGTTTCATCTTTGATCGAGACTCAAGCTTGAGTTAGGTTTTGACAATAGAAAATGTGATTAGAGAGAAACAAAATGAATTAGTGTTAGAGATATATAATGAAGAAATTACCCATCAACAGTGTTCTCCAAAACCCATCCAGCCAGATTCCCTGCTTGTAGCAGCGCCTCTCTCCATTTGGCAGCTTCTTTTTCTTTTTTGTTGTTATGTATAGCAAAGGCTTCTCCAAACTCCCCAGTTTGGTGGCGGACTTCAGTGGGATCCACATGATAGAATACAGGGAAAGCCGTCTGATGGGTGGTGTTATGACACTCCATAATCTTGACAAGCTCATCCAAACACCAAGCTGAAGATGCATAGTTTTTGGAGAAAACAATGACGAAGAATTTGGATTCTTGAATGGATTCCAAGAGATCATCCTTGATCCTTGTTCCTTTTTGAATTCTCTCATCATCCTTGTAAGTGTAAATACCATGTTGCTTAAGAGCTTCATAGAGATGGTCAATGAAGGTCTTACGGATGTCTTCACCTCTGAAGCTCAAAAAGACATTATACTTAAAGCTCTTGTTGTCCCCAATGGATGAACATGCCATTGAAGGTATGGCTGATGGATCCTCTTAAATCAGATCTTAACTTGTTGGGGTAAGAAATGATTGCAAAGAAACTAGGGATGAGACACAAGACCTGAACCAGGGATGAAGGAAATAAGATGAAGTACATGAGGTGGTCAACCTTCACAATTCACAAACATTTTAGAGTAAATCACAGACTTGGTCCCTGAGGTTTTTCATTTGTTACGGAAATGGTCTTGTATCTTTATTTATTACAAAAAAAGACTCTCACTTATACAATTTGCATTGGATTTTCAAGTTATCCGATAACTATCAAGGTAAACAAACTGAAAAGCATCTTCTTCAAGAAGATCTTGTCCAAGAGCAATAACAAACACCAGAAATTTCATGCTTTTCTTGAAAAAAGGCCGACATCAAAAGATTTCAATAAACAAAAAAGTTTTATTGACAGATGAAAGAACATTAACATATTTCAATAAATCCCAACAAAAAACATATTCCAACAAAGAACATTAACATATTCCAATATATCTAAACAAAAAAACATCAACCAATTCTAGGTTTTCAGTAAATAAAGAACAACAAACCCATTAAATACAAACAAAAATCTAATTCAAACCTGATAGCATTTTAAAACCCTAAGAAGTAGATTGTCTGAACAGAGAGAGAGAGAGAGAGAGAGAGAGAGAGAGAGAGAGAGAGAGAGAGAGAGAGCGAGAGAGAGAGAGAGAGAGCGAGAGAGAGAGAGAGAGAGCGAGAGAGAGAGAGAGAGAGAGAGAGAGAGAGAGAGAGAGAGAGAGAGAGAGAGAGAGAGGATTGGAGATGGTGGCGGTCGGTTTAGCCGGAGAATCGGAGATGGAATGGAGTATTGAAGTGATGATTAAAAACAAATCATAAAGCTGTTACAGAAAAGATAACGAAAATAGGAGATAATCTGAAGAAGAAGAAGAAGAAAAGACTAAACAAGACCAACTTATCCTCGTAGTTAACGAATAAGTTGGAATATCGTTAGTTTGAGGGTAATCAAATTGCATAGATGAAACTTGAAAGGGATTCATTCGTAATAAATAAAGACGAAGGACTAGTTTTGTAACAATTGACAAGGCTCAAAGACCAAATCCCTAATTTACTTAACACTAGTTAATGGCCCGTGTAATATACGGACGATTTAAACATATTGTTTTAGTTTCTAATAAGAATTAACATTTGCATTATAAAGTTCACAAATAATTTACCACAAACCAAACGTAATATCCAATTAGTAATATAAATATGACTTAATTAATTGATAAAAAAACATTAATGATTAAGTTTAATCATAACCATTTAGGAAATTATATATATAACATTTAAATTACTTTTCTTTCATTTTTTTATTCAAAGCTTTCTTTGAAATTGAGTAAGTAGAGAATTATTATTTATTAAAATAATTCTAATTAATCAACGATTTAAATGAAAAAAAGTTACTCTTAATTTATTATTAAATATTTTAGTCATCTAATAGTTGTTAAAATATCTGAAATTCTTTTGTTGAAAGATTTGAATTTCATGAATGATTCTAAAACGAGAGGGATTCTGAAATAAATTATATAGTGTTTTTGATTTGTAGGGTTTTAAAAAAAAATTATTATTTATAAATGATCTATAGAATTAGTAAGATTAAAAGGATGAAATCTTTAAATTTCAAGAACATCAACAATAGCATTTTAAATAAAATAAACTTTTATTATTTATAAATAATCTATAAAAAATTTAGATTAAAAATAGGAATATTTAAATTTCAAGAATATCAACGATAGAATTGTAATAAAATGTAAACAACTTAATTTATATCTATTCTTAATATTTACTAATATAAATAAATTAAAAAATATTCAATATTATACTCATTTTGAAGGTATCGTCGAGACGATTATAAAGATGTAATTTATAAAAAAGAAAAACAAAAAACTTAAATGGTTTTAATTCATATACATTATTTACCTTAATATGATAAGAATGTAAAGTGAAAATTGAAAAACTAAGGGATAATAAGTAATTTAATCAAATAATTATAAGGATACAAAATGTAAATTATAAAAGGGAAACTAATAAATTAATGAGAAATTTTAGGTATGTAAATTTTGGAAAAAAAATGGAACAAATTATGACATCATCATTTGATAGGATTTATTTAATTGACCAATGAAATCACTCAATTTCATTTTGATGACATCAGCAAAAACCTTCTTTTAATATATATATAGATATAGATATAGATTTTGAGTAAATTACATGATTTAGGCATAGGTTACGTGCTATTGATGGCACATAGGGTAGAGGAACTCAAAAGGCGAAGGCCGAGCCGTAGGTCACGTGACCTGCATCGAGTTGGTGGTTGATTGGGCTTTAGGTTTGATCAAAGTAAAGAAGCTCGCCTTCTTGTTATTCAAAAGCAAAAGTCGGTCGAATTAGTCGGGCCCTTGCCCCAAAACACGTCAAATGAAATAATAAAATTGCTCCATATGTTTTTTTTTTTAAAATAAAACGTCCCTTTATCCTTAACTGTTAGATGATTCCGTTACATTAAATGTATTTTAAGGATAATTTGTAATTTTATAATTTCTTTAATCTTTATTTTATTATAAACCTATAAAGTAGAAACATATCTTATCAACACCTACGTCATAGAGGAAGCCTCTCCAAAACATGTAATAAACAACACACTAGTCCATCTTTGATCTATTTCTTCTTGATTTCATATTTTTTTTCCTTTCCATCTCTAAACACAAAATCATAATATCTTCATCTTCTATTTTATCTCCATACACAAAATATGTAATCTCCTTACAATAAGGTAAGTTAAGGTAATCTCCTTGACCGAGGGTCTTTCTTTAGTAAGAAGAGATTTACCAAACGCTTACCGGCAAGGAGATTACCTTAACTTACCTTATTGTATAACATTCTCGGTCATCAAAATTTCCATCACTTTATGAGGCAAGACCCTCGATCCTTGTTAGGCTATCAGTACCCGAGCCTTCTGAACCCTCTGCCACATCAGCGCCACCATAAACTCTATATAAGCCATCTGGAGCCCTCTTTGTTTAAGGTCATCTTTAACCGTACCCCTCATACCCCTCATATATGTTGCCACCTCAGCGCCTTATCAGCTTTACCAATACCATACCATACCATCCTTAACCGTACCAATTTCATACCCCTCTAAATACTTAATTAAAAAAATAAAAGAAAAAGAAAAGAAGAAAGAGATAGAGAGAAAGGTAGGTGGGGTGGGGTGGGGTAGGCAATCGGTACCACCTTGCCGATGCTCCTTCATACCCCTCTCGTACCCCTCATCCTCAATGGTGTTCCCCTTCGGTAAAGGGGTCTCCTGCCGGTACCATTAAGGATGGTTAGTACCCGACCCCTCCAAACCTAATACCTAATACAATAAAAAAAGGAGAAAGAAATAGTATGAGAGAGGGAGAGGAGCGGCTAGCTCGGTGTCTCCACACCGCTGGCTGTTTCATGCCGCCAGCCCGTGGCGTTTGTAGCAGAGCCCACCCGCACCACCTCCCCGGGCCCCTTATCAGCGTTACACATGGCCTTATAGTTCTACTGGGTAAGATTTAGATTCTCCGTAGTTTACATGGTCAATCAACAAAAATTATAAGGTAAGTATTATATTACCAATAAACACTTAGGTGGGTAAGTGTTTAAGAAGCTTACCTACAATCCTTTTCCATGGCCAAAAATGTTACATGATAAGGTAATTCGAGTCAATCTCTTACTGGTAAATGCTTACTTGATAAGAACTTGATAAACAATCCATTGATTTTGGAATCAATTCAACTAATTGATCATCTGAAAAAAATATTAATCTATTGCTCCTTAAATTGGTTACGGTTACTGATACATAACAAAAGTTACAGCTTCTCTAATCGACAAACAAACCTGAAATGTCTAGGGAATAATTTATCAACAACATTAGAATCAAGAGAAACTAGCAATTCTAGTCAACAATTTGTATGACTATTTGTTTAAAGTTTAAACTAGGCTATATATCGACAAATAGTGAACTTTTGACGTCCACCTTAACTTGCTAATTATGCCAAAGGGTTAATTTATGAAAAGAGTAAACTCTAATTTTGGTCCCTGTGGTTTATTAAATATTTGAAAGTGGGATCTATGGTTTAATAACTCTAGATATGGTCCTTGTTGTTTATGTTTTGCTTTGAAAATGGTCCTTCATCATTTATTTCATTAATTTTCTCTATTAATGATAGGGGTATATTAGTCCAATTAGATTTTCCATAATTATTCTTAAAAGATTAAATAAATAAAATATATTATAAACTAATTAATTATGTAATATATGTTTTTATTTGATATTTTCATATATATTTATTTTAATTATTATTTTTTATTCTCGTCAATTTATTATTGCATTTTAGTGCATCATTAATTTTTCTTCAATTTTTATAAAATAATATTGTCATAATACTCTATTAAAACTTATTTTTGTATATCTTCTTTATATTTAGATGATATACTTTTTATATTATTTTCATTTTTATCTAGTTGTTAGTTTAGTTTTTAAATAGAAATTTTAATGAAGTATATATAGAAAAATAAGTTTTATGAAAATATTATAACTATTAGTTTCTAAAAAAAATAAGAAAACTAATAATATATTAAAGTACAATAATAACCAATAAGGTGACAAAATTAAAAATAGTGAAATAAAACAGATAAATAATAACTAAAATGAATATATTTGAAAATATCAAACTAAAAAACAAATAACTTACATAGTTATATAAATTAATATGCATACATTGTATCTAAATAATATATTTTTTATTTTAAATTTTATCTAGTGGCCATTTTATCAAATATAATTTAATGAAGGTATACAAAAATAAGTTTTAAATATTTAAGTTATTTTAAAAAAATTAAGAAAACCAATAAAGCACTAAAATGCAATAATAAGATGACGAGAATCACTATAGTGAAATAAAACCGCTACATATTAACTAAAATGAATATTTTTCAAAATATCAAACTATAAAACATATAACTTACACAATTAATTAGTTTATACTATATTATATTATTTAATCTCTTTAAAAAATTAAGGATAATGAAATTAATGATGAGGGACCATTTTCAAAGCAAAAAATAAACCATGAGAACGATTTCTAGAGCTATCAAACCATAGGTCCCACTTTCAAAGATTTCAATAAACCACAGGGACCAAAATTAGAGTTTACTCTTATGAAAATCTATCCAACTTGTCACAAAAAGTTATTGTATGTACCGTACTTCCCGTTGTTCAATTTAGTATATCGAAACTATCAAAAGTAACATTTAATGTATTTCATGACAAGTTGGATACATTAAAATGATAAGCTTTAATAAAGTTGATACATAGAATGACCATTTCTTAAACTCTGATACACTAAATGGAACACATGGAAGTACAATACATGTAACAAGTTGGATACACTCTCGTGAACTAAACCCTTATGCAAACAATAATACAGATGGAGAACACAAGATATACAAATTCAAACGATAACCCTCACAATCCATCTTGAATAATAAACCTAAATTAACCCAATTGCTAGAATTTAGCAATCCATGAGTTCACAAACAAAAAACACACACACACACACAAAATTCCAAAAGAAAAGGTACACTTTCAAGTCCTAATTAACCCTTTTCTGGGTGGCTATGCTGACCACTGTCATTGTAAAGGAGAAGAAGTTGTTTATGGATCAAAACCACACACCTGAACCCTTTTAGGTACATGGCTGTTCAATCTAGTCAAGAAAGACATGCTCCGAGGAAGATGCCTTATGCATATACCTTTTATATTCAACACTTCCAAACTAACTAGAAGTTCAAGTTCCTTGGGCAATTTCTCGAGATGAATACACCCTGAAAGACTCAAATGTTTAAGACTTTTCAACTTACATATGCTTTCTGGAATATCTCGTAGTTGTGTGCACTCCGTTAGGACTAGTTCCTGTAAGCATTCCAATCGGCCAACATCCCCGGGTAATTTCTCAAGATTCCAACAGGATGAAAGATTGAGGCTTTTTAAATCTTTCAACATACAGATACTACCGGGAAGATGTTTAATATTTGTATGTGCCAAATTTAGCTTCTCTAAACATCCCAAACGCCCAATGTCTTGAGGCAAGTCCTCTAGAATACAACCACGGAGTTTAAGATTTCTTAAATGTTGTAAAGCACAGATGCTGTCCGGAAGACTCTTAAGTTTTCTGCAAGAATGGAAATCTAGACGAACCAGCTTCTGAAGATTTGCAATTGATGAGGGCACTTCTTTTACATTGTTGTATCCAAACTGAAGCTCCAGCAACCTACTGTAGTAGTTCCCTGGGATTATATCTGGGAACTTCTTCAGATATAAGCGGGATAGACAAAGAACTTCAAGTGATTCCAACTGTTTGATAAACCTGAAAGATTTAATCCTCGAGCAACCACTTAAGTTTAAGAACACAAGCCTTCTAAGACATCCATCGGGTGTGACAAGTTCCACCAAACGATTACAATCTTCAAGCTCTAACCTCTCAAGATTCGGAGTCAAGGCAAGGTCAAGGTACCTCAACTGGGTGTGTCTGAGGTTAAGGAATCTGAGCTTGTTAAGAATCTATCATTAAAAAAAGAATAACAAAAAGTTAATTTTGTTGTAATGACTAACCAGTTGGTGAAATGAATCATGCAAAACAACCAATGAACCATTATAGTACCTTTCTTTCTCCTCCTTCCCAAAGTTGTATGATCCTGCTGTAAGGCATTTCAAGCGCAACAAGATTATTTGCTTCAAATGTTTTAGGTAAAGACCAACAAGGGTAACCTACCCAACTCAGAAAACATAATGCATTTGGAAAGTTTGGGATAGTTTGACCAATCTTCTCATCACAATCATCATCTATCTCAGAAACCACACGAAGTAATCTAAGATTTTTCATGCTTCCAAAACCTATGGTAACAACTTCTGAAGAGGGTTTCACTGGACTGTCCACTCCTATAGCTTCTGTCGCTTCAGTACCCTGCAATTCAATCACAGTGATCATGAAACTTGGGGTCATGACTTATGAAAATTTGTCAGTTATTTCAACTTCACATTTAAACGTGATCCTTACCAAGTTTTCAGCCAATACACGTTCAATTTCATCGAGAATCCACAATCGACTATGTCTGTTGGGGTCATTGAGGTGCATACGACGAACAATATCCTTGCCCATTTCTTCTAAAAGGGGATGCAGGACTACACATTGAGAATCATTAATAGTTATGAGAGATTTTTCCTCAAGATCTATTAAACCAACTCTAGCATAATATCCACAGCTCTCAAGTATTCTAACTACATCATCTTTCAGCAAACCTTTTAGTAAGCATGCAACATCAAGGAATATTTCCTTGAACCCATAATCCAGCTGGATAAAGCTTTCTTCCAATGTTTCTCCAATTTCATTCAATATATATGTTCCTAGTCTTTTTAGTGCACTCATCCATTCATGCTCGCTTTTACCATGGAGATATGAACCCAAAACTTTGATAGCCAAGGGAAGACCAGCAGCCTGATGTACAGCTACAAGAGAGAGATTTTTGTAGGCTTGAACTGGAGCATCTGTCTGAAATACAAGCCGACTGAAGAGGCAAATTGCTTCCTCATGTGATAACAATCCGACAGTATGAATACGTTGCACTCCATGAGCAGCCAGCAGATGCTTATCTCTTGCTGAAATGAGGATTCTACTTCCTGCCTTAAACCAATCAGGCCGACCAGCTAATGCTTTAAGTTGGTCTAAGTGATCCACATCATCTAGAACAATAAGAACCTTTTTATCACGCAGTCTCCTTTTGATCATAGCTGTCCCCTCCCAAACACTTGTTACGATGATACTTTGATGTAACACATCTGAAAGGATTGTTTTCTGCAACAAACATAAACCAGACGATTTTGAAACTTCACGGACATTATAAACAAAGCTACTCCCATCGAACTGGTAAGATATTTGTTGATAAATCGTTCTAGCCAGAGTTGTCTTCCCAATACCTCCCATCCCTGTGATCCCTATCATGAGAGCATCATCACCAAAATCAGTTTCTAAAGACGAAAGAAATTCCTTTACCCTGGCCTCCATGCCTACTTGGTTTAAGTAAATCTCCTCATTAGTGGGGCGTATGGGTAACTTGGATGAAATATGTCCAACAATCTCTTTTATTACCTTAGCTGGATGCCTGTATGTAATTAAGAGAAGATTGGATATAAACATGAGATTGAGCCTCCTCCTTATACATATATAGAAACAGTAGTAGAAAGCAATAACATATATATATATATAGAGAGAGAGAGAGAGGGGAAAGTCCACCCAATTTTGATTGTGAACATGAGGACGAATCTCAGCAACTCATCCGGTCAATAAAGACGGCTTTGATCAGGTCCACTCCTTTAATAATTTCTACCCACCCATAAATCACGTCAATCCTCCGTGATCGTGCCCACCGTAACCGAAGATGTGTGGCTGAGATTCGTCACACACGATTTACAACCAAAATTGAGTTCACATCTGAACCTGATCCCTCATGTTCCAACATACACACAGGATCAAGTTTGAGTTAGAATTTGACAATGAGATGCCATGGTTGACCCTTTTACAAAGATATGATGAAGAAATTACCCATCAGCAGCAGTCTTCTGCAAAACCCATCCAGGCAGATTAGCTGCTTGTAGAAGAGCCTCTCTCCATTTGGCAGCTTCTATTTTGTTGTTATGTATAGCAAAGGCTTCTCCAAAGGCCCCAGTTTGGCGGCGGACTTCATAGGGTTCCACATGATAGAAGACTGGGAAAACAATCTGATTGGTGGTGTTGTGGCACTCCATAATTTTGACAAGCTCATCCAAACACCAAGATGAAGATGCATAGTTCTTGGAGAAAACAATGATAGAGAAATTTGATTCTTCAATTGCTTTGAATAGCGAAGACTTGATGCTGCTTTCTCCTGTGATGAGTGTCTCATCATCCTTGTAAGTGCGAATACCTTGCTGCTCAAGAGCTGAATGGAGATGATCGGTGAAGGCTTTACGAGTGTCTTCACCTCTGAAGCTCAAATAGACATCATGTTTGAACCTCTTTTCAACAGATGAAGAAGACGAAGAAGCCATTATAGGTATCAGAAGCAAATCTTTTAACTTTTTAAGAATGAAATTAGGGATGAGATCGATGTATAAGTATAACCCTCAAAAAAGTCAACATATGTAGTGTAGTGTCGCTAGAGAGCATCTTTATGTCCCAACAAATGTATAATTAAATATTTGAAGGGTCGTTTGGTCCGGGGTATTGTAATGAAAAATGGTGTTTTGTTTTATATTTTAGGCCATCCACTCTAGATGGACGGGATACTCACTATCCATCGAGTAGTATAGTGAACACTATCATGGCTACCTTTGGATAGTCACAAATCGGCTTCTAGAAACCAAAGCAAACAACCCCCCCCCCCCCCCCCCCCCCCTCTCTCTCTTCTTTCTCTCTATCTCTCTCTTATTTAATTTTTTTTTGTTTTTTCTTTTTGATGGAGTGGGTTGTAGTGGGTCAACAGTGCATGGATTGGGTAGTTTTGGGTAAAATTGTAGAAAGTTGATATGGGTGAAATTCGAGCCCTGGGGGATACATTCTGGAGGTACGGGGGCTTCGACCCCGGGCTGCATGCTTTAGCAGTCGGGCTTCGGCCCAAAATTGTCGATGATTAGTCTGGGCCCAATGTAGTCTGGGATACCTCTTCCAAAAAAAAAAGCTGATATGGCACTGATGTGGCAATTGGGTAGTGTGGATTGGAGTGGGTCGACAGCGGATGGCCTTATAATGGAATCATTATTGTAGATTTATTAATTTTCATTTTCGATTAAATTGGGGGAATGAAATTTTTAACTTTATTTGTTTTTTTTATGTATTATTCCATATATAGATTTTAAATTAAATATCTTATGTATTTTTAAGTTGGAAAAACTTATTTTTTGATATGAATCAATTTTTGATTGATTATATTGGGTTAACCAAACAGCATCAATGCAATGCTTATTTCTATTCCCGTTCTCCTGGAATCTTATTTTCATTTTCATTCTTATTCCTTGAAATGAACTAAATGCCCCCTTAATTGATGGTTTATGCAATAAATAATTGTTATTTAGGGGTCACAGCCTCATAGGGGTAGCAGCTTAGCGGGAGAAGGGGGAACATCATCCCCCACCCTTGCGGCTTTGTAATTTAGAACCCTGTCGGCGAAAGTCTTATGTTTTCTATCTCTCTCTTCCCTTCAGCTTTGCAATTTAAAACTACGCCAAGTTGGCCACCTTACGGGAAAACTCCTCCTTTTCTGCCAAGTGGGGTGTAGGGGTGTATGAATAAAGCATGAATATTCAGACTGAATGAATAAAGTTTGTATTCAGTCTGAATAAAGCATGAATATTCAGACTGAATGAATAAATTTGTATTCGGTCTGAATAAAACTTAGGCGCCGATTCAGATTGCCACTAGGGCAATTTGTTGGTCTTCACGTTCATAATGAAAGATGGTTCACATTTGAACTTTCTTTTATATATATATACACACTATAACCAGACCAACTCAAAACCCAACAACCATAACCCCCCGATGCATACCCTAAGTTGAATCATTGTATTTTTGTTTGAGTAAATGATGTGATTGTTAGCTTTATACTATTTAGGCTTCAATGTTCAATCTTGGGTTTCAACCGATGGAGTCTTTACTTCTTTTTCAGATAATGAAATATTCACTTCTTTTTGTTGTGTGCATCACGGGGATCGAAAAATGCATATGGAATCACAAATGCCTTTCTCTGTTTTTGATGTTACGATATGAATTATAAAAATAATTTTCGAACAAATATCCAACAAAGAAGACAGGACTAGAAGAAAGCACCCATTTAAGTCTTGAAGTCCATTTGGTTGTTTAACAAATGTATCATAAAGATATTAAACCTCAGTTTTGGACCTTAATGGTTACTTGTGAGACTATAACTTCCGATCAGGAGAGATTTAGAAAATGGCTTTGGTTCCACCTTCATTTTTAGCCGAGTCCTACATAAAACAAGAGTAGACCGACAAAAGCAGATGAAATGTCAAAGACCAAGAATTGAGCTGCTAAACGTTGGTTGTGTTCACTGGAACTCAGGAAGCCGTTTACTAAACACTTACTTTGCTAAGCGCTTACTGGTTTAAATACCTTATGAGGTGAACATAATAAAAACAAAAATCTTATCCGGTAAGAGAAAATACAAGAATCAAGCAACTTTATCGTTCAAGAATAGCTAAAAATCTTACCCAGTAAGGGAGAGGCGTGAAACTGAAACCATGTTAACCTAGAGAATGAATAGAACGAGAGAAGATTTTATAAGCAAATCAGATAAAAATCTGAGATTTAAACACAAAATCAAACAATAGCAACTTTTATATTGCTTTTGTTTGCACTTAAATCCTTATCACAACTTTTATTGCTTCGGTACCCTTCTACAACTCCACAAAGTGACCCGCAGTACTTTGTTATTTGCTTCGGTACCCCTTGACAAGTTTAAAAAAATACAGGTTTAACCACAGAATTTCCAATTTTACACACGGCTTGCTTTTACAAAATTCCTAAAAAACAACCAAAAAACAATGAATTACTACTACACATAAGAATGATACAAATGCACCCAAGTGGAGATTGAATGAAGACATACATAGAATTTGCTTCCAAACCAAACCTGGATTGGTTCCACTAGTGCATGTCTATGGTTCCTGGCCATCCTCAGCACATGTTCATGCTATATGCATAATACCCCTGGCTCCTATTTCCTACATGAAATAGTTCTATCATGTGAATATGTGTATTCATAACATATTCATTATGAATTCCAGAAGTTAAAGTAAGAAAACTGATCATATAGTTAAAAGGAGTACCTATTAGAATGGATCTTTGAAGATTCTCATAATCATCCTTGGAGCATGGTAGAGCAGACTCTTTCTTTCTTGCTTTATCGGTGCCTATGCCATTCACATTTCTTCTTGAGGAGGTTCATTAATTATCGATCCTTCGCCTTCTGGTTGAGGAGGATTTTACTTCACCCGATGCATATTCAGGCGACCGACGAAATAAGTCATCATCATCTTGAATGATTTTTACACCTTGCAACGAAGAAATGCTCAGAGGAAGCTTTCTTATACCTGTACCCTTTACATTTAGCTCCACCAAACATCCCGAAACTCCAAGTTCCTTGGGCAATTTCTCAAGTTGAATACAATCTACCAGACTCAAATATTTCAAAACCATCAACCTACAGATGCTATCAGGAATATCTTTTACTTGTGTACACTCCCTTAAAACTAGTTTCTCAAGACATTCTAATCCGCCAAGATCCCCAGGTAACCTCTCAAGATCGTGACAAAATGAAAGCTTGAGAGTTTTCAGATTTCTCAACACACAAATACTATCGGGAAGATGTCTAATCCTTGTATGTGACACATTCAGCTTCTCTAAACATTCCAAACGGCCTATTTCTTCAGGCAATTCCTCTATAACACAGCCATAGAGTTTGAGATTTTTTAAATGTCGTAAACCACAAATGCTTCCCGGAAGACTCCTAAGATTTTTGCAATGACGAAGATCTAGATAAAAAAGCTTTTGCAGGTTTCCAATTGATGAGGGTAGTTCTTCTATATCGTTATGTCTGAACTCAAGTTCTTCTAGCAAACTATCGTTGTAGTGCCCTGGGATTATATCTGGGAACTCCTCCATGGATAAGCCGGTTAGACAAAGAACTTTAAGTGACTCCAATCGTCTGATAAACGATAAAGATTCATGTTTGATCTTCCCACAATCTTTTAAGTTTAAGAAGTCAAGCTTTTTTAGGCATCCATCATCATCAGGCGTGTGAAGTTCTTCCAAATCACTACATCCGTTAAGATCTAACTTCTCAAGATTTGGAGTTAGCTTAAGGTCAAGGGTCCTCAACTTTGAAAAACTAAGGATAAGGAATCTGAGCATCTTAAGAACCTGTCATAAGCACACAAAAAAATGTTTCTATAAATAATTACAAACCAATTATAGATCTATGCAAAACAACCAATTAACCATTGTACCTTCCCTTGTTGATCACTTCCCCAAAGTTGTACAATCCTACATTCGGGCAGTTCAAGTGCAACAAGATTATTTGCTTGAAATGTATCGGGCAAAGACCAATGAGGGTAAGACCGCCAGCTCATATATTTCAATGCATACGGTAGGTTTTGGCTAACAAGATTAGTCTCATCATCTTCTGTTTCAGAAACAACACGAAGAAATCTAAGTTTCTTCATGTTTCCAAAACCTTTGGTAACGATTTGAGAATCAAGTTTCACGTCATCCACTGCTATAGCTCTTGCCTCAACCGGACGCTGTGATATCAAAGAATAATTATCATTAATCTTGAAAACAATGAATGTGTCATAAACAATGAAAATGTGTTGGTTAAATTATTTCCGCATTACATTTAAACTTGATCCTTACCAAGTCATTAGCCAATATATTTTCAACATTTTCGAGAGTCCACAGGCGGCTATGTCTCTCAGGATCAAAAGGGTGCAAATGACAAACAATATACCTTCCCATCTCTTGTATGAGATCATGCAGCCCCACGTAATTATCATCAGAAATACTTACGAGCGATTTTTCCTCAAGAGCATCTAGACCAATCCTAGCGTTAAATCCGCAGCATTCAAGTATTTTAATTACTTCATCTTTCTGCCGCGACTTGAGGAAGCATGCAACATCTAGGAATATGTCCTTGTAACTACTCTCTAGGCCATTATAGCTCAATTTCAATATTTCCATAGGTTCCTGTAACGGTTTTGTTTTAAGACTTTCCAATTGATCTGCCCATACACGATGATCGTCTCTACCACAAAGAAGCCTACCCAAAACTTTGATCATTAAGGGAAGACCACCAGCATAACTTACAACTTGGCTTGATAGCTTCTCGTACCCTTGAGTTGGAATATCAGTCCCAAATGCATATCTACTAAAGAGACAAAGTGCCTCCTCATCTGATAGTAGATCAACATCATGAATTTGTATCACTCCATGTGCTACCAGCACATGCTTATCTCTTGTGGTGATGATAATTCTACTTCCTGGCTCAAACCAATTAGATTCACCAGCTACTGCCTCAAGCTGGTCTATATGATCCACATCGTCAAGAACAATGAGAACCTTTCTACCACGCAACACGTTTTTCATCCTGCTTTTCCCATTTCGAACGCTACTTACAGCGATGGATTGATCGTTTAATACATCCGAAAGGACTTGTTTTTGCAATGACTGCAAACCATCCTTTTGGCAAACTTGCCCGACACCCTCGACAAAGCTTTTACCTTCGAATTGAGTGGATATTTGGTCAAAGACAGCTCTAGCCAAAGTTGTCTTCCCGCAACCTCCGAAACCCTTGATGCCTATCATGCGAAAATTATCAATACTAGTTTCTAATGATGACAACACTTTCTCTACCCGGGTCTCCATGCCTACTATTTTCTTATTAATGTACTCATTAACGGATTGTAACCTGAGGGAAATTTGTTGAACAATCTTTTTGATGAATTTGGCCTCGTGCCTGTAAATTTGGATCGAAGATGATTCAGTTAGCTTGCTGAAGATCCCACATGAAGAATTAGTTCAAGTCTATAGGCAACAAAAAGTATATAAAACAATAACAAACACACACACACACATATAGTGTTGGTTTCAGGTGAGAAGTTGAGTTAATGTGAGAAGTGATCATAAACCATTGGATACACATTAGAATGAGATGCACCAGATCAATTCCTTTCTAAAACATAATTTATGGAAGTGTATGAGATTAAAAGTGACAAAGATCCACTTCTCATGCTTCTCACGTTAATTCAACTTCTCACATGATCATTTGGGAATGTGTGTGTGTGTATCATTTTTCATCTTTGGGCAGGAAACAAAATAAAATAATATGATGAAGAAATTACCCATCAAGAGTGTTCTTCAAAACCCATCCAGCTAAATTGCCTGCTTTTTCTAGAGCATCTCTCCATTTCTCAGCTTCTTGGTTGTTATGTACAGCAAAGGCTTCTCCAAATGGCCCACTTTGTTTGCGGACGTGGGAGGGATCCACATGATAGAAGACAGGGAAAGCAGTCTGATGATGATTGGTGTTGCGGCACTCCATTATCTTGACAAGCTCGTTCAAACACCAGGATGAAGATGCATAGTTCTTAGAGAAAATAATAATAAAAAACTTAGATTCTTCAATGGCTTTCAATAACTCATCGTCGATCCTCTCTCCTTTCTCCATTTTCTCGTCATCTTTGTAAGTGAAAATACCTCCACCCTCAAGAGCTTCATAGAAATGATCAACAAAGGTCTTACGGACGTCTTCACCTCTGAAGCTCAAAAAGACATGATACTTGAAGCGCTTCTGAATGGATGAAGTTGAAGAACAAGCCATTGAAGGTATACTTGAGGGATCGTATTAAATCAAATCTTAACTAATTTGTTGGGGAAATTTATGCGAAATGGTTGCAAGGAACCAGGAACGAGAGTGTATATCAAGTTAAAGAGTCGGGTACATAACCCTCACGAGAGCCACACAAATTATGGATAAGATGGAAAAATAAAATAAAAATAAAATCCTGAGGTTAACCGGCCACTACTATTCTCGCACTAAGGCATCCACTATGGTGTAACTCATACAGCTCCTACATACTCTCACATCATAAGCTGTTACATCAGTTTTTCACTATCTCTACCATTACACTACCAACTCTATACCTTTCATCCACTATCCTCATTTTATTTTTTCAATTTATAAAATATATTAAAATAACTAACATTAAAATTAAAACTAAAAATAAACTTCATAATTAAAATAAAAATTACATTAATAAAAATTAATAATACTTTTTAAACCCCCATGTTTCGCGTAACCGCTCTTTCTCTTCCAACATGACCTCCAACTCTAAACCCTCGAGTCCGGTGCGGTGTCATGTATATCTTGAAGTCTATACTTCTTTGTCGTGCGGCAAGAGAATCGAGAAGCGTATTTTTCGAGGTCGCGATGGAACTTAATGAGGTCGCAATGTTCGACACGCTATCGGATGACGCGGACGCCGTAGAGGAAGACGCCGTACGTCTTACGGCGCTTCGACCCATCCGTCGTGTGCGCTCAGTTTGTGAGAGGGGGGGGGGGGTCGTCTTCGACGTTCACGTAATGAGTGCGAGCATCGGATTCGTTGGGGGATTCGGTTAGGGTTTCGGACGTTTTCAACCGTTTATTTTTCGGCGCGCTTATGTTCTTTGGGTCCATCATTAAGACGGGGTTGAACTTCGGAGAGTCTTTGACAACTCTCCAAGCGTGTTCGTATGGAAAACTTTTGCCGTTTTCGGAATGGTATCGGTCTTTGGCTTTGTCAAGCACATTAACGTCATTTTCCCCGCTGCCTGGCGAGTTGAACGCATTATTGTAAATGCAAGCGAACTTCGAGACGCTAGATATGAGCCCTCTCACCTTGGTCGGAATGGCGTCGCCGGAGCGGACTTTTCGGTCGTACTTCATGCGTTTGTCGAACTCCGCTTTGATCGACTTCCAATAGTTTTCTACTACATAAAATAAAAAGTTAAACAACGTTAGTGGAAAGCTTTATAAATTATTACGGTTTTTTATATACCTTTGTTTCGATAGTTACCTATGCCCGGATCCTCCGAGACTTCGACCCACGCTTTTGCTAATTTGACCTCCTCAGTCAACGTCCACGGTTTACACCGTGCTTTACCCCTGGTCGGGTTCGCACTCGTGTCCGTATCCGTGGCCGCAATCTTACCCTTACGTGTTTTACGTTTGGTTTGTTGTGGTGGTGGTGGTGGCGGTGACGACAAATGTTGGGTTTCGGGTACAAGGTCGTCGTCGTCCTCCTCCTCATCTCGTAGTGCCCACCTTCCCATCGGCGTTTGTTGCGTTGAATGATGGTGCGAACCGGAATGGTGGTGCGAACCGAAAGGTTGGTGCGAACCGGAAGGTTGGGGATATGAATGTTGTGGTGGTGGTGGTGGATGTTGTTGCGCAAGCAAGTGCGCATAAGCCCAATAATCCGCGGAAGGTTGGTGATACGGAACATTCGTAAAACCCGTTGGGCTCGACATTTGGGGGAGGTATAGACCCGTGTGGGGAGGCGTTGGGGACGTTGAGGATAGCGGAAGCGAGAGATTTGGAAGTCTCGGATGAGTACGCCTCGAACCGGAATCGTTACGGATCCATGTTTGAGAATAAAAATAAGAGAATAATATGGAATAAGAGATTAAGAGATAAGAGATACGGAGATAAGAGAGTAAGAGATAAAGAGATAAAAATAGAGAGAGTAAGAGATAAATATATATATAGGGAAGTAAAAATGAAAAAAAAAATGAAAAAAATACAAAAAATTAAATTAAATTTTTACCCCAACGGTCATATAGACGTTGGGGGGGGGGGTGTTTTTGACAAATGGAAGAAAAAAAAGGGCCAAATTGCTTCGGTGTGGCACTGCCGATGGGCGCGGGTACCGGCCGCCTACCGGTCCCCCCCCCCCCCCCCCCCCGCCCAGTTCCTATAAAGGATGGCCTAAGGCCATCCGCAGCCGTACAGGTCATACATGTTGCCACCTCAGCGCCACATTAGCTTTACCACCACCTTACCACTACCATACCATTCCATCTTTACCCATACCACTCATACCACCTATTTTATTTTTTAGGGATTACTTCTTCAAAATGTATCCAACTATCCCCAATATACTATTGTGTGTATCAACCTAAAAAAATTCCTTTTGTATATATCAAACTTTATTTTTGAGTCTATTATGTGTATTTTTGAGTCTATTATGTGTATCCAACTATCCCCCAATATACTATTGTGTGTATCAAAAATACACACAATAGACTAAAAAATAAAGTTTGATATATACAAAAGGAATTTTTTTAGGTGGATACATACAATAGTATATTAGGGATAGTTAGATACATTTTGAAGAAGTAATCCCTATTTTTCAAATACTAAAATATACTAAAATAATTAACTTTAAATTAAAATCAAAATAAAAAACCTACATTAAAAAGTAGAGGGGCCAATAGTGCAATTTTAATAATCCTAAAGGTTTCAATCTTTCCCTTGGTATATAAATAGCCATCTTCCTCCCAAAAACCCTAACCCCCTTTTTTCCAATCGGCGCCTGAGTAGAGGACCATCTTCTTCCCAAAAACCCTAACCCTCTTTTTTCCAATCGGCTGAGCAGAGCAGAGAAGAAAGAAAGAAATTGGCAAAAATGGCAAAATCAATGAGATCGAAGAAAGAGAAGAGATTTAGAACAGAGAAGAAAGAAAGAAATTGGGGATTTTTTGTGAACGGCAAGCGGCTACCGGTGGGATTCGGTACCGCTCACCTACCGGCACACCTCCGCGGTGATACTGCTGGTACAGGTGCGGTACCGCCCCCGTGCAGCCCCGGCCGCGGATGGCCTAATTGCGTTACTTTTTGATTAAGTTACGGATTTGGTCCCTTTGTTATGCTTATTTTTACAAAATTTGTTCTTAGACTTCATTTATCATGGATTTAGTTCATATGAATTATGGCATGTGTTTTTTTGGTTAGACTTGATCACCAAAACAACCATTATTTATTTCTAAAGTAAATTACAAACTTGCCAATGGTATCAGTCGTCACATCAGCTTTCTACTATCTTATCAATTCAAAAGCCTCAATCTGTTGAACAGGCTCAACAGACGTGCACTACTTCTCTAATGCAAGGATCTAGACTATCTTGAGGTTAAACTTTTTTCTCAAACGAAAACTAATTGACTCATAATCTGCTAAAACATATCTATCATCTCTATATATATACAGATTACATGATAAGGAATAAGGAAAACAAATCTCCAACAAATATTATGCTTAATTGTCTTCAATTCCTCAAAAAATTAGATGAATCCCCCAATTCTAGATCTAGAGCTCTTCTCGTCTCTTTTTGTGATACGCATAAAAAATGAACTAAACCAAATAATCTTCTTTTATCATATATAAATACAACTTTGAACCATTGATTAAATTGGTCCCCTCAACTTCTAAAATTTTCAAAATATATCCTAAACATAACTTAATTTTCTTAAACTTCAAGTTTCTAAAAGCTTGGTTTGGACCTCAACATGTTAATTCTAAATATATAGAGTCTAAAATTCAATTGATCGGTGCATAAGATACAACTCATTCATCTACATATTTATAAAATCCGGATGATGGATTTTGGGGTATTATACATTATGTATGCGTGTATCATATTATACAATATGGTACTCGAAAAAAAAACAAGGCCTTTTGTTTTGTCCCTGATTATGTACCTGATGCAATTGAAACAAAACTCACTGAGCCACAACGTTTCGAGAATCTTCTCAAAGTAAGAAACAGAGGGATTCATTATAACCTTCGATTGGATTTGGTCGAACATATTTGGCCTCTCGATCTACCTTTGCAGTTTTAAATTTTTTGTGTTTTATAGTTTTTAAATTTCAACTTTTATTATGTTTTAATGTTATGTAATTTTTAATTTTAATATTTAATAGAAGTATATTTTATTTTAGGGATTACTTCTTAAAAATGTATCCAACTATCCCTAATATACTATTGTATGTATCCACCTAAAAAAATTCCTTTTGTATATATCAAACTTTATTTTTTAGTCTATTGTGTGTATTTTTGATACACACAATAGTATATTGGGGGATAGTTGGATACACATAATAGACTCAAAAATACACATAATAGACTCAAAAATAAAGTTTGATATATATAAAAGGAATTTTTTTAGGTTGATACACACGATAGTATATTGGGGATAGTTGGATACATTTTGAAGAAGTAATCCCTTTATTTTACTTGTAGTAATTAATTAAATAATTAAAAAAATACTAATAGAGAGGGTTCCAGAGGAGTTATGGAAAAGCTAATGTGGCACTGATGTGTCAAATGGCTCGGGTACTGATAGCCTAAGGGGTAAGGATAGCAACCCTATATATATATATATATATATATATATATAGGGGTGGGTTCAAATGTGAACCACTTTTTGGTTGTGAACGTGAGGACAACCGAGAGCGCGACACGTGGCGGATGGCTAGGCGCCACGTCAGATCCACGGCGGATGACTAGGCGCGATTCATGGGAGGGCATTGAATTAAAGAGGGGGATCACACTCAAAGTCGCCACGTGTCGCACTCTCGGTTGTCCTCACGTTCACAACCAAAAAGTGGTTCACATTTGAACTTTCCTCTATATATATATATATAAAGAGAGAGAGAGAGAGAGAAAAAAAGTTCAAATGTCAACTCAATTTTGGTTGTGAACATGAGTACCACTAAAATCGCGTCACGATGCATATTAAGTGTGAATATTATGTGTTATTCAAACTGAATAACACTGCATTCAGTGTTATTTAGTTTGAATAACACATGAATATTCAAACTGAATATGCCACGTGACACGCTTTCGGCTGTCCTCACGTTTCAATGAAAGATGAGTTCACATTTGAACCTGACCCTATATATATATAGGGGTGGGCTCAAATGTGAACCACTTTTTGGTTGTGAACGTGAGGACAACCGAGAGCGCGACACGTGGCGGATGACTAGGTGCCACGCCAGATGACTAGACGCGATTCATGGGAGGGCATTAAATTAAAGAGGGGGATCACATTCAAAGCCGCCACGTGTCGCGTTCTCGATTGTCCTCACGTTCACAACCAAAAAGTGGTTCACATTTGAACTTTCCTCTCTCTCTCTCTCTCTCTCTATATATATATATATATATATATATATGGTGAATCATTTGTGAACCAAAAAATGGTATAAACCAATCCATACATACGACAGGGACGGACCTAGGACGGTTTTCAAACGGTGGCACCATATAAGAAGTTTTTGGTTGATTTTGAGAGATTTGTTCCTTTCGATTTTTTGGTTGATTTCAATGGACTTTTTTTGAATTTTTTTTATTGAATCGAAAGAATTTTTTTGTTTTTTAGTTGATTTTGAGAGAATTTTTAGGTTTTTTGTTTAATCTCGAAAGAATTTTTAGGTTTTTTGGTTGATTACGAGAAATTTTTTGGGGTTTTTGATTGATTTCGAGTGATATTTTTGGTTTTTTTGGTTGATTCCGAATTAAGTTTTTGGTTTTTAGGTGCACATTTTCAAGTTTTGAAAACGATACGGTGGCACCCTCCAAAATAATACGGTTGCACCTTCATAAAATTCGAAAATTTTACCCTTAGGCACATAAATTAGACGGTGGCCCGTGCCACCACGGCCACCAAAGCAAGTCCGTCCATGCCATACGATTAAACAATCAACGATTATGATGGAGACGATTAAACAAAGAAAGGTATAAACCGTATAAACCAATCACACGGTTTATATTTTTTTAGGTTTACAAATAAACTTCTCTCGCTCTCACTCCCCATATATATATATATATATCAGGTTCAAATGTGAACTCGTCTTTCATTATGAACATGAGAATAGTCGAGAGCGTGCCATGTGGCATATTCAGTTTGAATATTATTCAAACTGAATAACAATGCATTTAGTGTTATTCATTCTAAATAGCACGTATCGTGTTATTTAGAATGAATAACACTGAATGCATTGTTATTCAGTTTGAATAATACATGGATATTCAAACTAAATATGCCACTTGATGCCATTTAAGTGGTCTTTATGTTCATAACCAAAATTGAGTTTACATTTGAACTTTCTTCTCTCTCTCTATATATATATATATATTTTTTTTTTATTATTTAGATTATTTTACACAAAACAAAAGAAAGTTGTTAAAATAACACACATGACCTAACGGAGCCCTTGTAACGAAACTTAGGGCAAAGGACTCAATCCATAACAATAATGAAACCACGAGGACCAAATCCATATGAAACTAAAATAGTACGAACCTCTATCTTTGAATTTTTGGTAGCGTTTGGTACGCAGACAGGATTGGACAGGACTGGACAGGAGTCACAGGACTGAACTGGACAGGACAAAAGAGTAAGATGGTCAAACCAAGCCTCCGCAATTTCAGAATCCCCCTGCCGAATGGCCTGTTCTCCCCGGTCGGCTTTGGGCCCATAACCATGGGTTCTAATGCACGATCTTGTAGCACTTATCAATAAGGTCCCATCGATTAGCATTACACATAAGAAACCAATTATAGAGATATTAAACCTTGACTATCATGCTGTAAATAAACATGTGAAGTTTAGAAAATATTGATTTCACGCCATTAATTTATTCAAATGAAATCATAAATGATAGAGAAAGTCTTCGGAGTTGGATTCAAGGCTCCCGATGAAGGCGTCCAGTGTCTGTCCGGCCAAGCTTTCTGGCCATAGGTGGCAGACCCTGTAACGCCAAGCAAATCAAAAGTTATGACCCCTTTCCGCTTTTGCCACTCCTCCATAGATACAACGTCGTTCATGTACGAGTTCCTCATCACTGTTTCATTTTTGATGTAATTATCAACTGTTAGCTTAGAAAATTAGGATCATATGAATTTTGAAAATTTGAAATCAAAACATGACATTAATATATAGAAAATAGGAACGAGTACCTGTTACAATGTAACCTTCTTAGAATGATCAGCAGAATCCTGTGCCATGTCCTAAAGGAGAAGTTGTCTATTGATCAATCTTTCCATTTCGTAGGCTTCTAATTAAAACACGATCGATCTTTTTTAGGTGCATGAATTTCCAAATGAATCAACTTAGAAATGCTTGGAGGAAGCTGTCTTATACGCGTGCCTTTTACATTCAACACTTCCAAACTAACTAGATTTCCAACTTCCTTGGGCAATTTCTCAAGTTTACAACAATCCAAAAGATTCAAATACTTCAAATGCTTCAACCTACAAATGCTGTCAGGAACATCTTTTACTTGTGTGCACTCCATTAGAACTAGTTTCTCCAGACATCGTAACTCACCAAGATCTCTAGGTAACTTCTCAAGACTGCGACAAAATGAGAGCTTGAGGGTTTTCAGATTTCCCAACTTACAAATGCTATCAGGAAGATGCTTAATACTTGTATATGACAAATTTAGCTTCTCTAAACATCCCAAACAGCCAACGTCTTGAGGCAATTCCTCTAGAGTACTACAACCATAGAGTTTGAGATTTCTTAGATGTTGCAAACCACAAATGCTGTCTGGAAGACTCCTAAGTTTTCTGCAAGAATGGAAATCTAAACGAACAAGCATCCGAAGATTCTCAATTGATGAGGGTACTTCTTCAATATCGTTATGTCTAAACCGAAGCTCTAGCAACCCATTGTCGCAATGCCCTGGGATTATATCTGGGAACTCCTTCAGATATAAGTCGGATAGAGAAAGAATTTGAAGTGATCTCAACTCTTTGATAAAAACAAAAGATTTAATCCCCAAACAACCACTTAAGTTTAAGTACACAAGAAATCTTAGACATGAAATGACCGTGTGAAGTAATTCTACCAAATGCTTACAACCTTCAAGCTCTAACCTCACAAGATACGGACTCATGTCAAGGTCCAGGGTCCTCAATTGGGTATGTCTGAGGTTAAGGAAATTGAGCCTCGAAAGAGTCTGTCAAGAAAAAAACAAAGAAGCTGAATATTGTTGTCATAACTGATCAATAAGTGTAGCATTACAATGAATCATGCAAAATAAACAATGAACCATTATTATACCTTTGTTTCTTCCCCTTCCCAAAGTTGTATGATTCTGCTGTAAGGCATTTCAAGTGCAACAAGATTGTCTGCGTTAAATGTTTTAGGTAAATACCCATGAGGATAACCTTCCCAACTCAAGAATCGTAACCCATTCGGAAAATTCAAGCTAATTTGACCAATCTTCTCATCATCTATCTCAGAAACTATATGAAGTAATTCAAGTCCTTTCATGCTTTCAAAACCTTTAGTAACAATTTCGGACGTGAGTTTCACACCGCCCACAGCTATAGCTTTTGTAGCTTCAGTACCCTGTGATCCAAGAAAAGTAAGCATGAAACTTGGGTCATAACAAATGGAAATGTGTTAGTTATTTACACTAGATCCTTACCAAGTCATTAGCCAATACATATTCAATTTCCCCGCGAATCCACAATAGGAAACGTTGGTTGGGCTTATCAGGGTGATCACGACAAACAATATTCTTGCCCATTGCTTCTATATGAGGATGCATGACAACGTATTGATGATCATCAATAGATATGAGATCTGCTATCTCAATAACACTTAAAGCACGTTTAACGTGGGAATAACAGGTTCCAAGAATTCTAATTACATCTTCTTTCTGAAAACCTTTCAGTAAGCATGCAACATGTAGGAATATTTCCTTGTAAATATCCACCGGCAGGCTGATATATCTACACTCCAATTCTTCCAGAGTTCCCTTCTCCGGAAATGATTTCTTAACCCTTGAACAGCCACTTAAGTTTGCATACATAAGCCTTTCTAAATATCCAACATGGGGTATGTGAAGGTCTACCAAATGATTACAATCTTCAAGATCTAACCTCTCAAGGTTCGGAGTCAGTCCAAGGTCAAGAGTCTTTAACCGGGAATGTCTGAGGTTAAGAAATTTGAGCTTGTAAAGAATCTATCATAAGAACAAAGGAAAAACAAAGAAAGAAAAGCTGAGTATTGTTGTAGTGACTGACTAATAGGCATGTAGCACTAAAATGAAATAATGAATTGCAAAACAACCAATCCACAATTATTGTACCGTTCTTTCTCCTCCTTCCCAAAGTTGTACAATTCTGCTGTAAGGCATTTCAAGCACCACAAGACTATTTCCTAGAAATGTTTTGGGTAAAGACCAATGAGGGTAACCTTTCCAACTTAGAAATCGTAACACATATGGAAAATTTAGGCGGATTTGACCAATCTTCTCATCATAATCATCATCTATCTCAGAAACCACTTGAAGTAATCTAAGATTTTTCATGCTTCCAAAACCTTTGGTAACAACTTCAGAACAGAGTTTCACTGGAATGTCCACTGCTATAGCTATTGTTGCTTCATTACCCTGCAATCCGATCACAAAAAGCATGAAACTTGCGTTCATAACTAATGAAAATTTGTTAGTTATTCCACTTTACATTTAAACTCGATCCTTACCAAATTTTGAGCCAAGACATATTCAATTTCATCTCGAGCCCACAATCGGCTATGTTTGTTGGAGTCATCAAGGTGCACACAACGATCAATAGCCTTGCCCACGGCTTCTATAAGGGGATGCATGACCACATATCGATGATCTTTAATTGTTATGAGAGATTTCTTCTCAAGAATTCTTAAAGCATCTCTAGCTTGAATCCCAGGCCTTTCAAGAATTCTGCTTATACTGTCTACCGGCAAACCTTTCAGCAAACATGCAACATCTAGGAATACTTCCTTGCAATCCACTTCCAGGTCGTTATAGCTTAATTCCAATATTTCTTCTGGAATTTTAGCCAGCGGAATTGTTTTTAGCCTTTCTAGTGTATCAATCCATTGATGCTCTTTTTTACCACAGAGAAACGAACCCATTACCTTGATCGTTAAGGGAATACCAGCAGTATAAGATACAAATTGAAGTGATAGCTCTCGATACCCTTGAATTGGGATATCTCTCCCAAATGCATGCCTACTGAAGAGGTAAATTGCTTCCTCATTAAATAAACATTCGACGGTATGAATGCATTTCACTCCATGTGCTACTAGCACTTGTTCATCTCTTGTTGTAACGATGATTATACTTCCGGGCTTAAACCAATCAGGAGCACCAGCTAAAGCCTGAAGCTGGTCAATGTGATCCACATCGTCTAGAACAAGAAGAACCTTTTTACAATGCAACTTCTCTTTCATCATGCTTTTCCCGTCCAAAACACTACTTACAGTGATGTCTTCATCATGCAACACATCCGAGAGGATTTTCTTCTGCAACGATGCTAAACCAGACGTTCTTGAAACTTCTCTGACGTCCTCAACAAAGCTACTTTCTTCAAACTGGTTATATATTTTACCATAAATAGTTTTAGCCAGGGTTGTCTTCCCGATACCTCCAATCCCCTTGATCCCAATCGTGAAAGCATTGTTAAAACCAGTTTCTAACAATGAAACAACATCCTTCACCCGGGCCTCCATGCCTACTAAGTTTACATCAACCCACAAATTGGTAAAACTTAACCCCAGCAAAATATTTTCAACTATATTTTCTATGGTTTTAGCTTCACCCCTGTAAACAAAGAAAGATTCAACGAAACATGAGATGCCATGGATGATGCTTTTACACACTTTGAGGGTGTTTGGATGTGCGTTTTAAAAGTGATTATTAACATATTGGCTTCTCAAAAAGCTAATAAGCTAAAATTAGTGTAATTAGTGTTTGGATACTGAAAATCACATTTTTTTTTGAACAGCTTCGCCTCAGCGGTAGAGGCACAGGGTTTGAACACGGTTGATCTTATCCGGGCCCCGAGTTCAAACCCACTCCTCTACACCCCCCCTAATTAATTCGGTAGGGCTGCTTCACCTACCCCCAGGGATAATAACCCCAAGGGCCCCAAGGGAAATACCCTCAGGAAGCTCCAAGGAAGAAACCCTCTAGAGAGGCTCGAACTTGAGACCTCCCCTTCATAGGGAAAACTCCCTACCACCAGGCTATAACCCATTTTGAAAAGTGCTTTTTGGAGGGCTTAGAAACGCAGGTTTTAAAAAGTGCTTTTTGTTGACAAATGACGAAAAAGATTCTCAAAAAACTAATAATAAGTTAAGCCAAACACTTTTTAAAAAACAACTTACTGACATATTGGCTTTTACCACCACAAAACACTTTTGTTATAAAACGTTTTTACCTCCACAATAAGTCAATAAGCATTTTTGGTAAAAAAAAATCACTTAATGACCCCAAAAAACACTCCCAAACACCCTCTTTTGAGAATACAAAATCAAATTTAAAAGAAACAAACAAACAAACAAACAAAATGAAATTCAGATGAAAAACTTACTCATCAAAAGAGTTGTCCGAAATAAATCTAGACAGTATCAGAGCATTTCTCCATTTCCTAGCTTCTTTTTTATTCTTATGTACAGCTAAGGCTTCTCCAAATGCACCACTTTGGTGGCGGACTTCGGAGGACGTAACGCCATAGTAGATGGGGTAAACAGTCTGAGGATAGGTGGTGGATCCTGGCATTCAGCAATCTTAACAAGCTCATTCAAGCAGTAAGACGAAGATGCATAGTTCTTGGAGAAAACAATGATAAAGAATTTCGATTCTTCAATCAGTTGCTTCAATTTCTCATCATCATCATCATCATCATCAGCCTTGTAATAAGTGCAAATACCTTCAACCATAAGAGCTTCGAAGAGTTGATGGATGAAGGTGGTGTTACGCATGTCTTCTTCACTGAAGCTGACGTACACATGATACTTGAACCTCTTCTTCTTCTTCTTCTCAAAGGGCGAAGTTGAAGATGAAGAAGAACGATACTTGAAGCTCTTGCGAATGGATGAAGTTGAAGTTGAAGAAGCCATAGATTATTACCAGAAGCAAATTCTTTAACTCGTTGGACAGAATTAATTAATTTGTCCAGAGAATGAAAGATGTATTATTATTAATTAATTTGTAGCAAATTCTTTAACTCAAGATGTGAATTGTGAACGACACAAACGCGGGGTGGGGCCCAGGGATAAGAAAAATGTAAAAGACTCCGACAACTCGACATGATGTCCACATAAATTAATATCTTTAACATACTTTCGCAAAAAAAGTAAAATTGATTAAACTAGACATTTTATTAAAATATCTATTGAATTTTATTATGAGTAAACTACAATTTTGGTCCCTGTGGTTTTGCGATTTTTTTGAAAGTGGTCCCTAAGGTTTAATAATTACAGAAATGGTATCTGTGGTTTGAATTTTGCTTTGAAAGTGGTCCCTGACCACTAACTCCGTCAAAAAGCTCCGTTAGAGCCAGGGGCATTTTCGTCCAACCATGCTTTATCACTCTTTTGTCTTCTCCGGTGACCCTCCGGTCACCTTCTCCGGCAATCCTCCGATCATCATCTTCGGCGAGTCTCCGGTCATCTTCTCCAACGACTTCATTTCATCTTCTCCTCCGGTTACTATGTCTTGATTCATCTAAACACATAAATATATGTATACACACACACATATATATATATATAACATACACACAGAAGTATATATATTCACACACATACATATATAAACATACACACACAGATGTGTATATATATACACATATATATAACATACACACAGATGAGTATATATATACACACACATTTCTTCTTCTCCTAAACTCATCTCCATTTCACATCCTCTGCAAACTTCACCTTCTCTTTTTTCCTTATTCTTCTTCTTCTTCTTCTTCCCATCTGCATCATAATCCAAAAACCCCATAAACAAGATCTCAATTTTGACTCAAAAAACTCAATTCTCATCAATCGTGGGTATATATATATACACATCTGTGTATGTTTATATATGTATGTATGTATGTGTGTGTATATATACATCTGTTTTGTGTGTGTCTATTTGAGACTTGGTTCGTTTTTTGGGACGCATCACCGGAGGTTGCCGGAGAAGATGACGGGAGGGTCACCGGAGAAGTGGGTTTCATGAATTTGTGTAAAAAAGATCAAAAAATGGTGGTTTTCAAGTGGGGTTTTGAAAATTAAGATGCAAAAAATGGGTTTCTTGATTGTGTAATTAACAATAAAAGAGAATTTTCTTCTCCGGTGACCCTCCGGTCACCTTCTCCGGAAAGTTGGGTTTAGCTAAAATTACAGGCGTTGATTGTGTAATTAACAATACATATATATATATGTATATGTATGTGTGTATGTGTATATTTATATGTATGTGTGCGTGTGTAAATGAAGATGTAAACTTGCTTGGGTTTTTTGGTCGGAGTTTGGCCGGAGTTTGGCCGGTGTTCATGGGGAGGAAGGTGGATGTTTATGTTTATATATATATATATGTATATATATGTGTATTTTATATGTTTTATAGTGTGTGTGTTGATTTTATTGAAGAAAAAGTTAACTTGATGGGTTGTTTGGTCGGAGAAGATGACCGGAGATGCAAACTCCGGCCAAAAGCATGAAAGGACGAAACTGCCCCTGGCTCTAACGGAGCTTTTAGACGGGGTTAGAGGTCAGGGACCACTTTCAAAGCAAAATTCAAACCACAGATACCATTTCTGTAATTATTAAACCTTAGGGACCACTTTCAAAAAAATCGCAAAACCACAGGGACCAAAATTGTAGTTTACTCTTTTATTATTTATGAAACAAAAGAAATATAATTTTAACTTTGACTAAATTTATAAAAAACATTTTTAGAATTCTTTATATTTGTTTTCTGAAGACTAGAACATGTGAGTAATAATAAAAATAGTTGATAAAAATTGAAAACGAATTTAGTGAATAATTTACAATTAAAAATAATAGAAAATTAAATAAAAAATGATAGCAACTTTCAGTAGAACAAAGGAAGGAAAATTACCATTTTTATAACATTTATTCATCTTTTTCTAATTTTATCAACATTATTTAATTTTTCTATCAATTACATTATTAAGCTATCTAAACTTTTTTTCAATAAACTCAATTATTACAATGTGTAATTGATAAAAAAAAATTACATTATTTAATTTTTAATCTTTTTTACAATTACATTATTACTAATTAGCAAGGGATTGACCACAAACCCCATCCCTCGCTAATCCCTTGCTAATTTGCAAAGATTAGGTTTGTGGTCAATCCACGTTAAAATTTGTATCCACACAATTACAAATTTACCCTAACCAAAAAAACGCTAATAAAATTTGTATCCACATTAAATTTAGTAAAAAGAAAGTTTCACCTTATTATTCACGCTAAAATGAATTAGAGAAATTCAAGAAGAATCAATGACAAACATCGAGGAAAATGGGTTTTTAATGATCATTACATATTGCATTTATCACGCGCATGGCACTAACTTCAAAATATGTTATTTTTAATTTGTGTTAACATTGAAAACATAAATAAATCCTAGAAATATTCAATATTTGTTTTATTTTGAAGGTATTTACGAGACCTTTCTAACAATGTAATTTATAAAAATGTAAGTATTTTCTAGTGTATTATAGTTATATATTAATGGACTATCTTCACCATAATGTATCCAACTTTACCCAAATTCCTATTGTATGTATCGAACTTAAAAAAGTGTTATTGCGTGTAATAAACTTTCAATTTTGGTTTATTGTATGTACAAGTTTACCTACTAAACAGGTTACCGGTCACCTCCTTCTTCTCCGGCGACTCCATTCTCCGGCCACCACCACCACCACCAAACCCTCCGGCGACCACCACCACCAAACCCTCCGGCCACCACCACCACCACCACAGCCACCATCTCCACCACCAAACCCTCCGGCCACCAAACCCACTACCTTTCACCGGCCACCACCACCACCAAACCCTCCGGCCACCACCATCACCAATCCCACTGGCCACCATGTCCACCACCAAACCCACCAGCAACCACCACCACCACCACCACAGCCACCACCACCACCACCACAGCCACCATCTCCACCACCACCATCACCAAACCCACTAACTTTCACCGGCCACCACCACCACCATCACCAAACCCACCGGCCACCACCACCGTCACCAAACCCACCGGCCACCACCACCATCACCAAACCCACAATATATGAACCCTAATTTCAATATACCAAGAACCCTAATTTCAAGAACCCCAAATATACCA
The DNA here is from genome assembly GCA_030169165.1 of Centaurea solstitialis. NCBI lineage: Eukaryota > Viridiplantae > Streptophyta > Magnoliopsida > Asterales > Asteraceae > Centaurea > Centaurea solstitialis. The sequence goes on from CM058041.1 coordinate 96,209,457, forward strand.
AGAACCCTAATTTCTACATATGAACCCTAATTTCAATATACCAACCGACAATGAAGGTGGTGTAGGGGTGGTGGTTGATGGTGGTAGTTGCAGCGGTCTGTGGCGGCGGTCGTCGTTGGTGCCGCCGGAGAAGGGTGGTGGCGGTGTTGGTGGTGGGTTTTGGTGATGGTGGTGGTGGCTGTGGTGGTGGTGGTGGCTGGAGAATGGAGTCGTCGGATAAGGGTGTCACCGGAGAAGGGAGTCGCCGGAAAAGGGAGTCGCCGGAAAAATGACCTGATACACATCAGTAAAAACCGGTTTAGTAGGTAACTTATACATACAATAAACCAAAATTGAAAGTTTATTACACGCAATAGCACTTTTTTAAGTTCGATACATAAAATAGGAATTTGGGTAAAGTTGGATACATTATGGTGAAGATAGTCCTATATTAATTAATAAAATAGGAAAGAAAGTAAATTAAAAACAATAGCCTTTGAAGGGTCAAAACATAACTTATTCCCAACCACCATTTCCAAGGGTTTATTTCTTATATATTCATACAAAACCTCTATAAGTTTTAAAGTTTACCATTAATTTCACCCTAAAAAAGTTATGGTTAATTTCACATCTAAGAGTAAAGACCTTAAAAAGTTACACTTAACCCTTAAATCACACCCCAAGGATGGATCGCCCTTGGTTGCGAGCACTTTGGTTTTTCAATGAGTCAAACTTGAAAAATATAAGGCAAGTTTCATATGTTCAATGTTTTTAACAAACCAAGAGGTATGTCTTTGGTTAAGTTTTTCTTTTGATGTACACTCACCAAGTCAGGAAGAGGAATTCATTACCTACATTGAAGATGCCCATGGTGTGTTAAGTGATTTTTTCTCTTTCATATTACACTTATGTCGTGTTTGGTTTTTACTATGTATTTAAATTTGAAATCATATTTCACTTCTTATTGATAAGAGAGGGAGTTGAAAATCTAGAAACATAGTCAATGAGACTGTTCTTCTTTTGTAACCCGATAAATATCTGAATGTGTATAATCAATCAATCATATGTTAAAAAATTATATGTATAAAAGGAAGTTTCAAAGTTACATATCTAATGACTTGTACCATGTGAATAAAATGTTGTACATTCTGATTGTCATGGTAGAACAGCAGCCACCAAAAACAAGAGAACAGAAACCAAAATAAAGATCGAAAACCCAGATTGTTGATAATGTGAAGCAATAGGTGAAAACCAAGTGTTTGAATGGTATCGAGTATGAGATTGACAAACATCACTGGGTTGAGTCTCGGTTTCGAGATCAAGTTAGTGTATCACAAACAAGTATGCGTTTCACGATCACAAACAACACCTGTGAAGATGCAGGAAGAAAAGAGTTAGGTTTGAGACCATACCCGCATTGGTTCCACCGGTGCATGTGTATGCTTTCCTGGCTCAGCACATGTTTGTGCTATGCATAATGCCTTTGGCTCCTAATTCCAACATGAAATAGTTGTATCATGTGAATATGTGTATTCATAACATATTCTCTATGAATTCCAAAACTGAAGTTAAAGTAAGACAACTCATATAATTAAAAGGAGTACCTATTACAATGGATCTTTGAAGCTTCTCACAATCATCCTTGGAGCATGGTAGAGCAGACTCTTTCTCTCTTTCTTTCAAGGTGCCTATGCCATTCACATTTCTTCTTGAGGAGGTTCATTAATTATCGATTCTTCGTCTTCTGGTTGAGGAGGATTTTAGTTCGCCCGATGCATATTCAGGCGACCGTCGAAATAAGTCATCATCATCTTGAATGATTTTCAAACCTTGCAATGAAGAAATGCTCAGAGGAAGCTTTCTTATACCTGTCCCCTTTAGATTTAGCTCTACCAAACATCCCGAAACTCCAAGTTCTTTGGGCAATTTCTCCAGTTGAATACAATCCAACACACTCAGATATTTCAAAAACATCAACCTACAGATGCTATCAGGAATATCTTTTACTTGTGTACACTCCCTTAGAACTAGTTTCTCAAGACATTCTAATCCGCCAAGATCCCCAGGTAACCTCTCAAGATCGCGACAAAATGAAAGCTTGAGAGTTTTCAGATTTCTCAACACACAAATACTATCGGGAAGATGTCTAATCCTTGTATGCGACACATTTAGCTTCTCTAAACATCCCAAACGACCTATTTCTTCAGGCAATTCCTCTATAATACAACCATAGAGTTTGAGATTTTTTAAATGTCGTAACCCACAAATGCTTCCCCGAAGACTCTTAAGATTTTTGCAATGACGGAGATCTAGATAAACAAGTTTATGAAGATTTCCAATTGATGAGGGTAGTTCTTCTACATCGTTATGTCTGAACTCAAGTTCTTCTAGCAAACTATTGTTGTAGTTCCCTGGGATTATATCTGGGAACTCCTCCATAGATAAGCCAGTTAGACAGAGAACTTTAAGTGATTCCAACCGTCTGATAAACGATAAAGATTCATGTTTGATTTTCACACAATCTTTTAAGTTTAAGTAGTCAAGTTTTTTTAGACATCCATCATCATCAGGCGTGTGAAGTTCTTCCAAATCACTACATCCGTTAAGATCTAACTTCTCAAGATTTGGAGTTAGCTTAAGGTCAAGGGTCCTCAACTTTGAAAAACTAAGGATAAGGAATCTGAGCATCTTAAGAACCTGTCATAAGCACACAAAAAAATGTTTCTATAAATAATTACAAACCAATTATAGATCTATGCAAAACAACCAATTAACCATTGTACCTTCCCTTGTTGATCACTTCCCCAGAGTTGTACAATCCTACATTCGGGCAATTCAAGTGCAACAAGATTATTTGCTTGAAATGTATCGGGCAAAGACCAATGAGGGTAAGACCGCCAGCTCATATATTTCAATGCATACGGTAGGTTTTGGCCTACATGATTAGTCTCATCATCTTCTGTTTCAGAAACAACACGAAGAAATCTAAGTTTCTTCATGTTTCCAAAACCTTTGGTAACGATATGAGAATCGAGCTTCACGTCATCCACTGCTATAGCTCTTGCCTCAACCGGACGCTGTGATATCAAAGAATAGTTATCATTAATCTTGAAAACAATGAATGTGTCATAAACAATGAAAATGTGTTGGTTAAATTATTTCCACATTACATTTAAACTTAATCCTTACCAAGTCATTAGCCAATATATTTTCAACATTTTCGAGAGTCCACAGGCGGCTATGTCTCTCAGGATCAAAAGGGTGCAAATGACAAACAATATACCTTCCCATCTCTTGTATGAGATCATGCATCCCCACATAATTATCGTCAGAAATACTTACGAGAGATTTTTCTTCAAGGGTATCTAGACCAATCCTAGCGTTAAATCCGCAGCATTCAAGTATTTTAATTACATCATCTTTCTGCCGCAACTTGAGGAAGCATGCAACATCTAGGAATATGTCCTTGTGACTACTCTCTAGGCCGTTATAGCTCAATTTCAATATTTCCATAGGTTCCTGTAACGGTTTTGTTTTTAGACTTTCCAATTGATCTGCCCATACACGATGATCGTCTCTACCACAAAGAAGCCTACCCAAAACTTTGATCATTAAGGGAAGACCACCAGCATAACTTACAACTTGTCTTGATAGCTTTTCGTACCCTTGAGTTGGAATATCTGTCCCAAATGCATATCTACTAAAGAGACAAAGTGCCTCCTCATCTGATAGTAGATCAACATCATGAATTTGTTTCACTCCATGTGCTACCAGCACATGCTTATCTCTTGTGGTAATGATAATTCTACTTCCGGGCTCAAACCAATTAGATTCACCAGCTACTGCCTCAAGCTGGTCTATATGATCCACATCGTCTAGAACAATGAGAACCTTTCTACCCCGCAACACGTTTTTCATCCTGCTTTTCCCGTTTCGAACACTACTCACAGCGATGGATTGATCGTTTAATACATCTGAAAGAACTTGTTTTTGCAATATTTGCAAACCATCCTCCTTTTGGCAAACTTGCCTGACACCCTCGACAAAGCTTTTACCTTCGAATTGAGTGGATATTTGGTCAAAGGCAGATCTAGCCAAAGTTGTCTTCCCGCAACCTCCGAAACCCTTGATGCCTATCATGCGGAAATCATCAATACTAGTGTCTAACGATGACAACACTTTCTCTACCCGGGTCTCCATGCCTACTATTTTCTTATTAATGTACTCGTTAACGGATTGTAACCTGAGGGAAATTTGTTGAACAATCTTTTTGATGAATTTAGCCTCGTGCCTATAAATTTAGATTGAAGATGATTCAGTTAGCTTGCTGAAGACCCCACATGAAGAATTAGTTCAAGTATATAACGTAACAAAATGTATATAAAACAATAACAAACAGACACGCACACACAGACACACACACACACACATATAGTGTTGGGTTCAGGTGAGAAGTTGAGTTAATGTGAGAAGTGATCATAAACCATTGGGATACACATTAGAATGAGATGCATCAGATCAATTCCTTTCTAAAACATAATTTATGGTAGTGTATGAGATTAAAAGTGAACAAGATCCACTTCTCATGCTTCTCACGTTAATTCAACTTCTCACATGATCATTCGGGCACGTGTGTATATCATTTTTCATCTTTGGGCAAGGAACAAAATAAAATAATATGATGAAGAAATTACCCATCAAGAGTGTTCTTCAAAACCCATCCAGCCAGATTACCTGCTTTTTCTAGAGCATCTCTCCATTTCTCAGCTTCTTGGTTGTTATGTACAGCAAAGGCTTCTCCAAATGGCCCACTTTGTTTGCGGACGTGGGAGGGATCCACATCATAGAAGACAGGGTATGCAATCTGATGATGGGTGGTGTTGCGGCACTCCATTATCTTGACAAGCTCATTCAAACACCAGGATGAAGATGCATAGTTCTTAGAGAAAATAATAATAAAAAACTTTGATTCTTCAATGGCTTTCAATAGCTCATCGTCGATCCTCTCTCCTTTCTCCATTTTCTCGTCATCTTTGTAAGTGAAAATACCTCCACCCTCAAGAGCTTCATAGAAATGATCAACAAAGTTCTTACGGACATCTTCACCTCTGAAGCTCAAAAAGACATGATACTTGAAGCGCTTCTGAATGGATGAGGTTGAAGAAGAAGCCATTGAAGATACGTTTGATGGATCCTGTTGAAGCAAATTTTAACTTGTTGGGGAAATTTATGCGAAACGTATATCTATTTAAGAAGTATAAGATGCATAACCCACCGGCAAGCGCAGGCATGGCAACCTTATGGGGAATAAATTCCCATCTCCGCTTGTTTGATGTGGGCAACAAAATGAGTTGGTGTCAAATGAGAAACCAACTTAAATTCCTAATCTAGCTGGTGATCTGATAAGAAACCGGTTTCGATCAACAAAATATCCAACAAGTCAACATGGAAGCTAAATAATGAAGCAACAAGTCAAAACCAGCTTCATATTCTAGCTGGCAGCATCTCAATTCAATGTACAAGTTCCACAATATAAATGGTAGATACAACATTAATCATTAATTTGGCCAAAAACTAGACACAACAACATCAATTATTAATTCTAGATTACAACGAAAAAGATCTCTCAGGGTGCTAACTTATGTGACAAATGAGACTATTAGAGTTGTGAAACACTAATTCTACTGATCAAATGGTGTTTGAATACCTAATAAATATGACAAGCAAGGCTCAGGTAGAAGTAAAAGCACAAGCCACAAGGGCCTAAGCCACATTTTGGATCTCTTGACTGCAAAACTTATGAACACAAAACATTCAAAATGTGCAGAATAAGTATAAACACCTGGTGGACGAGGACGGCGATCTGGAGCGGTGGCCGATGAGGCAACGACGAACTGTGGTGGCGGTTGGGCGGTGGTCGACGGAGGGTGGAACTGTTGCAAGTGTTATTGATAAATAATCTAGTTTGTTTTGTGAGGATCCAACGGTTTCAAAACCGGTTAGGTGGACCCGGTTTGTACGGGTCAACGCAAATTACTATGCCTACCCTCAAAGACGTGAGTCACACAAAATGATAACTTTGTTTTTTCTTTCCAACGTGTTTCTCTTAAAAAAAATGCAATCAATCATGTATAAAATAGTGCAGATATGATGAATTTAGTGCACTTTTTTAGGCAAAAATGTATGGTTGACCTCAATATTATCTTCTTCCTTCTTCTATCTTATCTTTAGTTTGGCATATTTTAGTAAAAATGACATAGTTTACTATTTTATTTTGAAAATACTAAGTTTAGATAAATATAAGTTAACTTATAAGTTAATAATAAATTCATATAAGCTACTTAAAAATTAAAATAACTCATGAGAAGGTTTTTACCAATGAATGTCTAGCCCAGTGGTGGTAGGTAACATCCTTGCGCTTGCCTTGAAAGATAGGTTGGTGCGGCTTCGAGCCCCGCTCGGTACAAAAAAGGCCAAAGGCCTTATAGACCTCTTCTGCGGTATCCAGCTCTTGACCGATCTTCGGGTCGGTTCAGGGGCGAGTCCGTTGGTTGGCCTTCGGGTCGGCTCATGGGCGCGGGGGATTAGTCGGTGCCCATATGGATCCGGATACCCCTGGAACGTGTGTGTGAGTTAAAATGCCGTTCAAAAATAAATAAATAATAATAACAATAATAATAATTAATTATTATTAACCATTAAGAATAATGTTAATTAATATTAATTTATAGTAATTAGAATTAAGTAGAAACTACTACTATACATTATTTTTTTGTATATTTAATAATTGTTATGCAAACCCATCGATAATTATTAGAGAGATTAATTTATATACCCATTTTACAAAAACAACTCTATCTTTTACCCATTCTCTCCTAAAAGTTTTTAAAATACCCACTGACCCGCTATTTGGTGTCCGCTAGTAGCGGCTTGTTGGTTTGGTCCATTTGCGGCTGAATATATATATATGTATATATATATATATATATATATATATATACACACGAAGGTTGCCGCTATGTAAGAAGGCAACCGTTATTTGGTCAATAGCACTCAAAATATAGGAAATTAAACAAAGTTGGTCCGCTATTTGGTTTTATGAGAGGCAGCCACTATTTTGGTTGGTAATGAAAATTATGCCTTTCAAAAAAAATTCCTATATATATATATATATGTGAAGGCAGCCGCTATTTGAACATAAATATAAATTTTGAAGGCTATATACACACCTTGTTGTATCTATATATTGAAAGGCAACCACTATCAACCATAGTGATTAAAAGGCAGCCGCTATTGGCGGTTGCTTGATAGGGGATGGTTGGGTATTTTGAGAATTTGAGAGAGAAAATGGATAGGAGATAAAATTGATTTTGTGAAATGGGTATATAAATTATTTTCTCTAATAATTAATATCTTAGGTGGACCAACCGACCGACCGAGTAATTTCAAATATTATAATTGAAGGATATTATCAATTGAGTCCACGATACGTTTTTAACTGAAAGTTATAGAAGTCCATGAATTTGCAGTAACACTACACGGAACTAAAGAACCAAAATCAAGTTCTTGGTATGTTGTTTCTAAGGAAATAAAAGGCTAGAAACTATAGAAGTTGGCGGAGTTGCAGTAATATTATAAGGAACTAATGAACCAAAATTGAGTTTACGGTAAGTTTCTAATTAACGAATTCAAAGGCTTAAAAACTATAAAAGTCGGTGGATTTGCTATAACACCATGACAACTTGAATTGTGATCATTCGATTAAAGCATTCTCACAGGTGGTTTAAGGCAAGATGTCATTACAGCCAACTAACCACTGGTCTTGGTTCAATCTGACCATGGCCAACTTGTTGTCACATATCTCAAATTGGCATTCGTATACAATAATCCATATTATTATGTCTTGCACTTCTTGATTTGCAGACTCTAAAAACATCTCATGACTTCCATTCGTGGAATCGTGGTCGACTTATAAATCTGATAACCGGTTTGATGGAGATGGGTCAACGGATTACTTGACAAAAGTATGGTTGATCACTTGAATAAGAGACGTTATTAAGGTTTACACTTCTTTCAAAAGAATTAATTAGTTAACTTCGTAAAGAAATTTTTAGTGGTCAACATTGTAAGTTGGTGTTTCTTTGTATCGGTTCTTCCTTTGATATGCGATACATACACATACATATATCGAGTTTTTTCCTCGGATTATTATTATTGAAGATGAAAGGTGTCACAAGCATCAATCGTTTGTTGTCAAGAAGCCATCAAGAGCTAAAACACAAGCAACTGAAAAAAAAGGGTCGGTAGCAAACTACAATCATGACAGGATCTAAATATCAAGATCAGAAAACTTAATCAAAGAAGTTTGTGGAATAACACTTTGATTATAAGAACAAAACAACGGATTTGTAACAAACTGTATATGTATTGATTTCAATAGCTTAATGATTACAAACTCAAGCCCCAATCTGTTTGAACAGGCTCAAACAGACGTGCAATACTTCTCTATTGCAGGGATTACAAGAACAATCTTGAGGCTCTTAATTCTTAAACAAAAGCTATGAAAAACTCGTATCTAACAAAGACAAACCTATCAGCTATATATACGAGTTACAAGATTACAATAAGGAAACTAGATTTACAAGATAATCTCTAAAATATCTCCAAGCAGATCGTATCTTGTCCATATCTTCAGTCTTCGCAATCCTTTCCTTATCATTATCTTGACAGCAGTGGTAATAACAAAAGCAGTGTTAACCTTCAACCAGCAGTGGTAATCTTCTACAGGCAGTGGTAATCTTCAAGAGCAGTGGTAATCCAATCTTCAGTGTAAACACACATACTGGCAGTGGTAACTTTCAGATGAACTAGCAGTGGTAACAACTCCAAAGCCAGCAGTGTTAATTCTCAGCAGTGGTAATGCAACAGATTCAGTTCTAACAATCTCCCCCTAACTTAACTTCTGATTTTAATCAGAAATTAAGTTCTTCAGCTGTTGCATGGCTTTCTTGATCATCTTTGCATGGTCTGAACTATTTGAGTCCTTCAAAAATTCTTGATGCTTTTCCAACCCATACTCATGCATAGTTACTCTATCTTCAGCAGTAACTAAGTTCAGAATCTCATCAAACTCTGCATTGCTTCTTTGTTTGCCATTGTTCCACTGCACAAAATAAAACTTCTTGAAGATTCCTCTTACTCCCCAAAGCACTACTTTTTCTTCTTCTGCTGTTTCTTCTTCTTGCAAGTCTGCTAACTGGGTTGTCAGATTCTCAATAACTTCTTTTTCCAGTTCAGACATAACGGACTTCTTTCTCTTCAGAACTCCTTCTATCATCTTTCTTTCAAAATCATACCTCTTATCCACCAAGAAGTATCTTTTGACACCACCATCATAAGTGACAGTGAAAACTCTATTTGCCCTGTAACAGCTCCAAGCAACTACCTCTCCTTCTTTCACTTCTTTACCCAGCCTCTCATTTCTCTTCTGCTTCTCCTCCTTTGCTTTCTCAAATGCAAACATAGTTTGAAGGTTATCTTGAACAAGAGCAACCTCATCAAACCCTGTCATCTCCTTTGAGCATCCAATCTCATACATCTTCTTTAAATCAACCGCTGAGAGCTTTGTAAACATCCTGTAAACATTGGAGAACACTTCACTTGTTTGATCTTCTCTCACAATCCTGAAGAACACAACTTTATTGTCTTCAAAGCAATACCAATCTGTCACTTTAGAAGCTTCAGTGAAAATCTTCCTCTTCTTGGTTGGCTTTTTGTGAGCAATGGACTTCTTTCTCTTCTTCTTTGCTTGACTAATTTGCTTAGCCAGCTTAGCAGCTTCCTTCTCTATCTGAGTTGGTTCTTTATCAACCTTCTCCTTCTCTGTTTCACTAGCAATGGGAACCTTCTCTTCAGCAGTGGTAGTACCTTCATCAGTGGTAACTACATCATGCTTTTTTTTACTTCTTCTTTGTTTAGTTACCTCTTTCTCCTCATCAGGCTTCTTTGCAACATCAGTCTCCTTTCTGGCCTCTTCATATTGCTGTTTAACCTTTTCAAAAGACCATCTGGAAAAATATTGGACAGGTCTTCCAAGAATTCCAGCCAGACTTCTTACCATCCTTCTTCTTTCTTCAGTTCTAGTCAATGGCTTGAAGATCTTCTTCTTTATCTTTTCTTTCTCAACTTCCTTGTTGAACCTGTCTTGGAGCTTTTTAGCAGCAGCCTTTCCAGCCTTATCTTGCTGTGCTTGTTTCTTCTTTCTTTCCTTTTCTTCTTTGTTCAATCTCTCTTGATCCTCCATACTTAGCTTCTTGGCAAGAGCCTCTGAAGCTTCAAATTCCAACACTTTCCTTTGAGCCTCAACAGCTTCATCATCAGCTTCTTCATCAGCCTCTTCTACTACTTTCTCTTTTCCCTTGTCTTTTGGATCAAGAGGGACTTCACTTTTCTTCTTTGCTACTTCAGGCTCTTTAATCACTACACCCTTGGTTTGTTGAATCACCTCAGGCATTTTTACAAGTAGCTCAGCAATTGTCATCTCATCCTCATTCACTTCCACTTCTGGTTCAGCCCCTGTACCAGCATCTTTTGGTTCAACCCCTGTACCAGCATCAACTAAAGGTTCATTTGCAACCTTAGTTTTTTCATCTCTAACTTCTTTCTCAGCCTCCCCCTTAGCACCAGTTTCCATCACAGTTTCAGGCAGCTCATCAGGCAACTCAGAACTAGCAACATCAGCTGGTTCATTCACAACTCTTTCTTTTTCTGACTCCCCCTTCACCTTAGATCTCCTATCCCCCTTTGTGAATGCAACCAAAGTGGAGTACTTCTTCCTAAGAGCTCTAATAGTGCCTTTCATTGAAGCCATAGCAGCACCTTGAGCTTGAATGATCTTGGCTTGCTTCACAATTCTTGCATCATGCACCTTGATTAAATCATGTTGGGCAGTCACTAGCTCCTCCAAAGTATCCAGTCTTGCCTCATGAGAACCATGCTTCTCATCATGCACATTAAAAGTCTTCTCAAATGCCTTGAAATCCTTGGCAATAGCAGTAAAGTTAGCCATTAATTCCTGTTGTGAAAATCTGCCCTCACCAGATTTAGGAGTTTTGACCTCCATTACTGGATCTTTGAGCTTTTTGACATTAGTCTTCAGCCTTGCTGAAGCACTAAATGTCCCCTTGGTTTCTTGGCACCTGGGACCTCCCTTTGATTTCTCAATAGGAGTTGCCGTGGTGGGGGTTTTAGCAATGTTCAAACTATCCTGATGCACACCTTGTGCAACATCAGTAGTCTGAGCCTCACCAACCACATGCCCATCCTTCTCCTTAGAGGGCACCTTCTTTATACATGAGTGGGGCATCACTCCAGGGGTTTCCCTTTGGATATTTTCAGAAGGAGAGTGCTCCAACTGATGGCTTAAAGGCTCATAGGGTTTAGAACCAGAGGAGGAAGGAGCTCCCCTGTTCTTTCTGATATATTGTTTGAGTGTGGGGGTGGGGGTTGTATCAAGGGACTGAGGGATTGTATCAGTGATAGGTGTGGGTAGGTCATCAGTGGGAATGCTTGGTTGTGTGGGCTGCAAGCCTGATGCCTCACCTTGGGGTTGGTTCACTCTCATCATTGTAGAGAACAATGGAGTGATTTGGTCATTTGAGCCTTCTGCAGGTCTCTGCATATTGGCAAACACCTTATGACCAAGAGCAGAGCTCTTATAGGTGTCACCATGCATTGGTACATCCGTCAAACTCCTTAGTTATAACTTCTTGGACAAATCTTGGGAACATATAAAACATTTTGACTTTAGAATTGGTAATGTTCTCAAGATTGTACACAAGATCATCAAAAATCATTTGGGAAAAATTGAACACCTGATTAGTGGCCAAGCAGACCAAAGCAGAGGCAATGGTGCTGCTAAACTCACCAAAACTGGTGGTTTTCTTTGAAAAACAGTGTAACAGGGTATGCACAAAAAACCTCCACTGAGGGCAAAATTTACCCTTAAGATATTTCAAAGAAGTGCGAGATCTTGTATACCCCATTCTTTCAAAAGCTTCCATGATAACTGAGGGTGTAAGCATAGAAATACCTCCTTCGTCATGTAGTTGAAGATGAAATCTGATCTTCGCAGGGGTAAGGGTTAGTGATTGACCACAGATGGTGGTCTGAATGATTTTGACTCCATCTTCTTCTTGAATAACAGCATTCGACCAGAAATCATTCATGTGTTGAATGTAGATGATTGGGTTGATGGTCGCAGCATAGGCAATATGTGATGATGCCAAGAAGTCAAGAATGTCTTCAAACCCTTCGGAATTGGCATCTTTTGTGAAATACCCCACCTTATTGTGATCCTTGATGAAACACATAGAATCCATGATCGATTCGACACGATAAATGTTTCGCTCGAAATGTACGTGTTTTTAATCGAAAATCAAGCTTTATTTTATAAAACCGCAAGCGTACGGTATCGTAACGTAGCATACGGGTCGAACACGGGGAGAAAATGGACAAATCACGGTGTTGCATTTCCAATTTTGCAAGTTATGTGAAATTCAAGTTCGGGAATTGGTTTCTAGCTACAAGAGGAAAACCTACTTAACTATTCTACGACATATACATCTTGCTACGCGAAAAAGGAACAACGAACACAATTGAACAAGTAACGAGCATGTGAAAACAAGAAAACAAACACATACGAACAAACACGAGACACGAACAAACACGAGTAAGGAAATATGGATATCGTATCCTGATCGCTAAGTGGATTCCGTAGAAAATGTCTATTCCTCTTCCGAGATAATAGACCGTTTCCATAGAAATATGATTACTTCCGTATCATTTCCTATGAAAACGTCGTCCGGAAACGTTCCAATTTACAACCTACATCTATTTCCATGACGCGGTCGTAAGCTCTCGATCAATTCATCGAACGTGTTAACGAACTTCCGTCCGATCAACCGTTGTTAAAAGTTATCGTAAATCATCGATATCGAAAGATCGCTAACTTCCGTTAAACGAATCACATCTCCATCGATGATTCACTTTTGTTATGAAATGCATCAATTGATCGAGACTTATCGATCGTGATTCGATATCGATTTCCAAACACGCACAATTACTTAACCTAGATCTATATTAAACACATAATATCCTAATCAAATGAGATCTAAATCCTAGATCTACAATTGAAATCAACATGCATCAAGATACAAATGAATCATTCAATTAACCTAATCTACTTGCCTAAAACTAACAAAGAGAACTAATTAACATCATCACCAATAACAACACACCACAACTACATGCAATCAATTAACCAAATCACAAACTACCTAATTAAGGAAATCTACTCAAATTGAAGACATGAATTAAAGCAACTAGACTACAAATGCAGAAATTAGGCAATAGAATCATCAAATTCATAGATCTAAACATTCAATTCAACAATTACACTAATCAAATGCTTAAAGGAAATAGGGAAGGAGATACTAATAGCTCAAGGATGTACTAGTTTCATCAAGGAAGATCAATCCACCATTGATGAAGGATTTGAAGCTCTCATCCAAGGCTTAGTAGAGATCCTCCCAAAAGTGAAACCCTAGCTTCTTAGATCCAAAATCCCACCAAAATTCTTTCAAAAAGTTGTTATCAAATGTGGAACTAAAAACTGTCAACTAAAACAGTCAAAACCATCATTTATACTCCAGAAAAAGTCAAAAACGGCCAAAACAGGAAAAACACGCGGGGGTAGTTTGCGACCCTAGCGATCGCTAGCCAGAATAGCTAGCGATCGCTAGCTAGCTGTTCTTTCACTCCTTTTGCTCCTTCTTTGCTCCTATCTCCGGTTCACCGCTTCTTTCAACCGTCTTCACTCCATCACCTTTAGCCTCCGCATCCTCGTTCACCGAATCATCCCAAACCGCCTCTCGATCCTCCTTGACTCCATCGCGCACATCGTCACCATCTAAACCAATTTCCTATACAAATAAGCTCAAACACCCGGTTAATGCACCAATACTAAACATTCGCACTTTAAAATGGAAAAATGCAAAATAGATGGAAAATATGCATGAACTAAATGACTAAAAGGAAAAAGAACTAACTAATGCATGAAAAATGATGGAAAATATATGCAAAACAATAAACCCTAAAATCAGATGAGAATCAGTACTGAATCGAAATTCCAAGAACACAGATGAAGAAGAGATGCCGAATCGCAAACGTTTTTAGAGAAAAAATTCAGAATAGTCGTTTGTGAAAAAGGCGGTCAAGTTAGGGCTTTTATAGTGAACTGATGAGCAGGGGTAACTACCACAAGCAGGGGTAACAAACACACGTAGCAGTGGTAAAATTACACTAGCAAAGATATTCGTTAAAAGCAGTGGTAAAGGCTACAAGCAGTGGTAATTAGTCATGCTAGGTGAATAGCAGTGGTAAATAGACTAGCAGTAGTACCATGCGCATGTGCAGTTAAAAGCAGTGGTACCAAGTGCGTAGAAAGTGAAAGCAGTGGTACCATGCGTGCGCAGTGGTAAAAAGACACTTACATAATCAGCGGTGGTAAAGATCAATCAGTGGTAAAATCAACCAGCGGTGGTAATGTGTGAAAGAGCTAGCAGTGGTAAAGTGCGAATGTGCTAGCAGTGGTAAAGTGCGAATGTGCTAGCAGTGGTAATGTGCGATACTAGCAGTGGTAAAGACTTAGATATAAAAATCATGTTTTGGAACATTGACACTGCTAGTAGAAATAATTCCAACTAAGCAGTGGTAACATCCTCATGCTTTGGGCGATCAAACTAAGAACTTCACCATGTACCTGCACCATTCACAACCTTATTAAAATACCAATAAAAACAAAAAGGAAGAAAGTATACAGGTAAAGTACAAATAAAAGTGTAATAAAGAGAAGTGTTATTCAGAGTTCATCATTCCAACACTTGTAACCAAAAATGTAAACCTGCCTACATCAAAGGCTTTTGTGAACAGGTCTGCATATTGATCATCAGTGTGAACTTTCAGGACTTGAATTATCTTCTTTTCATTACAGTCTGTAATAAAATGGTACTTTATCTATATATGTTTAGTCTTGGAGTGCTTGACTGGATTGTTAACAATACTTATAGCACTGTTATTGTCAATGTAGATTGGTGTCTGCAAGAATGAAAGACCATAGTCCTGCATCTGATTTTGAATCCATAGCACTTGTGAACAGCATTGTGAAGCAGCTATGTATTCAGCCTCTGTTGTGGATTGTGAAACAGTGGTCTGTTTCTTGCACTGCCATGAAACCAATCTTCCTCCCAAAAATTGACATCCTCCTGATGTAGACTTTCTATCCAAGTTTGCTCCTCCATAATCACTATCTGTGTATGCCACTAAGTCAAAGGATGAATCATTGGGATACCACAGTCCCAATCTTGGTTGGCCCTTCAGATATTTGAATATTCTTTTGACTGCATGCAAGTGTGACTCCTTTGGTCTAACTTGATACCTGGCACAAACACAAACAGCAAACATAATATCAGGTCTAGAAGCTGTAAGATACATTAATGATCCAATCATGGATCTATAATGATGAACATCAACTTCCTCCCCCTCAACATTAGCAGTAAGATGTTTATGAGTTTCCATTGGGGTGCTTGCTGGCTTTGCATCATTCATTCCAAACTTTTGAAGCATGGATGCAACATATTTGGACTGATTGATGAATATCCCTTCAGGCTTCTGCTTGACCTGCAAACCAAGAAAGAAAGTTAGTTCTTCCATAGAACTCATTTTAAATTTCTTGTGCATCAGTTCCTCAAATTCCTTGCACATATCATCCTTTGTAGATCCAAAGATGATATCATCTACATAAATCTGCACTAGAAGCATGTCAGTTTTAGTTCTTTTGATGAACAAGGTCTTATCAATGACACCTCTCTCAAATTTGTTTTCCAACAAATATGAGGACAAGGTATCATACCAAGCCCTAGGTGCTTGATGAAGACCATATAAATCTTTCCTCAACTTGTAGACTTTATCAGGATATTTGGGATCTTCAAACCCTGGTGGTTGACTGACATATACTTCTTCATCTATAGTGCCATAAAGAAAGGCACTCTTGACATCCATCTGATAGACTTTGAATCCTTTGTAAGATGCAAATGCCAAGAATAGCCTGATGGCTTCAATTCTGGCAACAGGTGCAAATACATCATCATAGTCTATGCCTTCTTCTTGAGTATACCCATGTGCTACCAATCTGGCCTTGTTCTTGATAACAATGCCTCTCTCATCTGTCTTGTTTCTGAAAACCCACTTAGTGCCAATAACTCTGTGTCCTTTTGGTAAGTCTACCAAATCCCAAACATGTTGTAGGACAAACTGCAGCAGTTCCTCTTGCATGGCTTCTATCCAACTTGGGTCTTTCATTGCATCATAGGCCTTCTTTGGTTCTGTTTGTGAAAGGAAAACAGAAATCATGCTCATGTGTGGATTGGGAAGGGATTTACTCTGCTTCCTTGTAATCATAGGAGACTGAATGTCCCCTATTACCAGTGTAGGTGGATGATTCTTCTGTGTTCTAGTGAGATGCAGGGGTTCTTCAGTCAGATCCACCCCTAAATTTGAATCATTCACTTCTGGTTCCTGATCCCATTGAGGCCCCTCTTCTAAAGCAGGTATGCCTTCTAGATTCTGAGAGGGTGAGGATTCCTCAACTGATTGATCATCACTCTTCTCAGCAGACCCAGATTCTGTTTGGTCATCAACATGTGACTCATCAGTGGTACGGGCATCATTTGAATCAACAAGAGGCATGGGAAACATGACAAATGTGGGACTTGTTTTCTGTGCTTGCTCTGTACCTGAACCTGTATTCACTGTATAGCTCATATTTGTTGGGAATCGAGGGATACAAGAACATGCACAGCGGATAACAAAAACCTGATTCCCAATCGAGGATCCAATCCTAAACCATACAGATACAATTAAGGGTGTTTCAGTGGATTACCTTTTGCGAACAATAACTCTGAAACGCAAGTAAGGGGTACACCGCTACTGTCACCGGTTGAGATAGTTGCTAGACCACCACCGAGGATTACCCGAAAACAAACGCAAACCTTTCTCCTAACTGGATTTTGGCGCCGGTTTTGGGAGAGGGAGAGAGAGAGATTTTTCTGGGTTTTTGAGCTGAATCAATCAATTAACTGATACCCCAAACCCTCTATTTATATGGACAAAACAAGCAGTGTTTAATTCCATATATAATTCTTGGTAATTATCTCTGAAATAATTTCCATAATTATCCAATTAATTAATCTAACTGATTAATTAATTATAAATAATTAAACTAATTATTCATTCCTTTTTCTCTCTAAATAATTAATTAACCAATTAATTAATTCCCATAATCCAAACATTCTCATTTTGGTGTGCAGCGGTGTGACCTACTAGTGTCTTATAACATTGGACACGGTAACCCTGTTACTGTCTCGCACATAATCCTAACAGACTCCCACTTGTGCTAGACACGTAACTGTACTGTCACCATTTGCCTAAGGAGGTCCCTAGCCAGACACTTAGGTTAACCAGGTTATAAGATCTCTTATATTCAGAGATACAATTCACACTTGAATTTGTACACAGGTTCATTCCTTTTGCACACGATATTTCTAAAGTGATTTAAGACATGGAGTGGAGGATTCATTTCTTAAAATCAAGTATTTCTTGACTCTGATTTCGATTGCCTGCAGTAACGGATATTACTAAATAACCCCTGTTATTCTATCCGAGCGTGGCCACGCGTTTTCTGCCAATCTTAATCGTCAAGGGGCCCGGAAATATCTCTCTTTTGAAAGAGGTGCAAATCCCTTCTTGACTACTTGCATTTGGATCCACGGCTTCCGCTGCATCTAGTCACGTCCCGTATAGCCACCCAGTTACGGTGCAGCGTTAGTACGTGCTAAGAGTACAGTGGTCCTCGTGTTCCCAAACCAAGTATCTCAGGTCTAAGGACAACCTATCAAGTCAGTGCCTATGACTGAGGCTCCATGAAGCAGACTTGATTACTGGTCACTTCCAATACCCAAACACTCTGATGAGTATCTATAAATACTTGGTCACATCACTTGTGCTTTTATTCTCTACTTTGAATAAATCATCAAGTATTTATAATAGCGTTAAACTCCCTATTGAAATTCCCATTTCAATAAGTGGCTACGGAAATTTAGATTTCATACAAGACTTTGTAGAATCAAGGATACGTTAAATATGCGAAAAATAGTTAATTTAGAACAATCATGAAATTAAAACCTCCATTTATTTCCAACACACTGTGAAATAAAAACTTTACATGATTACATTGTTTCTAAATTAGACTATAGTAATAATTAATAAACTAAGTACTAGCTACTGGCTTCCAGGTACTGCATCCCAATGGAATTCGCATGTGTCTCATGCTTTGCCCTTGCTAGTGGCTTTGTCAGCGGATCTGCGACATTGTCTTCTGTTGGAATCTTGCATATTCTTACATCTCCTCTTCCAATGATCTCTCGGATGAGGTGATACTTTCTGAGCACGTGTCTCGACTTGTGATGCTCTCTAGGTTCCTTTGCTTGCGCCACGGCTCCTGAGTTATCACAGAATATATCTATCGGTCTCGAGATACTGGCAACCACTCTGAGATCCGATAGAAAATTCCTCAGCCAGACAGCTTCCTTTGCCGCATCACATGCTGCAATGTACTCTGTCTCTGTAGTTGAGTCTGCAATCGTGTCCTGCTTCGAGCTCTTCCACGAGATCGCACCTCCGTTTAGGGTAAAGACGTACCCTGACTGTGACCTGAAGTCATCTCTGTCGGTCTGGAAACTAGCGTCAGAGTATCCTGTGACACTAATTTCATCCTCAGAACCTCCAAAGACCAAGAACATTTCTTTCGTTCTTCTCAGATATTTGAGAATGTTCTTGACAGCCACCCAATGGGGCTCACCTGGATTCTGTTGGTATCTGCTCGTAACACTTACTGAGTAAGCAACATCGGGCCTAGTACATAGCATGGCATACATAATCGATCCAATTGCAGAAGCATATGGGACCGATTTCATCCTGTCCTGATTTTCACTAGAAACAGGACACTGTGTTTTGCTTAACACTATGCCATGTTGCATTGGAATGAATCCTTTCTTGGATTCATCCATCCTGAATCTCTTCAGTACTTTGTCAATGTATGTACTCTGACTAAGTCCGATAAGCCGCTTAGATCTGTTTCTGTAGATCTTTATACCTAGTATATAAGCGGCTTCTCCAAGGTCTTTCATCTGGAAACATTTACTTAACCATTCTTTAACACTCTGCAAAGTTGGTACATTGTTTCCTATGAGTAGTATGTCATCTACATACAAGACCAGGAAGGTTACTATGCTCCCACTGAACTTAGTGTAAACACATGGCTCGAACTCACTTTTAGCGAAGCCAAACTCTTTGATTCGCTCATCAAAGTGTAAGTTCCAGCTTCGAGATGCTTGCTTTAATCCATAAATAGATTTTAGCAGTTTACACACCTTATTAGGATTCCTAGGATCTTCAAACCCCTCTGGTTGTTCCATATAGACGTCTTCTGTTAACTTTCCATTCAGAAAGGCTGTCTTGACGTCCATTTGCCAAATCTCGTAGTTAAAGTACGCTGAGATGGCCATTAGAATCCTAATTGACTTTAACATGGCCACTGGTGAAAAGGTTTCATCATAGTCGATACCATGAGTTTGTGTGAATCCTTTTGCGACCAGTCTGGCCTTGAAGGTGTGAACATTTCCATCCATGTCGGTTTTCTTCTTGAAAACCCATTTGCGTCCAACAGCCTTACAGTGTTGTGGCAAATCAGTCAACTCCCAGACTTGGTTGTCATACATGGATTGCATCTCGGCCTTCATGGCTTCCTGCCATTGTTCAGACTCACTGCCTGACACAGCTTCTCCATAGGATGTTGGTTCATTTAAGTCTCCGCTATCTTGAGAGACCAGAAACCCAAGATACCTATCTGGTTCTTGTCTTACCCTGCTGGATCTGCGAAGGTTTTGTGTTTGCACTTCCTCAATCGGCTCTGATTGAGGTTCAACATTGTTATGTTGAATTTCTGGCTCAACAACTGGTGTAGTGTTTTCTTCGTCTACTATCTGTAGATCTACATCCTTTCTGGTGTTCTCTAAACTGAGAAACTTTTCTTCCAGAAATTTTCCATTTCGAGCAACAAACACTTTGTTCTCTTCAGGGTTGTAGAAATAATATCCCACGGTGGTCTTGGGATATCCAACGAAGAAACACTTGTCGGATTTGGGTTTGAGTTTTTCTGAGGTAGGTCGTTTGACGTAAACCTCACAACCCCAAATTTTCAGAAAAGATATGTTGGGTTTCTTACCCTTCCATAACTCGTATGGAGTCTTTTCTACCGACTTTGTTGGCGCTCTGTTCAGTATGTGTGCTGCTGTTTCGAGCGCGTGTCCCCAGAATGATACTGGCAGCGAAGAATGACACATCATCGTTCGTACCATGTCAAGTAAGGTACGATTTCTCCTTTCTGATACACCGTTCATCTGAGGTGTATACGGAGGTGTAAGTTGGGATACAATCCCACACTCCATCAGATGATTGTCAAACTCATCACTGAGATATTCGCCACCACGATCTGACCGTAAGAACTTGATCCTCTTGTCAAGTAGATTCTGTACTTCATTCTGATATTCCTTGAATTTCTCAAAGGTTTCAGATTTATGTCTCATCAAGTAGACATATCCATACCTACTGAAGTCGTCAGTGAAGGTAATGAAGTACCGGTATCCTCCTCTTGCTACATGACTGAAAGGTCCACATACATCTGTGTGGATTATTTCAAGCAAGTCAGTAGCCCTTTCATTCTCACTGTTGAAAGGTTGCTTTGTCATTTTACCAGATAAACAAGATTCGCAATTATCAAAAGGTTTGTAATCGAAGTTTCCAAGAAAACCTCCTTTTAGGAGTAGTTCAACACGTTTCTTGTTTATATGGCCCAAACGACAATGCCAGAGGTAAGTCTGATCCTCAATATCCTTGGATCGCTTACTTATATGATAGATTTCACTATTGTTGTCTTTAAGATTTACAGTGTATAGACCATCTACAGGTGTAGCTTTAAAATAGAAAATATTATCTTTAAAAACCGAAATCATCTTATAAGAATATTTATAGTAAAAGCCTTGGTCTACCAACAAATCAAAAGACAATACATTCTTAATCATATTTGGAGTATAATAACAATTATTCAGTTCCAAAACTAGACCCGAGGGTAAACTAAGACTATAAGATCCCACGGCTTCAGCAATCAACGGAGTGCCTTCGCCCACTCGTAGGTTCGAACGGTCCTTCCTCAGAGTCTTTCTTCTAGTGAATCCCTGTAAATGATTACAAATGTGGTTATCACTGCCTGTATCAATTACCCATGATTCATAAGAAGTGATTAAGCAATCTATCATAAAGATACCTGGAGTATCGGGTAAACCGATATCCATCTGGTCGATGTTCATCGAGTGCTCGCAAATATCTTCGCTGCCGCACTCTGGGCAACTCAGATCTCCCAGCTCATCTATTATGTCAGTGTCCATGAGATTCGCAGGTTCGGGTACTGGCTCTAGACTGGCCAGGATATCTTCATGAACTTTATCCACGTCGCTCTTTGGTTCCTTCATGTAGGCACTAGCTGTGTCCTGAACTTCCTTTGTGAGGGAGAACCACATGAGATACACTAACTCTTCCTGAGTCATCTTGTACCCCAGACGTGACAAACATTTAAAAAGCCTTCTCATATCAACAAGATGGTTTTTAACTGACTGACCCTTCTGTAGCTTCAGGGAGAGAATCTCTTGCATGATCAATAGCTTTCCCGTGTGCTTGTAGAGACCTAGCTGGTTCTCCACATCTCTCACAACCTCGTGACATGATTTAACTCTTAAATCTCCCGTGAACTCGGGTGACATAGAGAAAATCAGAATGGACATTACATCCGATTCATCTGTCAAGTATCTAAAATACTCAGCAAATTCCTCTTCAGGGGCATTGCTTTTAGGTCGTGATACGGGTTTGTTGATCACATAAAGCTTATCCTGGGCACATAAAATGTTCCTCAAGTGTAACTTCCAAACTGGAAAGTTATGGCCCGTAAGCTTCCACTTGCCCATAATAAGGCGAAGTGACTCTTCAGGTGAATAAAACGGAATACTAATTTGAGACATCTACAGAAGAATATAAAATTCCAGTTTTAGTTTATAATTATATAATTCTAATAAATTATTACCCTTAAAATAAATTTATTAGACTAGAATCCATATTTCACATGTGTCGGGAAGCATGTGATCATGTCATACCGACTCATGCGATCTATGGTAGGTAACACTATACCAATCGTATTCCCATCTGAAAATACGACTTCTAGATCGTCGGGACATCGGATATTAATAATCCGTGCATATTTAGTCCCTCTAGTGCATTTTGGCCTGGTACCACCCAGTGAATAAATAATTACCAAAATAGATTGCACCACCCGGGACCTGGACAAACTCTGGCCGGTACCACCCGGAGATAATTCGCAGAGTTTTATCACCTTCCAGTTTCGGTTTGAACACGGGCGTTCATAGTGTGTGCACTTACAACGCCCTATGTACCTTACACCGGAAGTGCCCCTAAAGTGGGTTGCACTTACTAATCTATGATTTTTAATAAGGGTCTCAAAAATCTGCCAGTTTTCAAAAACTTGGATTCAAAACACAAACTGTATTTGTATCCATCTTTGTCTTTTAAAAACATTCAGTTTATATTTAACGTTATTCGGACAAGTACACAATTAAATATAAGCAACCACGCAATTTTAAAAGACATGTCATAGCCAAAACCCTTAAATCTATTGTCGTTTTGTGAGCCAACACTAAACGACGATCTTAACCCTAAGTGACAGCAACACACAAGGCATGAACTTCTCGGCGCTCCCACTGGCTCCAAGATCCATCTTTGGCTCCGTGCTCCGTCTTCGGTTTCTTCGGTTATTTTATTTATTACATTATAAAAGCGGGTTGTAAATGGCACGCAGGCCTCCCGTAACCAACAATTAAATAAATAAAACATGAAAAACACAACCACGGGTCTAAAGGGTTTGACTATGACGCAAACAGATAATTTTTAATTTCTAATTTATCAAAAGATTTAAAATTAAAATTAAAATTATCCCCAGGGTTTTAAAACCTATCTGGTTTAGATAACCCTTATCCGTTACCACCTACCGCGAGCAACAACAGCTACCTGCTGCTGCCCCCGTACTGGTTGGTGTTCCGGAAACCGATTCTGGCAGTGGTCGATACCCCTTTGCGGCGGTTATCGACCACCGCAACCACCACGATCTCATCGCCATTGCCACCGCCTGCCGTCGCAACAACCGCCATCACCACCGTTCGGTGGTGTGGCCTGCACTTGCGGGAAACAACAAACAGCCACCGCCACCGCCCGGCGAGGCCGTAAGGCAGCCGGCGGTTGGCTCGGTGGTTCGTGGTTCAACCGGTGACAACGGCCAAGGCCGCCGCCACCTCCACGCTACTGCCGCCACCACTGGGCAACAACAGCGCCACCACCATCGTTATACCACCGCTGCCCAATCGGGGTTTGCGGTGGTTGTTCGATCGACGCAAAACAATCGCTCCTGCCGCCACCACCACAATCGGTGGTGTGGCGGTCGTTTTGGAGAACGACGGCAGCAGTAGCATTCGCCACCACCACCGCCGCCTCCTGCGGTCCTGTGCCGAGAACGACGAACACCGCCACCACCGTATCTGGTGGTACGGCCGGCTTCGCCGCTGCCATCCAATCGCCGCCGCATGATCGCCACCGCCTAGGTGGTCGATCACGGCTTCTGGTTCGATCGTCACCACCGCAACCACAATCGGTGGTGCGGCGGTTTTAATTTCTCGTTGCTTCCATCGATTTCCACCACCACCACTTACGGTGGTGCGGTGGCTACAACCGGAAACCGCCACCGTCACTATCGACAATAGTGGCCATCGCCACCATCATCAATCGCCACCACCACCACATACGGTGGTGTGGTGCGTGCGATCAACCATAGCTGTGTCCACAATCTGTGGTGCGGCGTGGTGGTGCGACGGGAGGACAGCCGCCGGCTACCACTAACTGTGGTGTCGCCGGCGGTGGTGTACGGTGGTGCTTGGTGGTTTGATCGGCTAACTGCCGTCGATTACCACTGCAGTCTAGGTTTATACAAAAATCTAATTTTGATAATGAACAAATTAAAATTTTTAAACCTATTAAACTGATAAACCTGATCTGAAGGTTTTAGGAAGTGGCTCTGATACCACTGTTGGGAATCGAGGGATACAAGAACATGCACAGCGGATAACAAAAACCTGATTCCCAATCGAGGATCCAATCCTAAACCATACAGATACAATTAAGGGTGTTTCAGTGGATTACCTTTTGCGAACAATAACTCTGAAACGCAAGTAAGGGGTACACCGCTACTGTCACCGGTTGAGATAGTTGCTAGACCACCACCGAGGATTACCCGAAAACAAACGCAAACCTTTCTCCTAACTGGATTTTGGCGCCGGTTTTGGGAGAGGGAGAGAGAGAGATTTTTCTGGGTTTTTGAGCTGAATCAATCAATTAACTGATACCCCAAACCCTCTATTTATATGGACAAAACAAGCAGTGTTTAATTCCATATATAATTCTTGGTAATTATCTCTGAAATAATTTCCATAATTATCCAATTAATTAATCTAACTGATTAATTAATTATAAATAATTAAACTAATTATTCATTCCTTTTTCTCTCTAAATAATTAATTAACCAATTAATTAATTCCCATAATCCAAACATTCTCATTTTGGTGTGCAGCGGTGTGACCTACTAGTGTCTTATAACATTGGACACGGTAACCCTGTTACTGTCTCGCACATAATCCTAACAATATTCAAAGAGTTAGTTAGTGAATCAATATCAAATAGCCAATTGGGACCACTTCTAGGTATGTTAGGAGTGTTCTCGTTGCATTTGACATTGTCACTTTCTTCTATGATCCTTGTAGAACTATTGAAAACTCTAAGTGCTTTGCTCTGAGAAGAGTATCCAACAAAAAATCCATCATCAGATTTGCTCTCAAATTTGCCTAAGTGAGTTTTGGTATCAAGAATTGTGCAAGGACACCTAAATGGTTGTAAAAATCCTATATAGGGTTTCCTTTTCTCAAAAAGTTCATAGGGCGTCTTGCCTTTTGATTTGACTATAAGAACTCTGTTTTGGACATAACAAGCAGTGTTAACTGCTTCTGCCCAGAAAGTGATTGGAAGTTTAGAATCAGCCAACATAGTTCTTGCAGCCTCAATCAGTGTCTTATTTCTCCTCTCAGCAACACCATTCTGTTGAGGAGTTCTAGGAGCACTGTATTGTCTCTCAATACCTTTTTCCTCACAAAAGCTATTCAAATCAGCATTCTTGAATTCAGTGCCATTGTCTGATCTAATGACTTTTACCCTAAGGTTTGTCTTGTTTTCCACTCTGGTCACAAAGGGTTTGATCAGTCCACTTGTCTCATCCTTTGTTCTCAAAAAGTAAACCCAAGTAAACCTAGAGTAATCATCAACTATCACTAGACAATAGGATTTTTTGCCTATACTCATCACATTGGTAGGACCAAAAAGATCCATATGCAATAACTGTAAAGGTGATGAGATAGTGTTCACTTCTTTGGACTTGTATGAGTTTTTGTGTTGCTTGCCTTTGAGACATGCTACACAATGATCATCACTCGAAAATTCCTTGGCAGGCAAACCTCTTACAAGGTTGTTTTTGACAAGTAAGTTCATGTTTTTGAAATTCATGTGGCACATCCTCCTATGCCACAGTGATGACTCACTCACAGATGCTTTTGAGAATAAACAGTTTAAGGATGATAAAGAAGAAGCATCTTCAATGTCCAAACAGTAAACATTATCCTTCCTAGGTGTTCTCAACATCACTTTACTCTCATCTATCTTGTAGCCAGGAACAAGAATGAGACATTCAGTATCAGTGAAAAATACACCAAACTTCTTGTCACAAACTTGAGAAACACTAAGTAAATTGTACTTTAATTGCTCTACAAAATAGACATCATCAAAGGTCATCTTACCTTTTGATACCTTACCTTTGCCACTGATCTTACCTCCATTTGGATTATCCCCAAAGGCAACATGTCCACCTTCAAACCTTTTAAAGTCTTCAAGTAGTGACATGATACCTGTCATGTGCCTAGAGCAACCACTATCCACATGCCAAAGACTGCTCCTTCTTCCTTGGTTGCTCTGCACATAAAATAAAACAGTTAGTGTCTTGAGGGAACCCAAGCCAATATGGTCTTGGGTTCTCCCTTTTCATTAACATAATTGACCTCTGTCAATCTGTTAAGCTTTAAAAGATAGTCTTTGTTAGGAATCTTGTGACTGGAATATTTGGTTATAATGGGTTTTCTAAATGAAGAGTTGTCAGTGGTAACATTGTTTGATTTTCCACTGCTGTTATTGCTAACAGCAGTGTTAACTTGAGAAGTAGCAGTGTTTGAGTTATTACTGCTGATATTGCTAGCAGCAGTGTTAACCTCCACACTATCAATGCTGTTACCACTGCTTTCAGAAGCAACACTGTTGTTACCACAGTATTACTAAGTGAAGCTTTAGGTACCCATTTAGTAACCAATTTAACAGACTTCTTTTCAACCTTTTTCTTTTGAACTTTTCTTTTAGGTTGACTAGATCTGTTTTGTTTAGGAACAACCCTTTTGTGTGTAGGGACAAATCTTCTAGCTTGATATCTGTTTCTTTGATTAAAAGGATTGAAATAACAGTCTCTTGCTAGATGATTTGTCTTACAACAGATAAAGCATGGTTTTGGTCTGTTAATCTTGTTCAGATCAACACCATGACATTGAGCCCAATGGTTGTTCCAGTTCCTTTTATTCCCTCTAGGATGATTTTTGTTTTGAGACTGTGAGAAAGTACCAGGTTCAACTACAGTCCTCTGGGTGTAGTGGTCCTTCCTATTCTCTTTCCTAGTAGTCTCAGTCTTTTTCCCTTTATTTTCTAATGGCATGACAGATTTCCCTTTATCTTTCCTAGTGGTCTCTACCTTTTTGCTAGGGACAAATGGCATACCACCTTTCTCATTTGTGAGAAGATGGTTTTCATCAGGAATGGTCTCAGCAGTGCTTTTCCTATCTGTTTCCTCCTCTGAGTCAACTGGATCTACACTATCTAAACCTTCTTTCATCTCACTTCTGTCCATTCTTTCAAGAAGATCAGTTGTTGGAGGAATATAATTCTGATTGTAAGGAGGAGGGGTACTATTGTATCCTATACCCCTTTTCAAGTCATCAGTCACCTGTGCTCTAATGATTGATTCTAAAGCTTTAGAGGACTTTGAAAATTTATCTAGGTCTTCTTTGGCTTTGGACAATTCTTTCCTAGCACTCTCTACTTCCTCCTTTTCTTTTGTCAGTTTTCTCTCAAATTCTTTCTTTTCCCACTTCCAGTAGTTATGATCATATTCAAACTGAAGTTCATTGGCTTTGTAGGCCTTTATTTGATCCTCCAGATTGTCTATGATCTTAACATGCTCTCTCCTCTCTCTTTCCATCTTCTTGATACTATCACTCATGGTCTGATTATGATCCCTATACTTTTTCACAGTTTCTAAACAAGAATCAGAACAGAGTTTAGAAGATACCTCAGTGGGAATTTCAGTCTCTTTGATTTCAGCCATGAGGGCTTGATTTTGAACTGCTTCTTCAGCATGATCACTCCAATCAAATCCTTGTCCCTCTTGAGATACCAATGCTTGAGAAGAACTAGGATTTGAGTTGCTTCCCCTGTTGTTGAATCTAGGAGCTTGTGCAGATCCACCTCCATTGTTCTGATTGTTGGTGGCTACACCTTTGCATTCTCTAGCAAAGTGCCCTGGTTCATTGCACTTGTAGCATCTTACTTTTGATTTATCAAAACCAGCTTTATCTCCTCTCTTGAGATCAAAGTTGTTCCTTCCAGTTCTTCTGATAAACCTCTTCATCCTCAGGGTAAGCATGGCCATCTGCCACTTGATATCCATCTCTTCAAGATCATCTGCATTGATCTGGTCCAAGTCATCATTGATCAATGATGACTTGACATGACTTGCTAAGAAAGCTTCCAGAACTGTATCCTCATTGATTTCCTGTGATAAACAAGAATTTACATTAGAAACAGTTTCATTAGCAGTAGTATTATAAGCAGCAGTGGTATTATTAAAAGCAGTGGTATTGAAAGAACTAGGGTTTTCAGAAGAAAGAAGAGCAGTGTTATGAGTATATCCAATTGTTCTTTTCTTCTTCTCCACTTCTGCTTCAAAGATCCTTAGATCATTGTATAGATCTTCAAGTTCCTTGTCCTCCAAGTTATCTCTCTGCCTGAATGAGACAGTGTAAATAGTCCATTCCTCTCCAAGAGATCTGAGGAATTTTCTATTCACATCATCTTTATCCATCTTCACATCCACAGTTGCTAGCTCTCCAATCAGCTTGTTGAATCTATCAAAAGTCTGAGTCATAGATTCATTCTTCAAGGATGTGAAGTTTTCATATTGCTGCTTCAGAATGGCTTTCTGGTTCCTCTTTGTGCGTTTGGTTCCTGAGAACCTCTTTTCAAGTGCAGTCCAGAGAGATTTGGCATCAGTATAAGTACTGAATTGATGTTGGTATTCATTAGGAATAGCCAACAACAAGGTACTCAATGCCTTCATCTCAGTTTG
The DNA here is from genome assembly GCA_030169165.1 of Centaurea solstitialis. NCBI lineage: Eukaryota > Viridiplantae > Streptophyta > Magnoliopsida > Asterales > Asteraceae > Centaurea > Centaurea solstitialis. The sequence goes on from CM058041.1 coordinate 96,238,270, forward strand.
CCTTCTCTTTCTGTCAGCATCAGATCTGGGTGGGGGTCTTGCACCTCATTCAGCAGCAGCTTCATCAACACCAGGTCCGTTTTCAACAACTTCCCACATACCATAGTCTGTGAGAAGCATGTATTGACGGATCCTGATTTTCCACATGTCAAACTCATTGGGTTTGAGCATGGGAACTTTTGAGACCAAGACTGTATCCTGAGTATCCATTGTAAATAAGTTTTCTGGGTTAAACTAGCTCTGATACCACTTGACAGGATCTAAATATCAAGATCAGAAAACTTAATCAAAGAAGTTTGCGGAATAACACTTTGATTATAAGAACAAAACAATGGATTTGTAACAAACTGTATATGTATTGATTTCAATAGCTTAATGATTACAAACTCAAGCCCCAATCTGTTTGAACAGGCTCAAACAGACGTGCAATACTTCTCTATTGCAGGGATTACAAGAACAATCTTGAGGCTCTTAATTCTTAAACAAAAGCTATGAAAAACTCGTATCTAACAAAGACAAACCTATCAGCTATATATACGAGTTACAAGATTACAATAAGGAAACTAGATTTACAAGATAATCTCTAAAATATCTCCAAGCAGATCGTATCTTGTCCATATCTTCAGTCATCGCAATCCTTTCCTTATCATTATCTTGACAGCAGTGGTAATAACAAAAGCAGTGTTAACCTTCAACCAGCAGTGGTAATCTTCTACAGGCAGTGGTAATCTTCAAGAGCAGTGGTAATCCAATCTTCAGTGTAAACACACATACTGGCAGTGGTAACCTTCAGATGAACTAGCAGTGGTAACAACTCCAAAGCCAGCAGTGTTAATTCTCAGCAGTGGTAATGCAACAGATTCAGTTCTAACAAATCATTTGCCAACAATGATAATGATGAAGAAGAAGAGTAATGAATCAAGTTTTGCTATTTGGGTTCGAGCCCGAGATACCCCGATAGCCACAACCACTGAGTGAGTCCGGAACGTCCCCCACATTATGAAATTAGCAATCTATTATGGGTTAGTTGAGGTTGCCCATATCAATCTTTTGCATACTTATATTACATTACAGTAATAAGTTATATTTCATTTTGTTAAGAAATAGTTCTATGTCAGACACTAGAAACCTCAAGATGCATCAGAATTATACATTTTTTTTATAAAAAATTATTAGATAATTTCTGACAATGCAAATAAAAATAGACTTGTGACTTTTGATGTGAAACTTGAAGGTCAACGACATTAAAAAAAAGTGGCTATTTTTTAAAAAGAGTGGCCAAGTTGGCCTGTTAATTATTCTTCACAATTCACATGCAAATTAATTAGGTGGCTAGTTTTACATCTATGATCTAACCTTCCTTGCGCTTGCTAATTTCCTACAAATTAATTATCTCCAACAAATTAGAGATTTTCTTCTGTTCAGTGTCAACCATGGCTGCTTCAACTTCATCGATTCGCAAGAGCTTCAAGTATCGTTCTTCTTCTTCATCTTCAACTTCACCCTTTGAGAAGAAGAGGTTCAAGTATCATGTGTACGTGAGCTTCAGTGAAGACATCCGTAACACCACCTTCATCGACCAACTCTTTGAAGCTCTTCTAAGGGAAGGTATTTGCACTTATTACAAGGCTGATGATGATGATGATAAGAAATTGAAGAAAGTGATTAAAGAATCAAAATTCTTTATCATTGTTTTCTCCCAGAACTATGCATCTTCATCTTGTTGCTTGAATGAGCTTGTTAAGATTGCTGAATGCCAGAAGACCGCCTATCAGATTGGTTACCCCATCTTCTATGGAGTAAAGGCCAATGAAGTCCGCTTCCAAAGAGGGGCGTTTGGAAAAGCCTTTGCTGTACATAACAATGATAATAAAGCTGGGGAATGGAGAGATGTACTTAGACAAACATCACTGTCTAGATTGGATTTCGCCAACACTGTTGATGAGTAAGTTCTTCATCATGTCTCAACTGTATTTCATTTTGTTTGTTTCTTTCAAATTTGATTTTGTATTCTTAATTACTCAAACTCTTTTAAGTCTTGTGAAAAGTTGGAACACTGAAATTGAATACATGAACAGGGCCGGTCTTGAGGTTCCAATTGCCCATGGCTAAAGGCCAAAAAAAATTCCCTTTATATACGCATATAAAAATCAAGATGAACTATTTGAAGGGATTTGGATAGTAATCTAGGGGTTCCACGTATTCGTTCATGGTATCAAACCCAACTCAACACTCTTGGCAATCTATAATACCCATCTAGCCCCCTTAGGACATTGGGAAAATCTGATACTGTCTAACCCCCGTTGGAGGTGCGTGTTGGAGACCCACATTGGCTAGACTTGGATCGTTTCTCCTAAAAAAATATGCTGGAACATTAATTGTCTCCTCAAATGCACTTTTAGAAAGTAATCAGAGGCTTCCGGATATCATCACATCTCAAATACTTGAAAAATAAGAAACGTTTATTGTATGTCTTGGACAATGGAAGATCAAAAAGGCCGACTCTTATAGGTTCGAAATGGAGAAAAATCCATGTCGATTACTACTTATTAATGGGTGTTCCACTGAGAGCTATCGGCTTCCTACTAAACCCATTGATTTTTGGTCAAAACTGACCTGGCTTCTCCAACCAAGGTTACATCCTCTTAATTCTTCCAAACTCCTTCACTATTAAAGACATTTTCAGACTCAGGTATTCCAGCAGGTAAAGGAATACAGAAGAGTCAATTTTAGTTCCACTTATTTCACTCCAAAATAAACAAGTCATTTGTTTCTAAGTGAATATGGACTTGAACAAGTAATCACCACAACAAATATATATTTTTCAACAATTCAACAAAGTATGCCAAGAACTCAGAAGTTAGAAAATACCTGAACTTGATTAGTAAAGCACTGCCCACTGAAGCTGGTTGTTGACTTAGGGGCAAGAAGTAGTATATTTAATTGATTTAGGGGCAGCAAACAGTAAGCAATAGTCGATGTAGCGCAGAACTCATTTTAGGACAGCAACCATGACTCCAGTCACTGTTTTGTTGATTTAGGGCAATGGCCGGGCCTGTACATGAATGTATTATTACTTTGCACACGTTTGTGTTTAAAAGCATCATCCATGCCATGGCACATCTCATGTTGTATTGAATCTTTCTTATTCTACAGGGGTGAAGCCAAAGTCATAGAAAATGTTGTTGAAACAATTTCGCTCAAGTTAAGTTTTACTGATTTGTGGGTTGATGTGAACTTAGTAGGCATGGAGTCCCGGGTGCAGGATGTTGTTTCATTGTTAGAAAATGGTTTTGACGAAGCTATCATGATAGGGATCACGGGGATTGGAGGTATAGGGAAGACAACTCTGGCTAAAGCTATTTATGGTAAAATATATAACCAGTTTGAAGGTCGTAGCTTAGTTGATGACATCGGAGAAGTTTCAAGAACATCTGGTTTAGCATCGTTGCAGAAGAAAATCCTCTCGGGTGTGTTGCATGACAAAGACATCACTGTAAGTAGTGTTTCGGACGGGAAAAGAATGATGAAAGAGAAGTTGCAATGTAAAAAGGTTCTTCTTGTTCTAGACGATGTGGATCACATAGACCAGCTTGAGGCTTTAGCTGGTGCGGCTGATTGGTTTAAGCCAGGAAGTAAAATCATCATTACAACAAGAGATGAACAGGTGCTACTAGCACATGGAGTGAAATGCATTCATACCGTCGAATGCTTATTGAATGAGGAAGCAATTTACCTCTTCAGTAGGCATGCATTTGGGAGAGATATTCCAATTCAAGGGTACGAAGAGTTGACGCTTCAAGCTTTATGTTTTACTGCTGGTATTCCTTTAAGGATCAAAGTTTTGGGTTCATTTTTCTGTGGTAAAAAAGAGCTTCAATGGATAGATGCACTACAAAGACTAAGAGCAATTGCGTTGGCTGAAACTCGAGAAATACTGGAATTGAGCTACAACGACCTGGAAATTGACACCAAGGAAATATTTCTAGATGTCGCATGTTTACTAAAAGGTTTGCCGATAGACGATGTAAGCAGAATTCTTGAAAGGCCCGGGTTTCAAGCTAGAGATGCTTTAAGAATTCTTGAGAAGAAATCTCTCATAGCAATTAAAGATTGTCGATATTTGGTCATGCATCCACTTGTAGAAGCAGTGGGCAAGGATATTGATCGTCGTGTGCACCTTGATGACCCCTATAAACATAGCCGATTGTGGGCTCGAGATGAAGTTGAATATGTCTTGGCTGAAAACTTGGTAAGGATTAAGTTTAAATGTGAAGTTGAAATAACTAACAAATTTTCATTTGTTATGACCCAAGTTTCATTCTCGTTGTGATTGGATTGCAGGGTACTGAAACGACAACAGCTATAGCAGTGGATAGTCCAGTGAAACTCTGTTCTGAAGTCGTTACCAAAGGTTTTGGAAGCATGAAAAATCTTAGATTACTTCGCGTGGTTTCTGAGATAGATGATGATTGTGACGAGAAGATTGGTCAAATTAGCCTGAATTTTCCATATGTGCTACAATTTCTGAGTTGGGAAGGTTACCCTCATTGGTGTTTGCCCAAAACATTTCTAGGAAATAGTCTTGTGGTGCTTGAAATGCCTTACAGTGGAATTGTACAACTTTGGGAAGGAGGAGAAAGAAAGGTAGAATACTTGTGGATTGGCTGTTTAGCATGATTCATTGTTCCATTATAATGCTACATACCTATTAGGCTACTCGCACCCATACTCTCCAACCCTCTCAACCCACTCACTTTTTGAATGCCACATCAGCTTCCACATCAGCTTTTGGTCAACCCTCTCTTTACCCTCCCATAACCCTCTACAACACACACCCAACCCTCTCAACCCTCTCACACAATACACACACAACACATCATAATTTATCAAAGATAATGAGTTCTAAACCTTTAAAACACATCATAATTCATGGGTTGAGTTATAAACCTTTAAAACACATCATAAAATTAAAACACACACACACCACACACACGGCTTCATCGGCTTTAGGCAACCGCCAAGCCCGCCAAGCCGCCGGTTTTGTAAGTGATGCACCCAACCCGCGCGAACCCGCCGAGCTCGGCGGCTTTACCCGCTGCCAACCCAAAGCTCCGCTGCGTGTAGCCTTAGTCAGTTGTTACAACAATACTAAACTTTTCTTTCTTTGTTTCTCTTTTGTTCTTATGATAGATTCTTTACAAGCTCAAATTCCTTAACCTCAGACATTCCCGATTAAGGACCCTTGACCTTGGGCTGACTCCAAACCTTGAGAGGTTAGATCTTGAAGATTGTAATCATTTGGTAGAACTTCGCATACCCAGTGTTGGATATTTAAAAAGGCTTGTGTATGCAAACTTAAGTGGTTGTTCAAAGGTTAAGAAATCATTTCCGAAGAAGGGAACTCTGGAAAAATTGGAGTCTAGATATATCAGCCTGCCGGTGGATATTTACAAGGAAATATTCCTACATGTTGCATGCTTACTGAAAGGTTTTCAGAAAGAAGATGTAATTAGAATTCTTGGAACCTGTTATTTCCATGTTAAACGTGCTTTAAGTGTTCTTGAGAAAGCATATCTCATATCTATTGATGATCGCCAATACGTTGTCATGCATCCCGATATAGAAGCAATGGGCAAGAATATTGTTTGTCGTGACTTCCCTGATAAGCCCAACCAACGTCGCCTATTGTGGATTCGTGAGGAAATTGAATATGTATTGGCTAACGACATGGTAAGGATTTCGTTCAAATAACTAACACATTTTCATTATAGTTTTATGCTCATTGTTCTTGGATCACAGGGTACTGAGGCTACAGAAGCTATAGCAGTGGACGGTGTGAAACTGTCATCTGAAATTGTTACTAAGGGTTTTGGAAGCATGAAAGGACTTGTATTACTTCATGTGGTTTCTGAGATGGATGACGATTGTGATGAGAAGATTGGTCAAATTAGCTTGAATTTTCCAAATGAGTTACGATTCTTGAGTTGGGAAGGTTATCCTCATGGGTCTTTACCTAAAACATTTGACGCAGACAATCTTGTTGCGCTTGAAATGCCTTACAGCAGTATCATACAACTTTGGGAAGGCGGAGAAAGGAAGGTATAATAATGGTTGATTGTTTATTTTGCATGATTCATTATAATGCTATATACCTATTGATCAGTTATTCAGCTTCTTTTTTTTTCTCTTTTCTTATGACAGACTCTTTTCAGGCTCGCATGCCTTAACCTTAGACATACCCAATTGAGGACCCTCGACCTTAGTTTGACTCCGAATCTTGAGAGGTTAGAGCTTGAAGGTTGTACTCATTTGGTAGAATTACTTCACGTGCCCATTACAAGTCTAAGATTTCTTGTCTACTTAAATTTAAGTGGATGCTCAGGGATTAAATCTTTTGTGTTTATCAAAGAGTTGGCATCACTTCAAACTCTTTATCTATCCCAATTATATCTGAAGGAGTTCCCAGATATAATCCCTAGCCACTGTGACAGTGGGTTACTAGAGCTTCGATTTAGATACAACGATATAGAAAAACTACCTTCATGTATTGGAAATCTTCAGAAGCTTGTTTGTCTAGATTTGCATTCTTGCAGAAAGCTTAGGAGTCTTCCGGGAAGCATTTGTGCTTTGCAACATCTAAGAAATCTCAAACTCTATGGTTGTAATCTTAAGGAATTGCCTCAAGACATTGGGCGTTTGGGATGTTTAGAGAAGCTAAATTTGTCGTATACAAGTATTAAGCATCTTCCCAATAGTTTTTGTGCTTTGAGAAATCTGAAAACTCTCAAGCTTTCATTTTGTCGCAATCTGGAGAAGTTACCTGGGGATCTAGGTGAATTAGGATGTCTAGAGAAACTAGTTCTAATGGAGTGCACACAAGTAAAAGATATTCCTGACAGCATTTGTAGGTTGAGGCATTTGAAATGTCTGAATCTCTTGGATTGTTGTAAACTTGAGAAATTGCCCAAGGAAGTTGGAAATTTAGTCAGTTTGAAAGTGTTAAATGTAAAAGGTACACGTATTAGACGGCTTCCTCCAAGCATTTCTCAGTTGATTCATTTGGAAATCCATGTACCTAAAAAAGATCGATCGTGTTTTAATTAGAAGCCTACGAAATGGAAACATTGATCGATCGATACACAACTTCTCCTTTAAAACAATAGCACGGGAGTCTGCTGATCATTCTGAGAAGGTTACATTGTAACAGGTACCAATCCTATTTTCTATTATACTAATTTGGTCCTGTTCGGATTTCAAAATTTCAAATTAATATGATTTTAATTTCTTTAGCCAATGGTTGATAATTACATCAAAAAGTCGTCACTGATATATTAGGTGTGGGTATACTCCATGCTGGGTTCAGGCCCAGGTACCGTTCGTCTGCCAATGGGATGCATAACCGTGGGACCAAGACAGCAGATACATTCATACAGGAGCGGGAAAAGCGGTAAGTGGCCAGAACACAACTTTTGAATTGCTTGGAGTTAATGGGTTTGCCACCTATGGCCAAGAAGCTTGGCAATGGCTGGAGACAATCCTTCATATGGAGGGCTCAAATGGGAGATTTTCTGGATCATTTATGATTTCATTTGAATAAACAAATGGCGTGAATTGAATAGCTTATGAATCTCACATGTTTATTTACACTAGTCACGGTTTTAATGTCGTTTATAGTAGGGGTGGCAAACTGGCAACTGTTGGATCAATAGTATAAACAACCAAAGTTTCTATTGATATTTCTTGAGAAAGTCACACTGAAATCTGTTACATATGATTCCTATTTATAAACTACGAAAAGGTGCCTTCGAACCATCGCGACTGTTCGAAAGGTGGTGATCCAACCATTGTGTTGGTTCATGATGGCGGTTACTGGTGGCAGCCAACCAACACACCCTTTCGTTTTTACATTTTCTATACAGACTATTTCTATTTTACATTTGGGTTAATTTCATATATGCCCTTATTAAACCTTAAAATATCATATTTACCCAAGCTAATTTAAAAATATCATATATGCCCTTCCTAACCCATCATAATATCATATTTACCCAAACAACCATTTTTAATAATTTTTAAATCTTACTTGATAATAAAAACTAGGTAAATGACTATTATACCCTTTTAAATTTAATCACTATTTAAAAATATTTTTTCATTAAAACAATATCTCCTCTTTTCATATTTACTGATGAACATGAGCAAGCTCCCAAGTTTTAACCATGGCAACCTTTTGTCAATATCCTATACATACATCAATACCTCATCTCATTATTATAAAATTTTATTGCTTGTTTACTATTCATGATTACACAAATCTGTCTTTTATATACAATTTACAAAATTAAAATAAATCCTTTAACTTTAACTAAAATTTTAATCTTAAAATTTTCTGATAAATAGAGTCATTATCAATTATAAAAAATTTCTATCTTTTGATGATGGACTACAAGCATATGTAAAAGAACCCAACCTAACCCCACCATTGCTTGTTCTAGGCCCTCTGTTTTAAGCTTTTGCTTATTTTCGTTTGCTTCCTGAGTGTGTTTTGTAGGGAGGGTGGTTTTGCCCCTGCTTGTATATTTGGGTGTTTGTAGCTTGTGGGTTGGATTTTGTCTTGTTGAGTTTTGGTTTGGTAATAATTTTTGCTATTTTCGATTTTTTTTTTTTTTGCTTGATTTGCATATGCTTTTGACATAGAGTAAATGAGAAAGAAAAAAAAAAGTTCAGCTAATCAGAAGATATCCAAATCCAATTATTTATTTTCTTTTTTATAGTGAATGGATGAAAACAAGAAGGGAAAAAAAAAGGAGAATGTAGATTCACCATATGCCTCTCTTTGAATCCAATACTGCTGTACCAATCATCCTTCCCAGGCGATTGGAAATCCCCATTTATAGAAAGGAAATCCCCATTTCTTGAAAGGAAAGGAAATCTCCATTTCTTGAGAAAAAATCTGAAGCTTACCAATTTTTACAGGAACAACCTGAGAGGCTATAATGGTGGGTAGGTGGGAATGATAGAGATGGAAAATGAATAGCCTTTATATTCTAGATTAAATTTAAAAGGGGGTATAATGGTAATTTAACTATTTTTTATTTTCAAATATAATTTAACAATTATTAAAAATGGTGGTTTGGGTAAATATGATATTATGATAGGTTAAGAAGGGCATATATGATATTTTTAAATTAGCTTGGGTAAATATGATATTTTAAGCTTTAATAAGGGCATATATGAAATTAACCCTTTAACACTAAACTTTGTATTTGGTTCTTGAATCTTCGAAAGCATGATCGGGATTAATCTCACAATAACTGTGTCATGTTTGAGTTGGTGGGTCAAAAAATCCAACCCGAACACTACCCGTTTAACTAATCGTGTCGAAATCTTTAACCCTAACCCACAACCCGCCAATATGAACACGACATGTGAACCCGTTTAACTACGGGTTAGCAGGTCATAAACGGGTTGATGATTTTGGGTTAGTATTTTGCTCCAACAACTTTCCCAAAACTATCTCCAAAATAGAGAAAGTAAGAGAGGTAATGCGTGATACCTCCACTTTTGTCAGCTCATCATATTGCTTCTAAGCATGTTTTTGTATGAGTGCCATCTTGTTTGTAAAAAAGGGTTATGCATGATAAATTAAGATTTCGCCCCCTTTATAATAGTTTTAATTAGGTGATTTGCTTACTAAGGGGGTGTTTGGTTCATCGGAATCTGTTGTAATTGGACGGAATTTGAATGGTTAATTCCATTGACCGAATTCTATTGGGATGTATGTTTGGTTACCGATGGAATGAAATTGAAATCCAAACATTCCATCAAGCACATATTTGATCATTCATTCACATTTGAGATTGAATTGAAATCCATTCCAACCCAAAATTCGAAATGACAAAAATACCCTCATAAAAACATAAAAACGTCTCCTGCTTACCTTCGATAATTCGATTTCATCTGGAATATGTCTTGTTTACCAATTCCTAAGATTGCAATGATTGATGGTCTTACTAAATATATTCTCTCCAAGTCCATCTCAAGGGTGAGTTTTGGATTAATAAGGACAAAAAATCACTTTCTGGGCTAATATTATCATTTAGTTACTAAGTCAGGTAGCAACTTAGCACACCAAAGTAAATACCTGATATTAGTTTACAAGTTGCTTTTATCACTAAAAACAGGAATGCAACTTTAGTGATTAAATATCTAATGACACACCTCTTTATCTTTTGCATATCAATCATTAAAAGTAAGGTAATTAATTTCTCCACTCAAGGTTAAGAGTTTAGAAGAAAAAGAAAAAAAAAAAAAAGAGTTAAGACTCTAGAGGTTATGGGTTCAGTTCCACTTTTGAACATTTTTAACGAATTACTACGTTAACGAACGAACTAATGACAAAAGGTCCACAAATCAAAAGTGGCTGACTGGCTGTGAAGTCTTTTTCTTAAAATTTTGGTACTCCGCGTAGAAAAATTTGAAGTTGAGGGGCCAATTTTGTAATTAGACGAAATTAAAGTATAGACGGCCAAATCGCTATGAGTTTGGCTCCTTT
>CM058041.1:96248927-96556295 GCA_030169165.1 Centaurea solstitialis
ATATATGTATAAATAATATATTTTGTGTTATATATATATATATATGAGTTAAAATATTGAAAGTCACTATAGTTTGACATTTGTTATATAAATAAAAAAAGCCAAATGTAAAAAAAATCAAAAAAGAACCGAAAAGTTAAAATTGTCAAAAATGCACCTTCTTGGGTTAGTGAAGAAGACCCCATTATCGAAGAAAAAAAATTCATAAGGCTGATCCTTAGGGACAAAAGTTAGAGTTTACTCTAACTCTAATCTTAAATTCTAAGACACAACACATCATTAATAAACAAGTGCAATATAAAAATAATTTTTTAGATTTTATCTTAAATACCTTATAATATAATATATAATATAGATATAACGGCTTTCAGGTATGCAACTGAACTCTCCTGGCAACATATTTTAACCCTATGACCAACGTCTACTTCAGTCAAAGAAATATAAACTTTCAGTCTTCAAAATGTGGATGTTAATATAACTTGTGGATATATTTTCTACTTTCATATATGAATTTGTTCTCAAAATATATTTAAACAACTAAGCTTTACACAAATATTAAAAAAAGAACTTAAATACACATTTAAAAAGAAAATAACATAAAACAAAAGTTTGAATCAACCAAACCATTCCTCCTCGGTAATCAGTATCACTCTCAAATCACTCAAACTCACACGCGCAGTTATCAAGGTTATATAACGCCACCTGCTGCTAAAATGCGCATATAAATTAACTAAACAAAACCTAACAATAATAATAATAAACTAGACATAAAAACAAAAATAAATCATAAATTAAAAAGAAAAAAGCGCAAACAACTGAAAAATGACGATTTAGGACATAATAACGGACGATATCATAACCGAAACTAACGCCGTAACCAGAACCACAACAAACAACGACGGAGCTTTGACGCCGTCAACGGCGTTGCTGGCGTTACTATTTTGCGAGTCGGCGGTTGGCCCGTCGGAGGGAGCCGGACCGGCGGTCGGAGACGACGTCGGAGGTGCCGGAGGAGAAAGGAACGGCGAAGGCGCCGCTGCAGGCTCCGGAGATAAAACAGCAGGTGCAGGGGCGGACGACGGTGAGGTTTCCGGCGATAGCGACGGCGCCGGAGACGGCGATTTGCCGAACAATTCCGTCGGAAGAAGCACATTGTCGACGGTGAAGATGCAGAGAGGAGTCGAATCGAGAACCGTGCTCGCGACGCGAGATGTTCCGACGCCGGAGTCGAGAGTGACCGAATCGCCGGCGGTCTCGACGGTTAGGTCATACTTTCCGGCACCGTTGGTGGCAAGAGTGCTAAGCGGATCCTTCGCGGTTTTCAGAGAGCCTTTCGGAGTGTAGCTCGCGAGCGCGTGGTATTGTAACAAAGACACAAGCTCCGCGTTCGATAGCTTGCTCAGATCCGGAACTCCGGCGGCCTTAAACGCCTCATCCGACGGAGCAAACACCGTGAGTCCTTTTCCGGCCGCCGTCTGAAACACCTTCAAAACTCCAGTATCAGAAATCAGCTTCACAAACGTCTTACAACCGGCTTTTTCCAGCAATCCGGTGATGTTGACGTCGGCGGACGGAGCCGGAGCGGTTAAAATCCCCGGCGCGATGATCGGCGCGTCGATCTCCAAAACCGAAATGTTGTACGGAATCTGCTTCACCGACTTCGTATACGACGAATCGAGCTTGGATCCGGCAACGGCGGATCCGAATCCGACCTTACCGCCTTTCAGATCCGTGATGTTGACGAATCCGAGACTTCCAGGTGAGTTTCCGGTGGTTTGGTAGAGAGTGGTGGAGAGCGTGGTGCCGTCGGAGATGGCGTGGAGCTTCTTGTTGTCGTAGTAGTCGAGGAGGATGTGGAGGCTGAGGACGGATTTCACGACGGAGAGCGGATGCTTACCGGCGAGTGACGTCACGGCGCCATTGTTGAGCACGAGGACGGTGATCGTTTCGCGGCTGTTGATCTCGTCGTCGAGCTTCGTCTTCGAGAGGTAGCTGTTGAACTCGCTGTACTCCGGGAACTGCGACAGGATCGCGGTGATGTTGTGGCCGGAGACGACGGAGGCCACGGCGGCGAGTAGAGAAACGACGATGGCGATGCGTAGTGCACCCATGGTGTGGCGCAGGTTAGCGAGAGAGGCGCACAGTGGAAGCTGAAAGCTGAAACTGAATGAAATGAATAAAGTGGAGTGTGGGGTTTATGGGGTTATGAGAGTTTAATAGGGATTTAACTTAACCATGGTTAATATTTTGAGTGTTCTTTCTGACTAGGGTTAGTTTTAAGCCTATGTGGGAAATGGGAATGAGCTGGAATTCAAATATGCCCTTATTTGGTCAAAAAGACAAAAGAGTCCTTAAGGTTAACCAGTGTGGTGGTTTTGTGTTTTTGGCATTTAATAACGTAAAACCTTTTTTTTACGTGTCCAAATTTGTCAAATCCATAGGATTATGTTACATACGCATATACTTGACGCATGTAAAGTTGTTCCATGTTTTTTCATGGTGAAAATTGTGACATTTTTGGATAAAATATATACAACGTTACAATATTTTAAAGTTATACTTATAAGAACTTTAAAAATGTTGTTAAGGTTGCGTTTAAGAAAAATAAGTTAGCTAATAAGTTAGTTTATAAGTTAGCGCATAAGCTCATTTATTGAACGTTAGTTAGAGTAGCATTTCAGGAGATTTTTGTAGTCTTTTCCAAATATACTCTTATTAATATTAGTTATTATACTCTAAGATATCATTTTTTATTGTTTTACATATTAATAAACTAGTTTTTGACAAACATAGTTTATTCATTTGCTAAATTATTAGCTGCTAGCTAGCTTTAATCAACTAGTTTGCCAAACACAATCAATAAAAGTTATTTAATAATTCATATTGGATGATATTGAAATTGATTTTCTTCGGCCAATAAAAGCTATTTAATAACAGTTTTATTTATTTAATACAAGCACAATTATGTAACTCATGGATTTACTTAAATGCAAACTCAGTTATAATAATTTATTTAAAGATTTTTTTGAACTGAGTTTATTAAAGACATTGTACATTAAGACCCTTGTTAAATTTAGATGATAGGATCTTTAACACATATTACTATATTGATTATCATACCATTTGGTTTATTAGTAAATAATAATAAAACAATTGTACCGTTTAGAAGCCTTCTTTTGAAAATGCCTTCATAAAACAATTGTACCTTTTGGAAGAAGCCTCATAAATTGCAGCCTTGATTTGGCATTTATTTCCACAGTGCATTTGGGTTTTATGTAAAACGCTTTTTTTTAAATGTTTCATATTTAATTATCATATACCTAACCTCTTGAAATAAAAATTGCTCAACTTTATATGAGCAATTGTAAAATAATCAAACATTCTAAGAATGTTATATGGTAAATCAATCATGATCTAGCATGCAGTGCATGAAAGATTCATGTTCGATCTACATTAAGTGTTTTGTAGAGGACACTCATCCTGAGATGGGAAAATCTTGAGTGAACCGTATGGAGGTTCACCTGCGATTACTCTAATCCATTTGTGGTCGTTCAGGGATTAGTCGATGCATGTGAGCTGATTCGGAAGCCCATGGTTACCAAAAAAAATTAAAAACTTAAGTTAAAATTTAAAACTTATAACATAATTCCTTATTTGTAGTATAAGCATGTTTTCATAACATTTATAGATCGTTTTATTCACATGTATGTTCATCTTTACTTTAAGGTTAAAATTTGGTTTGACATTAAAATACAATAAAATGCAACTACTAAAGGATAAATACAATATATCTTTTAAGATCATCGTCTATGGTTTCATATTTTTTAGAGCGACAACATTTTGTACAAAAGATGTATGTATGGTCTGCAAATAGAATATAGGCACTTTTTATGGATTAAAAAATTGAAGTATGTGAATACACGTGAAGGTGATGCATTCTTTTCGATGATAACGTTTCTCTGAATATTAATCTTATATATTAAAATTAATGGGCCATTTACTAAATGTGTACCACCTGTCTTACTGGAGTGAGCATGACAATAATTGAAAATCTTATCCGATATATAAGGAAGAAAACTCTCGTCTTTGCTTGCACTTACTTGATAAAAACTACTTAAATCTAGTGCTTTTTGTTGATAAGTATATTTGTTAAACATTGTGTTAACAACTCTAATATAATATTTAAAACATCATAGAGTGGTTTTCTATATAATTATAACTTTATCATAAGATTTAAATAACATATGGAAGGTTTAGAGTTAAAACCATTACCTATCATAATTCTAGTTTCAATGGCATGGTGAGTTGTCGTTCCATGCTTAATGATGGCTCTAAATGGGCAACATTATTGGGAGCACTCTCCTCCATGGCCCAACTCCAAAGGGTAGTTGTGGATTCAAATATATTTCTAGCACACAACATTTATTATCATTATAACTTGTTTTACATTATCAACCCAATAAAGATGCATCTTTATTGGTGGATGTGGTCATGATCAAATTTAAATTAAATTACAAATTTGGTCCTTGTAGTTCACACTTTTTTATTTATATTGGTTTCAAAATCAAAACAAGTATAAATATGCAACTCGTGGTTTACATTTTCGAACGGCCTAGGATTCATGGCTTACACTCTTGCATGTCTCGAGTCCCCGCCACTAATGTAGTAAAAAAGGGAATTTCGTTAACTCGGTTATATAAAAGGGTATTTCGGCCTTTTTATCCTTAATTTTGTCTTTTGTGTGTGTATATATATACCCCCAACGCATAACATAAATTCTATAGAACACATTGGATCTAGGGTTTTGGGCTAGCATGTGATGGAAGCGCAAAAACATGTTTGTGTGTGGATCATCAATAGAGAAAACCTAACTTGGTTTCTAAGTGCTTCGTTGAAAACAACTACAGATCTAAAGCTATAACTCTAAACACCCTATGGTTTGCTTAGAATATGTTTTAACTGGATTCGACTTATGTTTTAATTTTTGAAAATCTTTCTAGTTATTTGTAATCAAAGAAGGTTAAAATAATTTTTCGTGGCATTTAAATGGTTGAAAATCAAATTAAAACCTTACACCCTCACATTTCTCTTGTTTATGCAGTGAAAACCCCCTCATACTCCATATATAACATATGTTAGATTAATGAAATCCTTACAAAAAAATATTTCTTACGAATCTTTGGTTGTTTTTTACTCTTGGTTTTTATTTAACCCATTCTAAAATCTAAGATCAACATCAATCTCCAAGAAAACATTATCTATTGACTCTACACATAGAGGTGAGTTGAAATCGAAGGGGTTTAATGACAAAGGTCGAGATCGACAAAGTGGTGGTGACGAGGGAAAGGGATAAACATGATGGTAAGATGAGGGTGCAAGAGATGGTTCACGTTCAAAATTGAGGATATTTGGTCCTTGCGATTTGGGTCAACGAGATGTGGTGACCGGAGAAAAACTTAATACGTGTGGTCTCTAGGAAGGAAGCGAGAGGTGGAGTAATGGGTGTGGGCGGGGTGTGATGATAGAGACAATAAAGGGGATCGGAGAGGCCACTATGGTAGAGTATGGAGATGGTGATTGGAGTGATGAATATGGTGTGACCTATATATGTATTGTATCTCTCTCTCTTTGTCTCTCACACACAAACAGACACATATGATTGGGTTCCACTCCATATATAACATATGTTAGGAGCAGGGGGGCGAACCTACTAAAATTTGAGAGGGGTCTCGTACACCTATTCAATCGACTAGTATAAGGAAAAAAAATTTGCCGTTAACAAGGTGCTCCCGCTTAATTATAAGTGTTCCCTTAAATGTATTGAAAACAAGTCTATTTCAACAAATTGAAGTTGGTGAGATTGTTGAATGTAGCCTACAAAAGGTGTCTCCTCTAGAGGGAAATGGAGCTCGAATGTAAACCGATTTTAAGTGTTCATCTAGCCTAATGAATATCAAACCCGAGAGGGAAATGGAGCTCGAATCCATAGCATTATTCCACGTACACAACATTCGATAGCAGCGCCTTACCACTAGTGATGGCCAAACGAAATCGAACCGAACCGATGGGCTAGCCCGAACCCGACCCGTTGACCAACCCGACCCGACCCGAACCCCGGTCAAACCCGGGTCTCAGCCCGCGGGCCGGAAACCGGTCCGGAACCCGGGTTGAACCCGAAACCCGGGCCGAAAACCGATCCGAACCCGGCCGGAACCCGGGCCGGAAACCGGTCCGAGCCCGGCCGGAACCCGGGCCCGACTCAACCCGGGTTTGACCAACACTGTAGCAAACCGGGTTTTGGTCAAACCCGACCCGAACCGGCCCGAACCCGAAATTTGGCCAACACTACTTACCACGCTTACCACCAACCATTTCACTCGAATCTGTAGTAAGCAGTATCCTTCGCAACTAGAGAAGAAATCCTCTTCTTTTCTTTACCTTTCATGGAATCAAAAACCTTAAGAACCATAGGTGCCACCAATTGAGGCAGAGATTGGAGATACAACAATTGGAGTGCAGTGACCGTACCCGAGATAGATCTGAACCGACAGTTGCAAAGAATAGGTGTTACTGTTTCCTAATTCAAAACAACGGGCATAAATAAATAAGCACGATATCATGTGAAAAGTGCCATTTTTGATGAGAAGTATGAGAAGTGTTTTTTAAATAGTTGATCACTTTTAATCAAATATCCTCCCATTAATTGCGACTTAAAAGTAAATTAACTCGATGCATCTCATCCTAATGTTCGATCATTTCTCGTCAACGACGATCACCACATCTCACACATCTCATCCTTATCCAACCCTAGTAAATAAACCCATATCTTAATCATAATGAATGACCCCTCGATTATTTTCCATAAATATCTCAATTGTTTTCTAACATAAACGTTATCGTGTTTTGTAGTTTGTAATACTCATATCGTTTGTATTTAAAACTCCCTCTACAAACAAGATATTTAAATATAAAAAACTAATCAACACCTTATTTTTTGATTAATGATACCATATTATTATAATTTATAAATATGAGAAAATAATATCTTACTATGATCCTAATATGGGCCCGACCCGGCCCAGCCCAATAGTAAGGGTGGGTAATTCAGAGCCAAGGTAGTCTCTTTCTCTAACCTGTATCCAGCAATTTGGTTACTTCTTCATTCAGGCATTTCAACAAACACCTGATCTACACTCTCATTGAGTTCAGCTTCAATGGCGAATCAGCTCCTCAAACCTCCACCCATCTTCACCAACTTACTCAAAAACCTCCACTACGTATCCTCACAGCTACAATTGATGACAACCAGCAGAAGAGTCCAAGATCGAAGCCAAAAGAAACGAATTCACGCCCTCGAAATCGTGGTCGAAAAGCACAAAATCGCATCCAAAATCCTCTTCCTCTTGGAACTCCTAAAACACGAGCCCGAACAAATCATCCCCATAAGATCCCTAGACCAACACAGGCAACAACTCAACCTCCCAAAACCCCACAAGCTATCGGACTTCATTCGCAAATCCCCGAAGCTTTTCGAGATGTATAAGGACCAAAGGGGGACAACGTGGGTCGGATTGACGACAAAAGGCGAAGAATTGATCGAAGAAGAAGAGAAATTAATAGAGGAAAACGAAGAGAAAGCGGTAGAACATGTAGCAAGATTGCTCATGATGTCAGTGGAAAAGATCCTGCCTTTAGATAAGATTGCACATTTTAGGAGAGATTTAGGGTTACCATATGATTTCAGGAAGCAATTGGTGCATAAGTATCCGGATATTTTTCGAGTTGTGAAGAATGAAGATGAGGTTGAGTTCTTGAAGCTTGTTTCATGGAATCCATCGTGGTCCGTAACCGAATTGGAGAAACAGGTTTTGGGGATCACGAATGGCGAAAACCACGTTCCGGGAATGCTTCGGATTCCGTTTCCGATGAAGTTTCCGCCGGATTACAAGAAGGTGTATAGATATGGTGGGCAGATTGAGCATTTTCAGAAAAGGGAGTATCTTTCTCCTTATGCAGATGCTAAGGGGATGAAAGCGGGATCGGTTGAGTTCGATAAGCGCGCGATTGCGGTGATGCATGAGGTTTTAAGCTTTATGAATGAGAAGCAGTTGGTTACTGATCACTTGACTCATTTTAGGAGGGAGTTTGTGATGCCACAGAAGCTTATGAGGATATTGTTGAAGCATTTTGGGATTTTTTATGTTTCTGAGAGAGGGAAGAGGTTTCGGGTTTTCTTGACGGAGGCTTATGATGGGTCGGAGTTGATTAAGAAGTGTCCGTTGGTCGTGTGGAAGGAGAAGGTTGTGGGGCTTACTGGGTATAGAGGGAGGAAGAAAAAGATTGAAACTTTTGATGATTTGCCGGATTTGGAGGATGATGATTTGTTCGAGAGTGGTTCGGAGGATGATGACGTTATTCGATTGGATCGGTCTTTTGAAGGAGAGGATAGTATGAGTGATGTTGAAGATGGATTGATTCCAGAATGTTCTGAGATGGAGATTGGAGAAGTTCAGAATGCTTATAAAAGATAAGTAAAGATTTTGAAAGTTATAGTCTTGTGTTTTTTGGTTTACTTTTAGTTAGTGATTTAACATAATTTTAGCATACTTTTTGTTAAATTAGTTCAAGCTCATTCAAGAAATTCTTCATTAGTAGAACATACTTAAAATGATCAAAGCATAGTTGTTTCATTACTATTCAAGATCAAGTTAAGTTGAGGATGGAATTTTGGTTCATTTGCAATGAAATAATTGTTTTTTGGGTTAATTACATGGGTATGTATCGAACTTGTCACGTTTTATCATTGTATGTACTCAACTTATAAACTTATCATTGTATGTATCGAACTTGCTAGACTTGCCATTGTATGTATCCAACTTTATCAAAACCTATCATTGAATGTATTCTACTTGTCACGAGAGTGTATCGAACTTGAGGTTTTGATAAAGTTGGATACATACAATGGCAATTTTAGAAAGTTCGATACATACAATGGTAAGTTTATAAGTTGAGTACATACAATGATAAAACGTGACAAGTTCGATACATACCCATGTAATTAACCCTTGTTTTTTGAAGAATACCAAAAACAAAGTTACTTTTTAGCAAGAATGATAAAATTTGAGCAAACAGATGCTTGATGCTCCTTTTTGCATTTATGTTTTCATGTTCTGTTCTAATTTGCTAATCTTGAAGCTGTAATGTTTTTCTCAAAATATTTGAGAGAATGCTTTGTTGGAAACTTGATCAGAAGCCCAAAAATACTTTCTACTTATTGGGACTATGTTCGATCAACTCTTCTACCTGAGTACCCTCCATGGCTACATAGCGGACATTACCTGGAAACACCATACTTTCAGGCTTTCTTGTTCCTGATCGAAAATAAAATCAGTTTTGTTAACGACGCAAAAGGCAGTAAAATGAGGACATAATCACATTCTTGTTTGACCATTGGATTTTCACTGTTGACGATGTTAAGTGGAAGCTTGCAAGTTTTGAGTTTTCGTCATGGGTCTCGAGGGACTTCAATTATGCATATTTTAGAAGGAACGCAGCAGAATTAGTCGAAATTGCTTCTGGGTTCGCTAAGGTCAGAAAAGTCCTGTATGTATCTTCAAGTAAGTGAATTACAAAGGGTTCCATTTTCTTTAGAATTGTTTGTTTGTTTGCAACAAGATTGCCAACTGCATGGATTTAAAAAGGTGAAACATGTAAAAGTTTAAAAGAAACTTTGGCCCCTGGAATGGCTCCTGGGTTGCAAGTTTGCAACACCTTTTGTACAATGAGCCATCGTTCAAACGATAAACTTTGGTATTTGGATGTCGAAAGCCAAGTCTGATTGCAAAAGATCTCGATTTGAAACAACTTTATTTCGATAACACTAAATCACATGCATAGAAATTCATAGGACAACTTGCCGCCACAAACTTTTTGCCAACAGAGAGATTTCAAGACACGACAGTTTCAACAAATTCTGCAATGATCGACGGTTTCTATTTCATCCCTTCATCGGGGACATTAAGAAGAGTGAAGATCAACCTATTATTCGCCAACACCGTACACACTGGGATCCTGCCTTGTCTTAATTGCCACACAAAGATGCAAGCTTTCCTTGGGACCAATATGTTGCAACTACACTGTAACACCCCAAAGCCCAAAGCTATAGGCTGCCCAATAACTTCGAGTCCAACTAAAAACCATGGTGGAAGTTATTGGTAGCCCATGAATTGAGGTTTATAAGGTGCTAACAACTTCTACTTTCTATCCATGTGGGACGGGTTGTTACAAACTCCCCCACTTGGAATCCTGACGTCCTCGTCAGGTCTACTCAGAATCTTTTCTCCTTGTCCTCGGCGATGTGGGATTCGCCTAAGATGTTACCAACACCCACTTGGAATCCTGACGTCCTCGTCAGGTCTACTCAGAATCTTTTCTCATTGTCCTCGGCGATGTGGGATTCGCCTAAGATGTTACCAACACCCCCTCTCAAGGACTCATCATACCCGATGAGGTTTGCCCCACCATCCCGATGGTACAAGGATCGGCTCTGATACCATTCTGTAACACCCCAAAGCCCAAAGCTATAGGCTGGCCCAATAACTTCGAGTCCAACTAAAAACCATGGTGGAAGTTATTGGTAGCCCATGAATTGAGGCTTATAAGGTGCTAACAACTTCTACTTTCTATCCATGTGGGACGGGTTGTTACATACACCATCTGTGAAAATAGTGTATTCATTATGAATTTCAATATTGAAAGTTAATTAAAGCAAGACAACTATTAATGGAGTACTACCTGGATCTTAGAAGCTTCTCAGAATCATCCCTGGGGCTAAGTAGGCAAGCAAACTCTTTCTTTCTTGGTAGTAACATTTGTTCTTGATCAGGAGGTTTATAAATCATCAATCTTTTGTTTTCTCGTTGAGGAGGAGGAGGAGGAGGAGGACTGAAAGCCAACTGTTTAGCTTTGTTAGTATTCAATGAAGAAAGGCTCGGAGGAATCTGTCGTATACGTGTACCTTGTACATTTAACACTGACAAACATCCTGAAACTCCAAGTTCCTTGGGCAATTCCTCAAGTTGACTACAACCAGACAGATTCAAATGTTTCAGGCTTTTCAACTCACAAATGCTGTCGGGAATATGTTCTACTTGTATGCACTTCTCTAGTATTAGTTTCTGTAAACTTTCTAGTTGCCCAATATCCCTTGGCAACTTCTCAAGGTTGCGACAAAATGGAAGCTTGAGACTTTTCAAACGTTTCAACTTGCAAATGCTATCCGGAAGATGTTTAATACGTGCAAATGACAAATTTAGCTTCTCTAAATACTCCAATCCGTCAATGTCTTCAGGCAATTCCTCTAGTTGATCACACTCGGAGAGTTTAAGATTTCTTAAATGTCGTAAACCACAAATGCTTCCCGGAAGGCTCTTGAGTTTTGTGCAAGAATGGAGATCTAGATGAACAAGCTTCTTAAGATTTCCAATTGATGATGGTAGTTGTTCTATTTTGTCATGTCTAAACTGAAGCTCTAGCAACCCATTGTTGCAGTACCCTTGGATTATATCTGGGAACTCCTCCATGAATAAGAAGCTTAGAGAGAGAACCTTAAGTGATTCCAATTGCCTGATGAAAATAAAAGAACTAATCTTTGAACAACCACTTAAGTTTAAGGAGACGAGCCTTTTTAGGCATCCAACGGGTGTGTGAAGTACATCCAAATCACCACATTCTTCAAGATTTAACTTCTCCAGATTTGGAGCCAGCTCAAGGTCAAGGGTCTCAACCTTGAAAAACTGAGGTTAAGGAATCTGAGCATGTTAAGGACCTATCATTATCATAAAAAAAACGAATGAATGTTGCTATAATAACCAAGTAATAGATGTATCGCTTCATAATGAATTATGCAAAATAACCAAATCAACCGTTGTACCTTCCTTTGTCCCCCTTCCCAAAGTTGTGTGATCCTACGCTCAGACATTTCAAGTGCAACAAGATGATTCGCTCGAAATGTATTGGGTAAAGACCAATGAGGGTAAGACCCCCAACTCAAATATTGTAGTGCGTACGGCAAGTTTTGGATGACATAACTGTAATCTTCAGTTTTAGAAACGACACGAAGAAATCTAACTTTTCTCATGTTTCCAAAACCTTTTGTAACAATTTGAGAACTGAGTTCCACATGGTTGTCATCCACTACTATAGCTCTTGTCTCATCTGTACCCTGCAATTCAAGAATAATGATCATGAAACTTGCATGTGTCATAACCAATGAAAATGTGTTAGTTTTTTTTTTTTTGGAAGAGGTATCCCAGACCACATTGGGCCCAGACTAATCCTCGGCAATTTTGGGCCGAGGCCCAACTGCTAAAGCATGCAGCCCGGGGTCGAAGCCCCGGTACCTCCAGAATGCGTCCCCCAGGGCTCGAACTCGGGTTCACCACTATGTAGTGTTCAAGCCTTACCACTAGGCTAACACTCCTTTGGTTGAAAATGTGTTAGTTTTATCCACCTTACAAGTAAATTTGATGCTTACCAAGTCCTCGGCCAATATATCTTCAATTTCTTTGAGAATCCACAAGCGGCTATGCTTCTCAGGGTCACGAGGGTGCGAATGACGAACAATATTCCTTCCCATTTCTTGTATAAGGTCATGCATGCCCAAGTACTTATCATCACAGATCAGATATTTTTTCTCAAGAACTTCTAAACCAATTATAGCGTTAAATCCACAACTTTCAAGTATTCTAACAACATCATCTTTGTGCAACAACTTCAGGAAGCACGCAATATCTAGAAACATTTCTTTGAGATCCTCCTCTAGGCTGGTATAGCTCAATTTCAATACGTCCAGTGTTCCATTTAATGGGGTTGTTCTTAACCTTTCTAGTTGATGCGTCCATTGAAGTTCATCTCTACCACAAAGAAACCCACCCAGAACCCTGATCACCAAGGGAAGACCAGCAGCATAATCTACAACTTGTCTTGATAACAATTCATGGCATTGAGTCGGGAAATCTCTCCCAAATGCATACCTACTGAGAAGGTATACCGCTTCCTCATCTGATAACAGATTGACATCATGAATGTGTGTCACTCTGTGCACTTTCAGCACTTGTTCATCTCTTGTTGTAATGATGATTCTACTTCCCGGCTTAAACCAATCAGACTCATCAGCAAAAGCCTCGATCTGGCTTATGTCATCCACATCGACTAGGACAAGAAAAACCTTTTTAGAATGCAACTTTTTTTTTATCATGCTTTTCCCATTATGAACACTACCTACCTTGATGGATTGATAATTTAATACATCCGAAAGGACTTGTTCTTGCAACGACTGCAAACCGGCCCTTAGGGATTCTTCCTTGATATTCTCGACAAAGCTTTTTCCTTCGAATTGGGTGGATATTTGGTTGAAAACAGCTTTGGCCAAAGTTGTCTTCCCACCACCTCCAATCCCCTTGATGCCAATCATGCGAAAATCATCAATACCGGTTTCTAACGATGACAAAACTTTATCTACTCGGGCCTCCATGCCTATTAACTTTTTATTGATGTACTCATTAATGGTTCGTAACTTGAGGGAATCCAATAATTTCCTTGATTAACTTAGCAAATGCATGCCTGTAAGTGTAGATTGAAGAAGATTAATTATGTTGCCATCTCTTTTCACATATGTGTTTGGAAGTGTATTTTAAAAGTGTTTATTGACTTTTTAAAAAGCCAAAAAATAGTGTTTGGCTACCTGATACAATGGGAAAAATAGTTTTTGAAAAAATAGGAGATGATGACCTTTTGATTTGGCTTTTCCTTCTTCTCACGTAACCCCACTTTTTAACTTATTGACTTTTACCACCACGAAAACTAATCCAAACTCTTTTTTAAAAATTCCTTTTGCCACTCTCCATATCAATAAGCATCTTTTGACAAATGCACTTTTGGAGTTCAAAAAGCACTCCCCAAACACCCTCATAAAAATGAAACGGTGTTAAAGATATGGATGAAGAAATTACCCATCAGTAGTGTTCTTCAAATCCCATCCTGAGAGATGGCCTGCTTGTAGCATAGCCTCTCTCCATTTGGCAGCTTCTTTTTTGTTGTTATGTTTAGCAAAGGCTTCTCCAAAGGCCCCAGTTTGGTGACGCACTTCGGTGGGATCCACATGATAGAAAATGGGGAAAGCCGTCTGATGATGCGGGTTGAGCTTGCAGCAGTCCATGATCTTGACAAGCTCGTCCAAGCACCAACACGAAGATGCATAGTCCTCGGAGAAAACAATGATAAAGAATTTAGATTCTTCAATGGCCTTAAAGAGGTCATCCTTGATATGTTAGATTAATCCCGATTGTTATTATGTAAATATAATATATATTTGTTTATATATAGGTAGTTATTAGTGAAAATGTGTGATTGTTCATGAAAGGGTATGATGCTTCATGAACCAACACCACAATTAGTGAAGGGGTGTGACTATTGCGTTGGTTCGAAGGCACCCTTTCGGTGTCTATAAATATGTATCTTTGTAATCGTTTCAATTCGTGTGGATTCTCAGTGTATTTATCAGTTATATCAATAAAGTTTGGTTATTTGTATATTTCGATCCAACAGATAATTCCTCCTTTCTCCATTTCCTCATCGTCTTTGAAAGTGAAAATACTATCCCGTTTAAGAGCTTCGTAAAGATGATCAATGAAGGTCTTACGGATGTCTTCACCTCTGAAGCTTAAAAAGACATTATACTTAAAGCTCTTGTTGTCCCCAATGGATGAACTCGAAGAACATGCCATTGAAGGTATGAATGATGGATCAAATCTTAATTTGTTGGTTGGGAGAACTGTTTGAAAAGAAATTAGTGAGGTCAACGCATAACTTACCTTTATAATGCAAAAGCTCTTAATTTTCAGGTTTCTTTTCTTCTTTTTCTTAAACCAACACTAAATCCAAATGGTTGATAATCCAAAGGACATGCTAAAGTTGTGTTTGCTTTTTAAAAGTTTTTGAAATCCAAAGGTGTATTTCATTTTTTAAAGTTAAGGGTTGACAAACGTCTAACCCGGTTAGGGAGTTTCACAACAAAAACTCGTAAAAAAAATACACACACAAAGGTGAAAGAACTTTAATTATTGAATATCAAATCTGATTATAAAACTACCATCAAAGGTTCTTAAATAGCTAAAGACTCCTAAACTTCCTATGAAAGAAAACAAAGATAAGGAAGGAAACTAAATAACGATAAGGAAGGAAACTAAATAAAAAAACGAGATAATCTTCATCGAAATCAGCCGTAATCTTCATCGAAAAATCAGCTGGAACGAAATCAACCCGCGGGGCATCCACGTCGACCGTTGTGTTTCTCTCGTGCGCGATTGATCTGGTCTTCCAGCTCGGGAGCAATCCTCTCTTCATCAGGAATATGTTGATATCTTCCGATTGACTTCAAGATATGCGGATAACACAAGCTAGCAGGACTTTGAACAATTCTACAAGCCATTATTTCCCTAGTGGAAAAGGGGTAAATATTTTAGTGTATATTTTTTCCTTATATAATTGGATTATTTTTAGTGCTTTTTACTTGTGAGAATTGCTTGCCAACAACCAAAGGAATCAGCAAAGAAGAATGAGAAGAAATACAAGTTTTTGTATTTGGTGCAAATGGCCGTGCAGATGTATCGCGCGAATGTATCTGCGCCACAATCTGCGCTGACGACCAGATTAGCTACTTTATGCTTTTTGCTGATTTCCCTCCTTTTTGGTTGACACATTAGCCACTCTAGACATTATTTTAATGTTTTGCCCACTCTTCTAAATCTGGATCTTTAGATTTAGATACACAACACACCATTCTATCCTTAGAAGTCTCCTCTCTTTCTTTCTCATCTTTCTCTCCAAAATAGATGGAGCTCAAAACACCATAGCTTTTCTCCATTGTTAGTAGCTTTGTAACATCTCAAGTGTAATCATCATCAAGTGATAGTGGATCAGTTCTTGGCGTCGTCCGCCCGTGGTTTTCTCCCGATTTGGGTTTTCACGTAAAAATCTCGGTGTCTCTCTTTACTAGCTTTATCTTGCATTATATGGTCGATTATTGTTGCATATGCGTAGTGGTTGATATTCTCATGTTCATTGATCATATTTCTGCTTATTATCTCGTATAAGAACCTAGTTCATTATTCTTGAGAAATTACGTGTTTATAGTGAGGTCCAACTAGTGAGTTCTTTGTTAGTTGGGTTTCAGTATTTTCACAACAATTGGTACCAGAGCCCAAGTTATTTATACCGAGATTTTTTTTTGTGATCGATAGAAGTTTCGTGGGATTATTTGATTTGCTAGGCTATTTCATTTATGTCAACGATGAAATTTGACCTTCCCTTATTGGAGCGAGATACTCGCTATACCTTATCGAAGATAAAGATGAGAGATGTCCTCGTCCAACAAAGCCAGCATAAGTGCATTATGGGTCGGGCATTCATGCCCGATAATTGGTCGGAGGAGGACACAATAGATTTTTGGGTATATTTTGATACATTTTGGGGTATTATCCTTTAAGAAGTACAAGTATTAGATGATCAAGTCAAGATCGAAAAAAGTTGTCAGGATCAAAATTCAAAACAAGAGAGAATAAGAACCAAGATCTATTAAGGAAGTCGCGGAATAACACCTTAATATTTAACAGCAAGAAAACAAGAATGAATTGAAATTGAATTTGCTTTTAGAATTGCTTTTCTGTTGAATGATTACAACCAAAGCCCAATCTGTTGAACAGACTGTTGGGTTTTTGGAGTTACTGTTGCTAGAGAAGAATTACTATTGCTGGTGTGTTATACTAGCAGGTGTGAGTTACTACTACTGGTGTTAGTTACTACTGCTGGTGTTAGTTACCACTGCTAGTTACCACTGCTCGTTACTACTGCTCGTCGAGAATAAGGAAAGAAGATATTGTTGCTGAATGAAAATAAGGAAAGGATATTGCTTGGAACAAAAGATAAGGACTTGAAGATAATTATGGAATTAATTCAAGAGATTGATCTTTTATGGAATGAAGATATCTACCAAGATTATGAAGATAATGAAGATTTAAAAGATCAATTTATTTTTTTTGTAATTATCATTTTAATCAAGTCTTGTATAAATAGATTAGTCATCTAGTCTATTAAAAATACGAATTGTTCTAGTTTTCTTTTGATAGAAAAGTTTAGCCTCAAGATTATTCTTGATCCCTGCAATAGAGAAGTATTGCACGTTTACTTGAGCTTGTTCAAGTAAATTGGGGCTTTGATTGTAATCATTCATCAGAAAAGCAATTCAATTTCGATTCATTCTTGTTTTCTTGTTGTTAAATATTAAGGTGTTATTCCGCAACTTCCTTAATATCTTGGTTCTTATTCTTTCTTGTTACGAATTTCGATCCTATCACAGACTCAACAGACGTACAATACTTCTCTATTGTAGGGATTAAGAATAATCTTGAGGCTAAAACTTTTCCATCACTTGAAAAACTAGCAACTCGTATCCTTAACAAACTAGATGACTAATCTATTTATACAAGACTTGATTACAAAGATAATTAAAAAATAAATTGATCTTTTAAATCTTCATAATCTTGGTAAATATCTTTATAAATAAATTGATCTTCTAATTCTTCATTATCTTTAGAATCTTGGTAAATATCTTCAAAATCCCGTTTCTTGTGGAGCAAACATAATCCTTTCCTTTTTGAGTGAGCAACACTAACTTCTATTAACAACATTAACTATCATTAGCAATAGTAACTTTTGCATTAGAAGTAGTAACTTTCATCAACAGTAGTAATTGGTATACTGGAAGTAGTAACCACAACTAGCAGTAGTAACTGGTATGCTGGAAGTAGTAACCAGTTAGAAGTAGTAAGTATGTTAGTCTAGAGGTACTAACCATATTTAACCAATTTCAGGCTGCCAAGAAGGAAAATATAACCTACTCTCTAGGGAACTTAATCGACCTATTTTCAGTGATCCCCTTTTTATCTTTGCCTACCGGTGTTCCCTACGACACACGCTGAAATTCTTTCGGACTATCAAAGAAACGGGAAAAAATCAACCGTTCCCAACCGTCCGATCAAATGCAACGGCGCCAAAAACATAGATAGGATTTTTATAAAAAATGCAAACAAACAGACCTCGGCCCAAGTATAAACCTCGGTCTGCTGTCGGTTTTAGACAAAGCTTAACAAGTAATAAAAGTGGTACAAGTACCAGATATCGATCCCACAGGGAGGCGTGTGTGAGAACAACCTTTCGATGATGCCCAGTTATAAAAGGATTTCCGTGAGGTTTTGGAAGCAATAAGTTGATTTGTTTGGGTGCGTGAAAATTAAATTGACAGAAATCGATTATTTTAAGAAGCAAAGGGTGCAAAACTTGGTTGGGATAACATAGGTTATTCAGAAATATGGTGATAAAAATAACACCATGTATTTTGGATTTAATATTAAGCGTAACCTCTAAAAGATTAACACATTTTCATATATATGAGTTATTATATAGTTATATCAACGCCATCTTTAATGTAACAGTTATTTTATAAACGGCCACGTGTAGACATTTGAATTGTCCATCGTAGAGAAATCTGAACTCAGATCTCAACCGGGTCAAAACTCCCGTTAAAAGCAACCTCTGAAAGATTGACTCATTTTCAAGCGTTGACGTAAAAATATAATAATTTCATATATAATCTTTAATGAAATATCTAAATCCAAAATAATGATATCGTCGTTAATATCTTATAATTAAGGTTAATAGTGACTTCTGAAAAGCCAACTCATTTTCATATATATAAAATTATATAATTAAATCGACGTAATCTTCAATGTAACGATAGTTTCATAAATAGCCACGTGTAGACAATTAAATTATCCATCGTGGAGAAATCTGAACCCAAATCTCAACCAGGTCAAAACTACCGTTAGTGGCAATCTCTTAAAGACTGACCCATTTTCATACGTCGAGATAAGAATATAATATTTATATATAATCTTCAATGAAACCTTAAAAATAAGATGTTAACGACGAAAACTATTTTTATATCATATTTCTTTTCTCCATATAAATCCCAACTTCATTTTACACCCCTAGCCAGGTTGTCAGCCTGTCATGCTAGGTTTCTTAAAATAAAAGATATATAAAGGAAAGCGGTAAATGAAAGTTGTAAATGAAAGCGGTAAATGGTGCAGAAAAGTAAAAGCGATGGAATTTCCATAATAAGAAACGTAAGAGTAGTTAGATGGTTAGTAAATTGCAAGAAAAGTAAAGACGAAAGAATTCAATACGTTCGTTGGTTATAAAACCAACGAAACAGAGTAACGAAATTCTTGTAAGTAACGTCGAACCAAGTAATTATATATTATTTTAGGCACCTTCCAGCTCAAGTAGTTATGATAGACTTGAAGGGTTTAATACCTAAAGTAATATTATTACGAGAGAATGAAAAGTAACCAAGTAACCGACTCTACTCCGACACCCGAGGAGAGAACGACTCGTGAAAGTCTAGCTATTCAAATTACTAATTAAAGAAGTAGCAATCTTGGTGTAAGTAACGATTTTGGTTAATTCGATCCCGACACCCAAGGGATGAACAACCGACTAAACTACAAAGCGATAATTCTTCTAAACGAGAAAAACGTAACTTTTAAACGTAACTAGATTAGGAAGAAAGGCATGGCTTCTAAAGCTAGCCAAGCATACATATTTATACAAACTAACCCGGGCTCACGGCCCGTTTCTAGAATTTTCTACTAATCGGGTTAGGCCAGAGAGTTAAACTATAAAACGAGCCCAACGTGTTCCAAATGTTCATCCAAAACCGGCGGCCTAAGAATGTGTAGTTCGGCCGACCCAAGTGTTCAAGAAACAACCCATCATAAACAAATGTATTTGGCCCAAACAACTAAAACATATCCAACGATAAAGTGTCCAAGTTACGAGTCCAAAAAACGATCAAGAATTGGTCATTGCCATCCATAGCCGTGGCCCAAGCTTGTATGCTTGCGTCCCAACCGGCTGTCTTCGGCCCAAATTGGCAGCAGCAATAATGGGATCATAGCCCAACAGTAGTTTAAAACAAGTCCAACGAGAAATGTTTAAAATGTACGATCCCAAAATCGATAATAAAAAACGATCCATAAAATGTTTGGCAAGACCATGGCCCAACCGTAACATCATCACCATCGGCCCAGCTTCTTCTTCTTTGTCTTCGGCCCAACAACAGTAGTAGCAGTCCAGCATCGGTCTACCTCCGGCCCATCATCATCACTTCTATCTCCTAGCTTTTGATCTATATTTACAAAATTCGGCCCAATGCAATCACGAGCCCAAAAATAGCACCTGAAATAGTCGAGATGAAAAAGGATCCAAAACATGGCATTTTTAGCGTTAAAAGTGAGGATTGCACGAAAGTTGCGTCAAATAATAAAAATTCCTAATTATAGCGAAAATCATATAAAACTACTAAAAATATTAAAAACCTATACTAAAATGACGCTAAAAACACTCAAATAAGGGTAACTATTTTACCCTTATCACAGATCCAACAAAATTAAATGTGGTTTCAATGACATAAAAAGGGAGAAAAATAGGACTATATAGATTATTTAGTACATTTGGCATAATAGTTTATTGTTTGGCTTTAGAGAATAAACGGTTAGGTTTGGATCATAAGTTGAGGTTAACATGTGAGAACTGGTTACTAATTGTTGGATGAGATGCACATTAGGATGAAGTGCACTGAGATAAGATACACCAGATTAATTCCCTTTTAAAGTGTAATTCATGGAGGTCATGAAATTAAAAGTGATCAAGCGTTCAGATCCACCTTTTACCTTCTCACGTTAACCTCAACTGATTAATTACACGATCTTTCGCCTAACTATATATGTGTAATCATATAATTAAATTCTAATTTTTGAAGTTAACTGAAGTAACTAAGACAAGTAATAAAATTAAAAGGAGTACCTGCATGTTACATGCAACTGATCTTTATGAATCCGCCACACCTTAGGTGTTTGATCGAAGCTTCTCATTTGTTCACGACCTGGTTTATTCATCATCATGGATTCATTGGGAGTATTTTGATTTACCCGATGCATATTCACACGATCGATAAGACGACTTGTAATTCTTAATGATTTCTAAACCTTCCAAGGAAGAAATGCTCCGAGGAACATGCCTTATATCTGTACCTTTTACATTCAACACTTCCAAGCTAACTAAATCTCCAAGTTCCTTGGGTAATGCCTCAAGTTTCACGCAATCCAAGAGATTCAAACATTTCAGCCTTTTCAAGTTACAAATGCTATCAGGAATCTCTCTTACTTGTGAGCAGTTCCTTAGGATTAGTTTCTCTAAAGATTTCAATTGGCCAATATCCCAAGGCAAATTCTCAAGTTCCCTACAGGTTGAAAGATTGAGAGTTTTCAGCTTTTTCAGCTTACAAATGCTATCGGGAAGATGTCTAATATTTGTGTGCGACAAATATAGATTTTTCAAACATTTTAAACCGTCCATGCCCTCAGGCAATTCCTCCATAATGCAATTCTTGAGTGTAAGAGTTCTTAACTGTGGTAAAGTACAAATGCTTCTTGGAAGACTCTTAAGGTTTCTGCAAGAATGGAGATCTAGACGAACAAGCTCCTGAAGATTTTCAATTGATGAGGGTAGTTCTTTTATATTGTTATATCTAAAATATAACTCTTGCAACCTATTCATGTTGTGCTCTGGGATTATTCCAGGGAATTCCTCCAGATATAAGCGGGTTAGAGAAAGAACTTTAAGTGTTTCCAACGTTTTAATAAACATCAAAGAAGATTCAATACTCTTACAACCTCTTAAGTTCAAGGATACAAGACCTTTTAGACATCCATCAGGCGTGTGAAGCTTTTTCAAATCACGACATCCATTAAGATCTAATTTCTCGAGATTTGGAGTCAGTTCAAGGTCAAGGGTCCTCAACTTTGAAGAACTAAGATCAAGGAATCTAAGCTTGCCAAGAACCTCCTATCATGAGCACACAAAAAATGAACATTATTATATAGTAACCAGTGTAGTACAAGTATCAGATGATCAAGTCAAGATCGAAAAAAGTTGTCAGGATCAAATTCAAAACAAGAGAGAATAAGAACCAAGATCTATTAAGGAAGTCGTGCGGAATAACATCTTAATATTTAACAACAAGAAAACAAGAATGAATTGAAATTGAATTTGCTTTTGGAATTGCTTTTCTGTTGAATGATTACAAACAAAGCCCTAATCTGTTGAACAGACTCAACAGACGTACAAGAAAACAATATGATGTTTGTGGATTAGACATAAAAAGGGTATAATAGACATTTAACTATCTTTTATTATTAAATTTGATTTAAAATGATAAAAAATTGCTATTTGGGTAAATATGAAATTTTGATTTGTAGTTTAGGTTGGGTAAATATGATATTTTGAGGTTTAATAAAGGTATAAATGAAATTAACCCATAAATTTAATAACGATTGCTCTTGTGGCCTTTTGCAGCTCATCACTTTCTTTTCTAACTCGACTACGATACAATTACAGAAAAGAAATAACAAAATTAACCCAATATTTTTGTTCAAACGAAATTCAACATCCTAGATTTAGAGCATCTCCAACAACTTCTGTATAATTTTTCTAAAATAGGGATTCAAATGTCAAAATCTCTAAAAAGTTTTATATTTAACTCCAATAGAATTCTTTATTTTAGAGATTTCTACATCTATTATATTATTAAAATATTCTATAAATTTATCATCCCAATACACTTTTTAAAAATAATTTATCTAAGATAATAATGATGCAACCTCATTGGTGGAAATTCATAAAAAATTAATTTCTATCTCCATACATCCAATTTTAGAGAATTCTCTAAACTTGGAGTTTTTCCAAGTTTTCTCTATTTTAGAGAACCGTTCAGAGAATCTGTTGGAGTAATATAGAGAACAAAAGTCATATTTTCTCTATTTTAGAGAAACTGTTGGAGATGCTCTTAGGGCGCCACTATATCTCACAGTTGGGTGCCCCTGCCCTTTGACTTGGGTAGATCTTTTGTTCGAAACCCATTTTTATTTTTTATTTTTCAATGGATTTGATTTGATGTTCTTTATCGATGGTGTAAGATTGGTTACCTTTAGTTTTTAAATTTTGATTAATATTTGAGATTTAGAATCTAGATTGATTTGTGGTTCACGATTTAAGGTTCTTAATTTAGAATTGGGGATTTATTCATATGAGGATCAAGATGAATATTTAAGGAGGAAAAAGTTTAGATAATATACGGGTAATATAATAATTTTATAAATTATTGAATTTAATGATAATAATTAATGATATTTAAATGATTTAATAAACATTAAAACATGTATTTGAGTAAAGTACAATTTTTGTCCCTATGGTTTGATGTTTTAACGATTTTCGTTCCTATGGTTTAATTTTTGCTTTTTTCATCCTTATGTTTTGCTTTTTCTTTCCTTTTCTGTCCTTTAGTCTAACTTTATTAATAAAAAAAGTAAATGAAGGGCAGTAACGTCATTTTCCCTCTTTTTTTTTCTACATGATATATTAAATAATATTTAGATTTTATATATTATTATATTATATCTTACACTCTTATCCTTGTTCCCAAACCCACTTTGACTCTTTCACGTGTATTCATCTTCTTCCCCAACCTTAGACCTATAATCATACACCTCCATTTTTTTCTCCTTCGTTCTTTTTACCTCCTTTATTTTTCTCCTTTTTTTGAAACAACAAAATTTTTGTTACTACACCAATAAAAGAATACAAATACCAAGGGGGCATCCAAAAAACCCAAGCAAAGACACTGAAAGAGGAAAAGCAATACCAGAGGGGGTAGCTAAGTCAAACAAAGATACAATAAGCACTTTACATAGCTACTCAGCATTAAAACTCAGTAACAAAAGAATACAAACCTTCAATTTTTTTATTTTACTTTGACAAGAAAAAAAACCCAAATTTATTGTAATTGTAAACCAAAAAACTTAAAACTTTCACCCATCAAGAACATCATTGAAATGAAAAAAACCTTTCAAAAACTAATCTAATCAACAACCATAAATTTAAATATTATTTAATATATCATGTAGTAAAAACAAAAGAGGGAAAAGGACGTTACCACCCTTCATTTACTTTTTTTAATTAATAAAGTTAGTCGAAAGGACAAAAAAAGAAATTAAAAGCAAATCATATGGATAAAAAAAGCAAAAATTAAACCATGGGGACGAAAATCGTTAAAAACACCAAACTGTAGAGACGAAAATCGTACTTTACTCTATGTATTTGGACATACAAGAGAATTTTAAAAGTTTGGAAGGATACAGATGTAATTAAAATTTTTGCAAGGATATAAAAGTAATTTAGAAGTTTTAGAAGGACATAGAAGAAATCCTCCTTTAAAAGAATAAACGCGTATTAGCAACTTTATAGGATACCATTTGAAATTTTATGTTATAAAAACCATTATCCTACAAAATATCTAATACGATGATTTATTTAGAAAACGTCATAAGAAACTTATTATAGACACCTAATAATGTCATATGAACTTATTATATCACTTACTAGCTAATAGAATGCTTTACTGTTTAGTTATATAATTGTGAAATTATAATACTTAGACCAACTCCAACCATATTGCAAAAATGGGAATTTGCAGTATGGTGGATTCCAATCACACTCCATATCACCAAATTTTTTGCCGGTTAGAAAATCCTAGATGAATAAAACACCAAATTTGGTGTTTCACTGTTCACCCTGCAAAAGCTATTGGCCCACTGAAAATCCCCTTTTCTTTATTATATATTCTTAGTTATTACAAATTTGGTGTTATTTTTGGAGTATGATTGGAGTTCAACTTTTTTGGTGTCAATGAGGCCTACCAATTTTGATGATTTTGGTGTGTGCTTTTGGTGCTATGGGTTGGAGTTGCTCTTAGTAGTTGCGTCATACTGAATTATGCAAATTAAATAACCAATATATATACCTTGTGTTCATTCCCTCCCCAAAGTTGTTGGATCCTGCAGTTAGACATTTCAAGGGAAACAAGATTTTCTGCTTCAAATTTTACGGGTAAAGACCGATGGGGGTAAGACGTCCAACTCAGATACTTTAATGCATTCGGTAAGGTTTGGCTAACAACGTGGCCAGTCTTTGTACCACAACGACTATCATCATGATCATGATGATGATCATCATCATCATCATCGTCATCATCATCTGTTTCAGAAGCAAGACGAAGAAATATAAGCTTCTTCATGTCTCCAAAACCTTTGGTAACAATTCTGGATCTTGGTTTCACATGGTTGTCATCCACTGCTATAGCTCTTATCTCATTATTAGTACCCTGCCATGGATCCAAGAATAATGATCATAAAACATTTTTTTTGAACGGCAGATAACTCATGCTTGTTGGAATTTAGTGACGAAAACAAGTAATTGATGTTAGAACTTGTAATTAAAATAAATTATGTACTATAGTGTAATTAGGGAAAACTTGAAAAGGTGTGATCGTTCACGAACCAACACCACCATAACCACCACTATTCTAACCATCAACAATGGCTCGATCACCACCATTAATTCGAACAGTCATGATGGTTCAAACGCACCTTTTCGTTGTATATACATATATGTGTGTGTGTGTATTGATATGTACTATATAGATTTCAATGCGATTTTCTCAATAAATAAAATGAAACTTTGGTTTGATCAAGATCACATGACGAAGAAAACCCGTGTTATATTTATCTCTACAACAACGCACATATCTTGATACAAAGTCGTCGAGGTAGCAGGGAGGATCCATACAGGCACCCCAACTAATCCTCCTTTGGTGACCATGGACCTGTCCCGAAAGCCAACCCATGGTCAGGGTATCGCCACATACACATCTCATGAATCGAACCCGGGTATGCCATCTTCTGTCCCTCCCAAGGATGAAACAATTAATATTCAAATTAAATGTGTGGGTTAAGTAAATTAACTTAATTCTTACCAAGTCATTAGCCAATATCTCTTCAATTTCGTTGAGAATCCACAAGCGGCTATGTTTCTCAGGATTATGAGGGTGGGGCCGACGAACAACATCCCTGCCCATTACTTGTATGAGGTCATGCATGTGCACGTGCTGATCATCATCAGAAATAGTTATGAGAGATCTTCTTTCAAGAACATTTAAACTACTTTTTGCATGCTCAAATCCACAGCATTCAAGTATTCTAACTATATCATCTTTAGGCCCTCCTGACTTGAGGAAGCACGCAACATCTAGAAATATTTGCTTGTCAAGTTCCTCTAGGTTGGTATAGCTCAATCTCAATGTCTCCATAGCCTTCCCTAGTGGTTCTTTTCTTAGACCTTGTAGCCGATTTCTGCATATAGCCGCATCTTCACCATGAAATTCAACACCCAAAAGTTCGATCATCAAGGGAAGACCTGCAGCATACTTTACAACTTCTCTTGATAGCTTTTCATACCCTTGAGTTGGAATACGATCTGTCCCAAATGCATGCCTACTAAAGAGACACTTTGCTTCCTCTTCCGATAGTAGATCGACATCATGAATGTCAATGTCCTTCACTCCATGTGCTTTCAGCACATGCCTATCTCTTGTCGTAATGATGATTATACTTCCTGATTTAAACCAATCTCGCTCGCCGGCTAATGCCTTAAGCTGGTCTATTTCATCCACACCGTCTAGAACAATGAGAACCTTTCTACACTGCAACCTATTTTTCATCATGCTTTTTCCATTATCAACAGTAGTTATCTTGATGGACTGATCATTTAATACACGTGAAAGCACTTTTTCTTGCAATGTATGATAACATTCTTTTGGGGAAGCTTCAATAATCTTGACGAAGCAATGACCGTCGAAGCTTTTACCTTCGAATTGAGTGAATATTCGGCCGAAAACAGCACTGGCCAAAGTTGTCTTCCCACCTCCTCCAATCCCCAATATGCCTATAATGCGAACATCATCATTACTGGTTTTTAATAATGATAAAACTCTCTTTACCCGAGCCTCCATGCCTACCATCATTTTATCAATGTATACGCTAACATATTGCAACTTGCGGGAGATGTTTCGAACAACTTTGTTGACGAACTTAGCTTCAGAACTGTTACTGTACATTGAAGAAGACTTGGTTAACTTTCTCAAAATCCCACAAGAACAATTAGTTTCAAGTCTATAACATAAATAAAGGTATATGAAATAATCAACATATGGTTTGTTGGTTAACTTTAGTGTCATCAATCATTTTAGTAGGACTGTGATTTACGTGTGATTGACCTGATGAATGAGACAAACATAATTAGTAAGTTAGGAGGTGCGGAGTGTACACACACATATCGTCATAAGGCAGTTCTTAGCTAGGGGCAGACCTAGAATTTTTTTCAACACCATTTGACTATAAAAAAAATATAGAGCTGTGGTCTAGTGGTTGGTTCATTGATTTTTAAACGTAGTCAAGACCTCCCATCACACAATAAATTGATACAGTGGCACCTTTCACGACTCAACAATTTTTACGCTAAGATGGAGGAACGAGAAATGATGGCACGTACCACCGTATGCCCAACACTAAGTCCTCCCATGAGTGCCTCTAGAAGGTCCAAGGGCAGAGCCCTGGTCGTTGGGAGGGGAGCCGCTCACGGGGCAAGCGCCCAAAATCTCTACAAATTTCAAGAGGATGTTTACTAATGAAATTTTAGTTTCTAGACCTTTTGTACGAATATTGTGTCGGTGATTTTAGTGTGATCAATCATTTTAGTATGGTTTTCATTTTCTTGAAATCGATTAAAGTGATAAACGAACATAAGTTTGTTAGGAGGTGTGGAACGACACTCACAAATGTGAACCCAGTCACGTTAGATCTCCATAAGGTGAGGGTGAAGGGGGTCACGCCCCCCTTGCCGGATTCTAGGGTTCTGAGGTTCAGAAGAGCTAGACTAAGTAAATTTTAGACTCGGGATGATCCAAACGAATTTCAGAAGGTTGGTTTGGAACTTGTTCTCATATTTGGTAGAAAATTAACCAAGTCTGAAACTCCGGACTATATAATCAAACTTATGATCTGTGTAATGAGACTGGTGATCTATATACAATCAGATTTCCGGACTGTAGAATAAGAGGTCAAATACAGTTTTAAATGTCATATACTTTTATCCATTAACGATTATAATCGTTCTTAAACCGCTCGTAACTTTCAATCTTTTAAATGAGAATCTAGGTGTATAAGAGGACTCGATCTCAAAGCCTTTGAGGTTAGATATTTCTTTTCTCTTGGATTATCCCAATATGATGCTCATGCTACCCAAGGCTTAAAGGATTTCGTAATTATTTCCTACCATATTTGTATATCCATAATTGTGGTTATTTCCTTGTATTCTTTTTTCCCCAGTATTCGTTTGTTGTATTTAAACTCCCTTGACCCCTAATGGAAATCATCATTGATTAAAAATTCTTTATGGTATCAGAGCGGGTCTCATAGGCTACGCAAGAAACCCTAAAGCCCCGTCAGAATCATGGCCGGAGACGACGCAAACAAACCTGACAAAGATGACGACACCCGTATCGACATCAATTCACCGTACTACATACATGCATCAGACAACCCAAGACATATGCACGTAAACGATGTTCTAATGGACGGAAACTATGGAGATTGGGCACAGGAGATGAAGAACTTTCTGTTCGCAAAAAACAAAATGGGTTTTATGGACGGGACGATCAAAATACCGAAGGATGGTTCATCGGAGTACATGTTGTGGATGCGTTGTGACGCCATGATCAAAGGCTGGCTCACCACGGCCATGGAGAAAACGATCAGATCAAGCGTCAAATACGCCAACACAGCAGCAGAGATATGGGCTGATCTCGAAGAAAGATTTGGAAAGGAGAGCGCACCTCGTGCTTACGAACTAAAGTAGACGCTCACCACAACTCAACAAGATGGAAGTTCTGTATCAGCCTACTACACGAAGATGCGAGGGATATGGGACGAGATTCAATCGGTTTCGCCAATCCCAAGATGTTCGTGTGGTAAATGTACGTGTGACCTGGGTAAAAGATTGAATGAAGCAAAGGAGAAGGAGAGGCTTTATGAATTTATGATGGGGCTTGACGGCATTTTCTCAACCATAAGAACGCAAATCCTTGCGTCTAAACCAACTCCAACGCTAGGAGCCGCTTACCACCTCATGTCCGAAGATGAGCAACAAAGGGCATCTCAGCAGCAAAGAAACCGATGCAGGAAGCTGCCGCCTTTCACAGCTTTATGCAGAACCGACGTGAGGTGCCAGGCGTTTTGACTGGGCAACGAAACAAAGGAGCATCGAAGGACGTGAGACGCAACAATGGAGAAGAAGTCGAACACTGCATTTTTTGCGGAAAGAATGGTCACAATAGAGAAGGTTGCTTCAAGAGAATAGGTTATCCGGAATGGTGTCCAGGCAAAGGAAAAAAGGAAAAGGGGGGGGGGGGGGGGGGGGAAGGCGGCTTGGGTTTATGTGGAGTCAAGCCCAATACCGGGTCTCACGAATGAGCAATACCAAAAACTGGTCAGGCACTTTTCGAACGAAGAAAGCATTGCTACGGACACCACGGCTTCAACAGCTAACATGGCAGGTAATGTTTATAAAAGTGAAACGTGGGTTGTTGACACAGGTGCGACGGAGCATATGACTGGCAATGATAACTTGCTCGAAGACAAAGTGGTCACTAATGGTGAAACACCAGTCCGCATACCGAATGGTGACTACATTCCCGTCAAGGGAAAAAGGACTTCCATGTTACCTAATGGAATAAAGATCGTACGTTGTGCAATAACCTTCTTTCCTGATTTCTTCATTGAGCAGGACCTACGAACGAGGAGCTTGATTGGTGTGGGGCCGTGTGATGAGGGTCTCTATCGAATGGATTCGGTGGCAAGAAAGGTGCTGATGGTGACACCGGCTGTTTCAGTTTGGCACAAAAGACTAGGGCACGCTTCAGAGGCGAAATTGTGTCAAGTTGATTTTCTAGCAGATTGTACTTTTGAGTTAAAAAACAAAATTTGTGATTCATGTGTAAAAGCCAAACATACGCGTTTACCTTTTTCTGACAGTTTTATTAAGACTATTGAGTGTTTTGATCTACTGCATTGTGATATTTGGGGATGCTATCGTACACCATCACTCTCAGGAGCACGTTATTTTCTTATAATTGTAGATGATTTTAGTAGAGGTGTTTGGGTATTTCTTATTAAGCACAAGTATGAAGCAAGTAGTCGACTAATGAATTTTTGCAGTATGATCAAAACACAATTTGGAAAGGATGTCAAGCGAATAAGGAGTGACAATGGTGGCGAGTTCACATCGGGTACCATGATTGATTTTTATGCGCAACGAGGAATAATTCATGAGACCACATGCCCCCACACCCCACAACAGAATAGGATGGTTGAAAGAAAACATCGACACTTGCTCGAAACGGCAAGGGCCTTGAAGTTTGAGGCAAACTTGCCAACTAAATTGTGGGGAGAATGTATTTTGACGGCCGCATACATAATCAACAGGTTACCCTCCAAAGTGATTGGCTTTAAGACACCCTTTAAAATACTGTTTAAGCAAAAGCCAGACTATGAGCACATGAGGGTATTTGGTTGTCTCATATATGCAAGAAATACTGAAACGAAGGGAGACAAGTTCGAGTTAAGGGGGAGACCCGACATATTCGTAGGCTATCCGCAAGGTCAGAAGGGTTACAAGATGTTTGATATTGATGAAAACAAAATCATCATATCAAGAGATGTTAGATTTGTTGAGCAAGTCTTCCCTTTTGCAGTAGCTGAAACTCAAAGAAAGGAAGATGGAGGTGAGGCAGTAGATTTTTTGGATGAAACTTATGAAGAGGAAGCGTTTCCAAATAGCGTTGGTCAAGAAAACTCTAACAGCGGGAATACCCAAGCAGAAACCGTCGATAATCTTGAACAAGATGAAAACCAACATATGGAAGAACCGATAGTTGTGGACGAAACCGAGCCAGGAGGCCAACCTACAGTTCAACAAGGTAACGATCAAAGAGAGAAAAGAATGAGAGCACAACCGAAACGATTTGAAGACTTCATTGTTGATCTACCACCTTCGATAGACCCCACACACTCCCCACACGATCAAGACTCCTCGACGGTACACCCCATTGCCAATCATATTTCTTATAAAAACTTTTCTGACAAATACAAAGCTTTTTTGGCAGCCATCAGCTCAAATGATGAGCCAAAGCACTTTAAACAGGCTGTACAAAGCGACAGATGGAAGGAAGCGATGCAAAAGGAGATAAGAGCCCTAGAAGAAAATGGAACGTGGACTCTTGAGAAATTGTCGGATGGCAAACGCGCCATTGACTCGAAGTGGGTGTACAAGATAAAGTACAAACCAGATGGTGAAGTTGAAAGGTATAAAGCGCGATTAGTGGCAAAGGGGTACACGCAGCTAGAAGGGGTTGACTTCCACGACACGTTTGCATCGGTGGCTAAGCTAGTCACTATACGAACCCTACTCACTGTAGCCACGAAGAAAAATTGGATCATTCACCAACTTGACGTCAATAATGCCTTCTTGCATGGAGATCTTGACGAGGAGGTATATATGAAGATTCCGGAAGGTTTTGCAAAAGAAGGAGAAACTCGGGTTTGCAGGTTAAGAAAGTCTCTCTATGGTTTGCGACAGGATTCACGCAACTGGTACCAAAAATTCATTATGGCTCTGTCGAGTTTAGGCTTCACTCAAACAGATGCAGACGCTTCGTTGTTCGTATACGAAAAGGGTGAAAGCTAGGTTGCGACCCTAATATATGTGGATGACGTGATTATCACGGGAAACAACGCGACAAAAATACAAGAGACAAAAGCCTACCTCGACGAAAAGTTTAGCATCAAAGACTTGGGATCATTGAAGTATTTTCTTGGTATTGAAGTGGCTAGAACACCAGAAGGAATGGTCTTGAGTCAAAGAAAGTATACGCTTGACATATTGAAAGATAGTGGAATGATGGGGTGCAAGCCGAGTTCCTTTCCAATGGAACCAAATTTATAGTTAGATCAATGTGATGACAGCCCACGGATTGAAGCAAGTCAATACCGAAGACTCGTTGGACGATTGTTGTACTTGCAGGCAACAAGGTCGGACATCACATATGCAGTCAATGTGTTGAGTCAGTTTGTTTCTGATCCTCGACAAAGGCACATGGAGGTTGCTACCCGAGTTCTGCGCTATCTAAAAGCCACTCCAGGCCAAGGGATTCTAATACCAAAAGATGGTGGTACCAAGCTTGTTGCGTTCTGTGACTCCGACTGGCTTGGGTGCGCATTCACAAGGAGATCACAGACTGGATATCTCCTTCTCTTAGGAGGAGCCCCAATTTCATGGAAAACCAAAAAGCAAACGGTCGTATCACGTTCATCGGCGGAGGCAGAATATAGAGCCATGGCACATACGGTAAGTGAGATTTTGTGGTTACGATGGCTTCTAAAAATCCTAAGAGTGGCACCCACAGAAGCGACACTGCTCTTTTGTGACAATCAAGCGGCAAGACACATCGCCAACAACCCGGTTTTTCATGAACGAACCAAGCATGTAGAAATGGACTGCTACTTTGTTAAAGAACGGGTTGAGTCGCGAGACATACAGCCGATGTGTGTGAACACGAAAGTCCAGATAGCAGATGTGTTTACCAAAGCTTTGGGAACTGACAGATTGCATGGTCTACTTGGCAAGTTGGGCATTCGAGACTTACATGCTCCAACTTGAGGGGGAGTAAAGGATTTCGTAATTATTTCCTACCATATTTGTATATCCATAATTGTGGTTATTTCCTTGTATGCTTTTATTTATTTCCTTGTATTTTTTTTCCCCTGTATTCGTTTGTTGTATTTAAACTCCCTTGACCCCTAATGGAAATCATCATTGATTAAAAATTCTTTAATAACAGACGAACTGCTGTATTTGGAAAGTGTCATTTCACAATCCAACCAGATCATAACCTAATAATCATCTCCGACTCCTTTTTCCCTAATATTTGAGAATGCTAGAAACCTTCTTGAAAGGATATAATGATGAAACTTGGCGAAATTAATTTCTAAGTATAGTTTAGAGGCATGTGGATTTAGAGTTTCTAAGCCTTCAGCTCAGAACTTTGAGTCTTCACTCAAATTTTCTAAGCGATAACCTAACACTTATTGACCTCCGGGGCCTTAGATCCTCTCCTAATGTGTTAGAATGGGATTGTAATGAAATTGAACTCCGAATCCCTACAAATCTTATCCAATCCTACAAAGCAAACACAGAACCTAAGAGTGTATAAGACTCGATCTTACAACATGTAATATCAGAGTATTTATTTGAATTATCTCGATACTAAAGGGTTGTATTATTTGTATTCGGAATCGATCTTTCCACAATCCAAGTAGGGGTGCAAATGATGCAAGCTCGAGCTCGAAAATTTGCATATGCGACTTAAACTCAATAGCCGTTTCCCAAACTTGAACTTGTCTCGAAAACTATGGAGTAGTTAAAAACTGAACTTGACTTGATAGTAATTTCTTTACTCTAACTCGTTGGAAGCTCAAATCATTCTCTGATTCAAACTCAAATCAAGCTCAAACTCAAACTTGAACTCTAACCCGGTTCAAACCTTAAGTTTTATAATACTAAAGGGATGCACCTTAAATTTAGTCATCACGAAGATTAACTTACAAATTCCACTCATCTCCCTCTCTATTTACAATGCATCTTCACTCTTCCTCTAATATGCATGTCTTTTCCAACGTGGGACAATTATTTCATCCGCACTTTCTATATTTTTTTTGTCTTTTTTAATTAAGAGTTTAATTAAAAAGCTATTGATTAATTGTTATAGTTTAAAATAGACAATTTTGTTTAAATATCTAAAAAGTTATACACATAATTTTCTTTTTGACAGTAAGTTTATTAATAAAAGTAATTATATATAAAAAATCGAGTGTCTCACAAGCTCTCAACTCGAGTATTGGGTAGCTCGACTTTACTCGTTAGTATGTCGAGTAAAGCCTACTCGAGTCGAGTGTTGACCGACATTTAATTGAGTCGATTTCGATTAGCTAGCGACTTGTGTCATAATCCAAGTGAGTGTTCAGTACATACACATCATCTCCAATCCCTAATTGCGAACATGATTTTATCTTTTTACAAGCAAGAGTTTGTCAATAAAA
This sequence comes from Centaurea solstitialis, assembly GCA_030169165.1. NCBI lineage: Eukaryota > Viridiplantae > Streptophyta > Magnoliopsida > Asterales > Asteraceae > Centaurea > Centaurea solstitialis. Next base: position 96,283,214 of record CM058041.1, read on the forward strand.
GTGAAATTAGAAAGAAGCAAAATGAAATACGGTTGAGACATGGTGAGGGAATTACTCAGTTTCATTCAGAACATGTCCGGACAGATTCCCTGCTCCTATTAGAGCCCGTCTCCATTTCCCAACGTCTTCCGTTTTATGTCTGGCAAAAACGTCTCCAAACTCCCCGGTTTGTTTGCGGACATTGGAGGGGTCCACATTATAGAAGATGGGGTAAACAGTCCGATGATGGGAGGTGTTGCGGCACTCCATAATCTTGACAAGCTCATTCAAACACCAAGATGAGGATGCATAATTTTTGGAGAAAACAACGATAAAGATATTTGATTCTTTAATGGCTTTCGAGAGCTCATCTTCGATCCTTTCTCCTTTCTCCATGTTCTCATCGTCCTTATAAGTATAAATACCTCCCCTCATAAGAGCTTCATGTAAATAGCCAGCAAAGCCTTTACGGACATCTTCACCTCTAAAGCTCAAAAAAGCATGATACTTGAAAGCCTTCTGAGTGGATGAAGTTGAAGAAGAAGCCATTAGAGGTATATTAGATCAAAACTTGATTTATTCAGGAAAGATATACGAAATGGTTGCAAAGAAACCAGGGATCGGATAAGAGTGTATATTAAATTAAGGAGTGAGGTGCATATAGTAGCCCCCAAGACGAAAGTCACACAATCTAGAAAGGATAAGATAACAACCCAAAGGTAGTAACACCACAACCCGCATACAATATCTTAATGGTGTCACAGGCTCACAGCTATGAAATGTGCGGCCACTATTATAAAGTACAATAATTTTTATATTTTAATTAGTCCCGAATAAATGTCTATTTTGTAAGTAACATCCATTGCTATTTTAAAGGAAAATTGACAATAACAATCATTCTCTATAACCCCAATTCATTTTATAGCCATATTTTTGATATAATTCTTAAAATTAGGATAGGCCCCTAGGCGTGCGTGTGTTGGTGGTACAATCGGAGTAAAAATCTGCTATCCCACCCTTCCCTACTCCTTGCCTATCCCACCAATGAGATCATGCCACCTAATTAAACATAACAATAAATAATAAATATATTTAAATAAGTTAACCCACTTATATGCTTCTCCTTCCAAACAATATAGTTGCCAAACACACCTCCAATTTCTACCATCTATCATTAATATATATTCATTTTCCTTAATTAGATTATTTTATTTCATAAACTATTTCAGTATTTCTTAATATATTGTATGATTCCATTTCATTATTCTTGAACACGTCTTTTTTATTGTTCTTTACAATTTAGTTGAATTTAATACATATATTTATATTGTATTTGATTCTTTTTAAATACATATTTTTTCTGTAATTTAACTTTTCTACTATTTTTTTCAAATCAATTTAATTAATCTTTAATTTTTTTTTTAAAATTAGCTTAAGTTAATCTTCTATTTTTTGAATCATAATTATCTCTTAAATTATTTTTACTCCTCTTTCTTTTAGCATTGGATAGGATATTCTATATTTAATTTAAATTATCAAAAAATATTGTATTTTTTGTTCTCAAACATAAAAAAGTATACATATTGTTTATAAAAGTTAATCAAACAAAACACGTTCAAGAATAATATATGCAAACAAAACGTGTTAGGAAAAAAGAAGGAAACCAAGCATAAAATGGCAAAAGAAAGAAGAGTAAAAATAATTTAAGGGATACTTATGATTCAAAAAATAGAAGATTAACTAAAGCTAATTTGAAAAAAAAATCCAAGATTAATTAAATTGATTTGAAAAAAAATGGTAGAGAAGTTAAATTGAAAGAAAATATAGAAAAAATACATATTTAAAAATAATGAGATACAGTTGATTTTTCTTTCTAAAATAAATATATGAGAAAAAAATAATTTAGTTATAGAATAAATATTAAATTTTATTAAATTATATAAAAAGAATAAAAAACACGTATTTAAATTTAAGAATCATACAATATATTTAAGAAATAGTTTATTCCATAAAATAATTTAATTAAGGAAAGAGGGTATATATTAATGAGAGATGGTAGAAATTGGAGGTGTTTGGCAACTATATTGTATGGAAGGAGAAACATATTAGTGGGGTTAACTTATTTAATATATTTATTATTTATTGTTATGTTTAATTAGGTGGCATGATCTTATTGGTGGGATAGGCAAGGAGTAGGGAAGGGTGGGATAGCACATTTTTACTCGTACAATCGAACTTCTAAGGATACTTGTATTTTTCAGAAAAGAATTAAGTTCTATCATATAGGGGTCGTTTTAATTGCAAACCACTCGGTTTGTACAAACTATGGAAACCACTTTTTAACCACTAGTTTTATTTTGTTTAAAATTATTTATTAATATTAATAATAATATTTAGAGAGGCAATATGGTAAATGTAAAAATTAACCACATCTGAAATATTTAAGGGAATACATTTTATGAATCCCTACTTTTTAGTTATTATCTAATCATGATAAAAAATCCACAAAAAAAAGTAGTCAACATACTTTGGAATTTTCCTACTTTTTAGTGATGTTAATCTCATTCAAAATTGGATCCATGCATCAATAGGTTGATTTCATGAATAGCACTTGATTCATGAATCTTCATTCATGAATCTTCAATGATGAATCAACGAAAAGGGAGATTCAACCAATCTTTATTCATGAATTAGCAGCCTTATTTATTAACGAAACTACCCAACATTTCTTTTTTAGAGAAATCGATTTGGGTATCCGAGATTTTGCTGTCGATGGATTTGAATCATGTTACTGGAATCGATTTTGGATTTTACTGAAAATATGAATTTGAATCCCTATGAAATCGGAGTATAATCAGGGGATATGAATCCCGCTTCATTTTTGAGTTTAGATGAATGTGGAATTTTTTTTTGTGTTTGACGAAATTACCCTTATTCCAATTTTTAAATTTTTTTAAAAGTTCTGGTTTCCTCTTATTTACCAATTTGCCATTGCTTTTTCTATACCATTGATCAAATGAATCTACGGATCAGAGCAGTTTGCATAGTTTGCATAAACTATCTGGTTTGTAGCCGATAACACCCCTTATCATATAATTACGAAAGAATCGTGTTTAGCTGAGTGGCAAGGAAGCAAATCATGGCATAAAGTGGGTTCTTACTTTTTGTGATATTTTAAGTTGGGGAATTATAAATAAACCCTTCGTATGGGTAAGTTTATATGTGTGCACAAATGAGACCTAATGCAAGAATCTATTTTTATACGAGTGAGGAAAGACCTATGGAGGTTCAGATAACAACACCTATAAATTTCAAAAAGAATCGTGTTTACCTTTCTAATTATTTTTTGTTTATAAATTCCTTCTTAAATCTTAATACAATAAATAAATTATGTAATGATTTTCTATTTCCTAATTAAGACTTTTAATAAGTTTCTCTTCTTTTTCTTCTTAAAAATAAACTTTTAAATATTTTTTTCTTTCCTAGTTCTTAATTAATCCAGGGTCGTGCCTGGAGAGGGCGGATCGGGTGTACACCCAAGGCGATAAGAAACAGGACCTCCATAATTTTACTATATACTATATAGTAGCAACAAAAATATTGTAAGTAAAAATGACAAATCTATATATATATTAAAAGAAGGATTTTGCTGATGTCATCAAAACGAAATTGAGCAATCTTATTGGTCAATTAAACAAAATCAATCAAATGATGATGTCATAAAGAATTTCTATTTTTTTTAATGCCCTATTAATATGTAAAAATACATAACTAACAAATATGGAAAAAATATTTTCCAAAATTCACCTACCTAAATTTACATTTTGTATCCTTAAAATTATTTGATTAAATTACTTTTTATCCTTTAGTTTTTCATTCTTAAAATTACTTTTTTAAAACACTACATATTTTATTTCTGAATCCCTCCAGTTTTAATATCATTCAGGAAATCCGAACCTTTTTCAATTTCTTATATTTTAACAACTATTAGATGACTAAAATATTTAGTAATAAAGCAAGAGTAATTTTTTTCATTTAAATCGTTGATTAATAAGAATTATTTTTACTAAATAACTATACTCTACTTATTCAATTTCAAATAAAGTTTTGAATAAAAGACTGGAGTGAATTGTGGATTTGGTCCCTGTGGTTTAATAATTTTTTTGACCATAGTCCTTATTGTATGTTTATTGTGGATATGGTCCTTGTGGTTTTCATTTTATTTTGGTCATTGTCCCTCTAACTAACCCCTTTGTTAACTCTGTTAAATTAAGGACTAATTTAGTAATTTTCTATTCTTATGTCTTATTCTTGTAAAATGATAAAAACAATATTTTTAAACACACACACACACATATATAAATCAAATAAGAGATTATTTTACGATATGGTTTTGCTAAATTTATAAAACTTAATTATATCATATACAATTTAATTAATTTTTAATTCAAATAAACCACGTCTAATTTTATTCGCTCTAAATTTATTCGCTCTTAATGTGTTTAAAGTAGCGAATGTTTAAAAAATTTCATTTATTAAAATTAAAAATAAATGATTAAGATTTATATGTGATATAAATAATTATTGTAACTTGGAAAAAATTAAATCGTAAAATGGGCTCTTATTTTATTTATTTTGGTACCATTATATATATATATATAAATAATTAGTAAAATGAGCTCTTAATTTGTGATTTAAATTTTTTTAATTTACAAAAATTAATTATATCAGATATAATTTAATTACTTTTAATAAATTAAATCATAAAAACAAATCAAAATTAATTCGCTCTAAATAAAATAAGAAATGATTTTTATGATTTTCTAATTAAGTTGTATATGATATAGTTTATTGTTTAATTTAAAACATCACATCATAAACTAATCTCTTCTATTGTAAATATTTTGACCATAATCCTATTTTATGTTTATCTTGGATATGATTTTTGTGGTTTTCATTTTGTTTTGGCCATGGTCCATCTATCTAACTCATTCGTTAACTCTGTTAAATCAAGATTTATTTTAGTAATTTATTTTAGTCATTTATTTTAGTAATTTATTTTAGTAATTCTCATTTTTACTAAATAACTATACTCTACTTATTCAATTTCAAATAAAGTTTTGAATAAAAGACTGGAGTGAATTGTGGATTTGGTCCCTGTGGTTTAATAATTTTTTTGACCATAGTCCTTATTGTATGTTTATTGTGGATATGGTTCTTGTGGTTTTCATTTTATTTTGGTCATGGTCCCTCTAACTAACCCCTTTGTTAAATCCGTTAAATTAAGGACTAATTTAGTAATTTTCTATTCTTATGTCTTATTCTTGTAAAATGATAAAAACAATATTTTTAAACACACACACACATATATAAATCAAATAAGAGATTATTTTACGATATGGTTTTGCTAAATTTATAAAACTTAATTATATCATATACAATTTAATTAATTTTTAATTTAAATAAACCACGTCTAATTTTATTCGCTCTAAATTTATTCGCTCTTAATGTGTTTAAAGTAGCGAATGTTTAAAAAATTTCATTTATTAAAATTAAAAATAAATGATTAAGATTTATATGTGATATAAATAATTATTGTAACTTGGAAAAAATTAAATCGTAAAATGGGCTCTTATTTTATTTATTTTGGTACCATTATATATATATATATAAATAATTAGTAAAATGAGCTCTTAATTTGTGATTTAAATTTTTTTAATTTACAAAAATTAATTATATCAGATATAATTTAATTACTTTTAATAAATTAAATCATAAAAACAAATCAAAATTAATTCGCTCTAAATAAAATAAGAAATGATTTTTATGATTTTCTAATTAAGTTGTATATGATATAGTTTATTGTTTAATTTAAAACATCACATCATAAACTAATCTCTTCTATTGTAAATATTTTGACCATAATCCTATTTTATGTTTATCTTGGATATGATTTTTGTGGTTTTCATTTTGTTTTGGCCATGGTCCATCTATCTAACTCATTCGTTAACTCTGTTAAATCAAGATTTATTTTAGTAATTTATTATTCTTTTGCATTTTTTTTTGTAAAAAAGTAAAAAGAAAATTTTTAAACACACCAATTTATATAGAGAGAATGAATAAGATTTGTTTTTATAATTTAATTTATTAACATTAATTAAATTATATGTGATATAATTAACTTTTTAATTAAAAAAATCAAATTGTAAAATAAGCTTTTATTTTATTTATTTTGATACCATTATATATATGTATACATATATATATATGTGTGTGTGTGTGTGTGTGTGAATTTGTATGTTTAAAAATATTGTTTTTACCTTTTTACAAGGAAAAAGCAAAAGAATAAAAAATTACAAAAATAGTTCTTAATTTAACGGAGTTAAGGAAGCAGTTAGTCAGGGGACCATGGCCAAAACGAAATGAAAACCACAAGGACCATTTCCAAGATAAACATACAATAGGGACTATGATCAAAAAAATTACTAAACCACAAGGACCAAATCCACAATTCACTCTAAAAGACTGGAACAAAAGTTTTCCTAGATGGCTATAATTAAACTAACTCATTAATGTTTCTTTTATTAACTAGGTCTTTTTGCTGATGTCATCAAAACGAAATTGAGCAATCTTATTGGTCAATTAAACAAAATCAATCAAATGATGATGTCATAAAGAATTTTTATTTTTTTAATGCCCTATTAATATGTAAAAATACATAACTAACAAATATGGAAAAAATATTTTCCAAAATTCACCTACCTAAATTTACATTTTGTATCCTTAAAATTATTTGATTAAATTATTTTTTATCCTTTAGTTTTTCATTCTTAAAATTACTTTTTTAAAACACTACATATTTTATTTCTGAATCCCTCCAGTTTTAATATCATTCAGGAAATCCGAACCTTTTTCAATTTCTTATATTTTAACAACTATTAGATGACTAAAATATTTAGTAATAAAGCAAGAGTAATTTTTTTCATTTAAATCGTTGATTAATAAGAATTATTTTTACTAAATAACTATACTCTACTTATTCAATTTCAAATAAAGTTTTGAATAAAAGACTGGAACAAAAGTTTTCCTAGATGGCTATGATTAAACTAACTCGTTAATGTTTCTTTTATTAACTAAGTCATATTTATATTGTTAATTGCAGGTGAAATATTTGTTAACTTTATAATGTAGATGCCTATTTTTATTAGAAATTAAAACAATATGTTATAAATTGTCCGTGTATTACACGGGCCATTAACTAGTTATTTTATTATCCAATAAGATCCTAAAAATATTCATATTACATTAATAAAGTGTTAGACCTGAATTTATTGTATCCGAGATCGGAAGACCAGCAGACAATCTCAAAGGTTTAGAATTAATTGTTGGGTTTTATCTTTTACCTAGTTAATATAGTTGGGCTTTGTTTAGTTTTGGGCTTTTTATTGTAATAGGTATAAATAGAATAGGTTTTAGGGTTTTAGGTTTAAGCCTCTCATTTTGTAAAATCACTCTTATGTTAGAAAGGGAGGCTAGAGAGAATTTGGGCAAAAATCTTATTGATATCATTTTCTCTTGAATCAATGAAGCTTTGATTGTTGAAATCATTATTGTTACCTGAATATCTTGTTCTCACATAAAGGCCAAAACATGTATTAATTAATTAAATTGACAAAGAAAAATATATAAAAATTGTCTTCCGGTGCTGTGGCGGGTTGGTTATCACTCGGGGGGTTCATAGCGCCCTAACCGAGTTCGAGTCTTCCGTACGCATGCCTGAGGACATTTATGTGGGACCATGTTTAGCCCCCAAAATTATTGGGGATTAGTCACCCGGACACCCTTCCAAATATATCTATATATATATATAATTAATTAATTGGTCATTCACTTATAGAAATGGTTATTATTTCTCTAAGTTATTTTATTTAGTACCAAATTCTAAGATTATTTAATTAGAAAATATATTTAATACAAAATTGGTTTTATAGGACATCTAAAATGTCCAAGTCTCATAATAAAATACCATACGCTTTATAGGAGTAAAACAAAAAACTTTTTTTATTAAAAGTGTTACACTAGGTTTTTAAAATGTTTTTAGGCATCTTACAAGTTTTTTGGACATCTATAAACAAAAAAATGTCATATTAACTATTTTTTATGACACTATGTCCCCATTAAAATATGATTTTATAGTTATATGATACTTCTCAAAAGTATCCAATTATATAGTTAATAAGATATTTTATTTTAAAAACTTCTTAAAAACTCATTAAAACGTCCAAAAGCTTCATATAAACCTATTGGAATGCTATTATATAATACTTTTCAAAAGTGTCCGATAAACCCCAACTATCCCAACTAGTAAGTAATAAAAGTAATTAAACGATTTACATAATTTTATTATTGGATTAATTAAGAACTAGGAAAGAAAAAAATCTTTAAAAGTTTATTAAGAGTAAATTACATTTTTGGTCCATGTGGTTAACATTCATTATCAACTTTGGTCTCTCTTTAAACTAATTACAATTTTGTTAATCATGGTTACCTTTTTATTTTAGTTTTAGTCCATTGAAATAAATTTAATTATAAAGGTAGTTAGTTTAAGGCATTTGTATACTTTCAGCCTCTGTTTGTCTTTTCTTATTGTTGTCTAATTAGATCATGGAGTAATTTAAAAATTTTGTCATTATAGTTTTTTTTTGTCTTTCCTACCTTTTTCATTAGTAGCAATTTTAAATAATAATACATTAAGAGTGTATAAATCTTTTTGGTAATATTAAAAATAAATAACCAATTAACAACATATTTTAATCTTTTTTGTATGGAGCCATATTGATAGGTATGGTGGCACGGGCCATCCCTTCATTATTCAATCATAAGAGAAAAAATTATGTTTTGAAAGGTATATACATTATGCCATTGTTTGGTAAACATAAGCTACCTTATTTTTGGTGTACATTTATGAATGGACAAAAATAGCTTATAATTAAGCTAGCTTTTTAATAAGCTATTTGGAGTTAGCTTTTGAAACTTTTTGTAGTTTTATTCTAATTATACACTTACTAATATTAAGCTTTAGGCCGTGCGTACCATGGCGGGCTCAATGCCTAGGCTCGGCAGCGGGCATGGAGTGCCCGGCGGGCTTGGAGTGCCCGGCGGGCTGGTGGTACACGGTTGGCGGGTTTGGCTTGCGGTTTCGGAGGCGGTTTCATGAGCCCGTCTCTTCTCCCTCCCTCTTACATTTTTTTGAATCCCGACATATAAACTTTAAACATTTTTATTAGTGTAGACACATTTGTAAATATACATCGGATAAAATGCATAATTTTTTTTTTGGAAGAGGTATCCTAGACCACATTGGGCCCAGACTAATCCTCGACAATTTTGGTCCGAAGTCCGACTGCTAAAGCATGCAGCCCGAGGTCGAAGCCCCCGTACCTCCAGAATGCGTCACCCAGGGCTCGAACTCGGGTTCACCACTATGTAGTGCCCAAGCCTTACCACTAGGCTAACACTCCTTTGGTAAATGCATAAAAATTTAAAGATTGCCTAACTCATTTTAAAGGTACGGACATGACTTTTTTTTGAACGGCAAAAGAGATCACTAGAACCGAGCTTCGGCATGACCATCAACCCTCCTAGCAAAGCGAACCCAACTTTATTAAAAGAACCAAAACCGAAAAAATAATGTAATTTAAAAAGGTACGGACATGTAACTTAAAGGTACGGACTTGACTTTTTTTAATGGTGTAATCTAAAATGATATTGGTTCTAAAATGTGTTGTTGTTAGTTGGTTATGTATTATAATTAAAATATGTTGTTAATTTGTTGTTTATTTTTAACATTACAAAAAAGATTTATGCACTATTAATGTATTATTATTTAAAATTGTTACTAATAAAAAATGTAGAAAAGACAAAAAAAATCTATAATGACAAATTTTAAATTACTCTATGATCTAATAAGGTAACAATGAGAAAAGATTAAAAAAAAAAGGTTGAAAGTATAGAAATATCCCTAAACTGACTAACCTTTATAATTAAATTTATTCAAAGGGACTAAAACTAAAATAAAAAGGTAACTATGATGACCAAAATAGTAATTAGTTTTAAAGAGAGACCAAAGTTGATAATGAGTGTTAACCAGGACCAAAAACGTAATTTACTCTTAATTTGGGATAGAAACTGTTGAGAAAATTTTTAAACTTTGGGTTATTGAAAAAATTTAATAGTTTAATGATGTAATTAGTAAAAATTAAAGAATGTTGGTAAAACTAAAAAAAAGTATATAATCTATTGGTAAAAATAATAATTTTCAGTATTTCAAAACAATAAAGTATCTATAAAACCAACCAAGTGGACAATAATAACCAAAATACATATATTAAAATTGAATCTGCAAACTCGTTAAAAGAACGACAGCAGCCTCACCTTATAACTCCACAATAAACTATAAATAAACAAAAGAGAGTAGCAACAATCATGGGACCAAAACCTGAATTGCAGCCACAAGATTCACATGTAGAATGAATCCATCCAGACTCTATTTGTCTTACATGGACTCTATGTTCACGATAAAAACGGATAAACCATCCATGTCAAATGTCAATTGAATTGGTAGGTAACTTCCATGATCAAAGCATTGATCGAAAATACCCATATATATTTTGGATGAAAGAAGCATTCAAACTATCAAAAACAGAAAATAAATTCGTACCCAGAAGATGAGATGAGGATTGGATGAAAATCTTGAACTGAAAGGAGATTACTGATTACTGAAATAAGTGAAAATCTTGAACAACATATCAATATCAATGAGGCTTCAATACTTTGGATGATGGTTCCAATTTCATGGTTGCGCAGATGGTGGAGAATTAGGGGGAAATAAAATCAGGAATATAAAGTTGTTGCAACAGATATAGTACCAAATTCAAGGGGGTTGTTTTGGGTTAAAAGCCCGTAAGGATAAATTAAGCATTAAAGACTAGTAGGTTAAAGACTTGCAATACAAGTTATATTTAAAAGTTTTTGAAAATGATGCATAAAATGCTTGTACGAGGTGCTTAAAGACTTGTAATTATGACAATGATTCAATTGGTTATATATGTAGTATAGATAAATCTGATTTCAAATTACTCCCTCTTAACAATGAAAGCTCCAACTGTTTGGTCACAAACCATACACACGCGCGCCTGTAAACTCGCGGGAGCTGGAATCCACGAACCAGTAAGCAGGTGAGGGGCGACTATGTTGGGCGGAACAGAGGGAGTCGCCGAGATCTGAAAATACTTGAGCCACTTTGGTCGGACTTGGAGCGCCCGTTCCTTGGATCGGAGGTAAGCCTTCACATAAATTTTTTATGATGTGATTATCAACCGAGTGGCTAAAAAACCGATTGTTTGTGACAATTTGAAATTAAAAATAATAGCAACACAAAGAATTGAAAATGGAAAGAATTAGGAGTTAGGAGTACCTTCTTTCGTGAATCCACTCTTTAACCTTTAAACCTTCTCGAATCAATCTTTCAATTCGTGATCCAGGAAGCTTTTACTCAAAAGGCGATTGATCTTTCTTAGGTGCATGGATTTCCAAATCAATCAACTTAGAAATGCTCAGAGGAAGCTGTCTTATATTCGTACCTTTTACATTCAACACTTTTAAACTAGCTACATCTCCAAGTTTCCTGGGCAATTTCTCAACTTCAACACAATCCACCAGACTCAAATATTCCAGACTTCTCAATTGACAAACACTGTCAGGAATATAGCTTACTTGTGTGCACTTCTTAAGGATTAGTTTCTTTAAACATGCTAATCGGCCAATATCCCCAGGCAACTTCTCAAGGTTGCGACAAAATGAAAGGTTGAGAGTTTTCAACTGTTTCAACTCACTAATGCTATTGGGAAGATGTGTAATCCGGGAATATGACAAATTTAGCTTCTCTAAACATCCTAATCGGCCAATGTCTTCAGGCAATTTCTCTTAGACTACAACCATAGAGTTTGAGATTTCTTAAATGTTGCAAACTACAAATGCTGTCCGGAAGACTCCTAAGCTTTCTGCAAGAATGGAAATCTAGACAAACAAGCTTCTGAAGATTTGCAATTGATGAGGGTACTTCTTTTATATCGTTATATCTAAACTGAAGCTCTAGCAACCTACTGTGGCAGTGCCCTGGGATTATATCTGGGAATTCCTTCAGATATAAGCGGGATAGAGAAAGAATTTCAAGTGATACCAAAGCTTTAATAAACAGAAAAGATTTAATCCCCAAACATCCACTTAAGTTCAAGTATACGAGACGTACTATCCATGTAATGGGCTGGTTAAGTAATTCAGTCAAATGATTACAACCTTCAAGCTCTAACCTTACAAGATTCTGAATCAGACCAAGGTCAAGGGTCTTCAATTGGGTATGTCCAAGGTTAAGGAATTCAAGCTTGAGAAGACCCTGTCATAATAAGAAGAAAAAAGAAGAAGCTGAATATTATTGTAATAACTAATCAATAGTTGTGTAGCATTCTAATAAATCATGAAAAATAAACAATAAACCATTATTATACCTTTTCTTCTCCTTCTTCCCAAAGTTGTGTGATTCTGCTGTAGGGCATTTCAAGCGCAACAAGATTGTCTGCGTCAAATGTTTTAGGTAAAGACCTGTGAGGGTAACCTACCCAACTCAAGAATTTTAACGCATTCGGAAAGATCAGGCTAACTTGACCAATCTTCTCATCATAATCATCATTTATCTCAGAAACCACGCTAAGTAATCTAAGATTTTTCATGCTTCCAAAACCTTTAGTAACAACTTGAGACGAGAGTTGCACGGGACTGTCCACTACTATAGCTTCTGTCGCTTCAGTACCCTGCTATCAAAGAATAGTGAGAATGAGCTTTTTGTCATAATTAACCATTGAAAATCTGACAGTTATATGAATTGATACTTACCAAGCCGTTAGCCAATACATGTTCAATTTCCTTACGAATCCACAATCGACTATGTTTATAGGGATCATCACAATGATCACGACGAACTATATTCTTGCCCATTGCTTCTATATGGGGATGCATGACCACATATTGATTATCATCAATAGATAATAGAGATGCTTCCTCAAGAACTCTTAAAGCATATCTACCATCTTCATACTTCCACGTAGGTGCAATCATTCTGATTACATCATCTTTCAGAAAACCTTTGAGTAAACATGCAACATCTAAGAACATTTCCTTGTAATCATCCATCGGCAGGCTGATATATCTTAATTCCAATTTTTGTAGAGTTTCCTTCACTGGAATTGAACTTTCAATCCTTGAACAACCACCTAAGTTTGCATACACAAGACGTTCTAGATATCCAATACGTGGAATGTGAAGTTGTACCAAATGATTACAATCTTCAAGATCTAAACTTTCAAGGTTCGGAGTCAGCCCAAGGTCAAGGGTCCTCAACTGGGAATGTTTGAGGTTAAGGAATCTTAGCTTGTAAAGAATCTATCATAAGAGAAAAAGAAAAAAAAATAGGAAAGAAAAAGTTGAGTATTGTTGTAACAACCGACTGATAGGTATGTAGCATTATAATGAAATCATGAATCATGCAAAACAAGCAATCAACAATTATTTTACCTCTCTTTTTTCTCCTTCCCAAATTCGTACCAAATATTTACAACCTTCAAGATCTAAAATTTCAAGGTTCGGAGTCAGCCCAAGGTCAATGGTCCTCAACCGGGAATGTTTGAGGTTAAGGAACTTGAGCCTTTTAAGAATCTATCATAACATGAAAAGAAGAAAAAATAGGAATGAAAAAGCTGAGTATTGTTGTAACAACTGACTAGTAGCATTATAATGAAATCATGAATCAAGCAAAACAGGTAATCAACAATTATTTTACCTCTCGTTTTCCTCCTTTCCAAAGTTGTACCAAATGATCACAACCTTCAAGATCTAACCTCTCAAGGTTTGGAGTCAGTGCAAGGTCAAGGGTCCTCAATTGGGAATGTCTAAGATTAAGGAATCTGAGCATGCCAAGAATGTTCTATCATAAGAAGAAAAGGAAAAAAAAAAAAAGCAAAGAAAAGCTGAGTATCGTTGTAACAACTGTTTAATAGGTTTGTAGCATCATAATGAAATGATGAATCTGCAAAACAACCAATTGTCAATTATCCTACCTTTGTTTCTCCTTCCCAGAGTTGTATGATGTTGCTGTAAGGCATTTCAAGCGCAACAAGATGAATGGCTTTAAAAGTTTTGGGTAAAGACCAATGAGGGTAACCTTCCCAACTCAGAAATTTTAAATTACGCGGGAAGTTTTGACTAGTTTGACTAATCTTCTCATTACAATGGTCATCTATCTCAGAGACCACATGAAGTAATCTAAGCTTTTTCATACTTCCAAAACCTCTGGTAACAACTTCTGAACATAGACTCACTGGACTGTCCACTACTATAGCTCTTGCCTCAACTGGACCCTGCGATATCCAAGAATAATGATTATTAAACTTGAAAACAATGAAAATGTGTGTTGATTAATTATTTCCACATTATGTTTACACTTGATCCTTACCAAGTCATTAGCCAATATCTCTTCAATTTCTCTGAGAATCCACAAGTGGCTATGTCTCTGACGATCGAGAGGGTGCAAATGACGAACAACATACCGGCCCATTTCTTGTATGAGGTCATGCATCCTCACGTAATTATAATCAGAAATACTTACGAGAGATTTTTCCTCAAGACCGTGTAATCCAATCCTAGCGTTATATCCACAGCATTCAAGTATTTTAATTACTTCATCTTTCTGTCGCGATTTGAAGAAACATGCAACATCTAGAAATATCTCCTTGTGACTATCCTCGAGGCTGTCATAGCTCAACTTCAATATTTCCATGGGTTCCGTTAATGGGACTCTTTTTAGACTTTCTAAAGGATCTTTCCATATCCCGTGATCATATCTATCACAAAAAAGCCCACCCAAAACTTTGATCGTTAAGGGAAGACCACCAGCATACCTTACAACTTCTTTTGATAGCATTTTGTACCCTTGAGCTGGAATATATGTCCCAAATGCATACCTACTAAAGAGACAAAGTGCTTCCTCATCCGATAGTAGATCGACCGAAAGAATTTGTTCCACTCCATATGCCATCAACACATGCTTATCTCTTGTGGTAATGATGATTCTACTTCCTGGCTCAAACCAATCACATTCACCGGCTACTGCCTCTAGCTGGTCTATATGATCGACATCGTCTAGAACAATGAGAACCTTTCTACCCTGCAACACGGTTTTCATCCTGCTTTTCCCGTTTCGAACACTACTCACAGCGATGGATTGATCGTTTAATAAATCCGAAAGGACTTGTTTTTGCAATGACTGCAAACCATCCTTTTGACAAACTTCCCTGACACCCTCAACAAAGCTTTTACCATCGAATTGAGTGAATATTGTGTTAAAAACAGCTCTAGCCAAAGTTGTCTTCCCACCACCTCCGATCCCCCAAATGCCTCTTATGCGAACATCATCAATTCTAGATAATGATGACAAAACTTTCTCTACCCGGGCCTCCATGCCTACTAACTTTTTATCAATGTATGCATTAATGGACCGTAACTTGACACGAATTTGTTGGACAACTTCTTCAATGAACTTGGCTTTGTTCCTATAAGTTCAGATTAAAGAAGATTCAGTTAGCTTGCTCAAGATCCCACATGAACAATTAGTATAAGTTTTTCACCTCGATAAAATAAAAAGGTAAATTACAAATTCCATCCCAGTGGTTATACAACAAATTAAGATTAGTTCCCACAACAAAATAATTACGGTTTTGGTCATTGTGGTTTTATTTGTTATTATAATACATTGGGTATTTTTTATTATGCATTGGGTCCCTTGCCCTAACATCATTAACCGTAGCTCCATGTTTAAAAAATCTTGTAAGGCACACGCTAAGCATGCCTCAAGGTATGGAAGCCTGAAATCGCACCTAAGGCGGCGCCTCTCAACCTCAAACGAAGCGAGCAAGGCGGTGGGGCGTGACGCATGCAGACTTGCAGTGGAGGCTTATGCCTCAATAAAGATGCTAAATTCTTTAAGAAAATAACTGAAACCTTCTCTATTTTAGCCTTATTTTGTCCTTTATGAGTTCCATTTTTCTCCTGTTTTATTTGCATTTTTCTCCTGTTTTAATCCTTGCTTAGCTCCATTAAATTGTATTTTGACCTTTTTACTTTGTTCTGTTTAAAAAAGATAAAAATAATATAGTTTATGTGAGAATATGTGGAACCCCAAGATTAATCTCCAAAAGAGCCTACGAGGAAAGAAGGGGGGTTCCAACATATATAGTGAAGATTTGGTTCAAGTCTAGCCGATGTGGGACTCTAATAGTTTCTATGTATCAATATAATATCTATTTTATATTTATAAACATAGCACAATATTATAGCATCCCTATTAAACCATCTTCAACCTTAGTACCAAAAAAGAATAATAAAATAGTGGCATTTGGGGGATCGGAGGTGGTACGAAGACAACTTTGGCTAGAGCTGTTTTTAACGAAACTTTATGTTAAGGGTCCACTATTTTATTATTCTTTTTTGGTACTAAGTAGGTCTATGTTCTCATCTTTTATTGTGAACTCAAGGACCACTCGTATCATGCCATGCCATGTGGCAAACAAAATAACATTAGAAAGAAACAAAATGAAGTATTGTTTGAGATATGATGAAGAAATTACCTAACACCAATGTTCTTCACATCGCATCCAGCCAGATTCCCTACTTGTACCAGAGCATCTCTCCACTTCCAAGCTTTATCATTATTCTTATGTACAGCAAAGGCTTCTCCAAACGCCCCGGTTTGGTTGCGGACTTCCGAGGGATCCACATCATAGAAAACGGGGAAGGCAGTTTGATGACTGGCTGTTAGCTTATGGTACTCCATTATCTTGACAAGGTCATCCAAGCACCAAGACGACAACGCATAGTTCTTGGTTAAAACAATTATAAATAATTTTGTTTCTTCAATAGCTTTAAAGAGCTGATCCTTGATGCTTACTCCTTTCTCCATTTCCTCGTCGTCCTTGTAAGTGTAAATACCTTGTCGCTTAAGCGCTTCATAAAGATGATCAATAAAGGTCTTACGGATCTCTTGACCCTTGAAGCTGACAAAGACATCATACTTAAAGCGCTTTTGAATGGATGATGTTGAAGAAGAAGAAGAAGAAGCCATGGTTGACAGAAGCAAATCTTTAATTTGTTGGAGCAAATTAATTTGTAGGAAATTAACAAGTGCACATAATTAAAGTAGGGATGAAATCAGATGTATAACCCTCAGCTCAACACAACATGTGAACCACACAACCCACCCAGGCCCCAGGATAAGAAACAAGTGGTAAGTCAACATAGCGTCCACATGAATGATATCACGTAAAGTATATATTTTTCATTAATAAAGTTTTATTAAAAAAATTATATAAAGAGAGGGGAGAACCCATTTCAAAGGAAATAGAAATACCTCAATTAAAATGTCGCAGCTGACAATTTTGACATTAGTGACAAATCTCTAAAGACAAGATAGGACAGAACATAACAACTGTTTAATGTTTGGTAAGATAAAACAGGACAGGACATAAAAGAACATGACTGATTAAATAACCATTTTACCCCTGATGAGATTTTTTAGTGTTTTTTTTTCTTACCAAATAATCAATCTAAATGAAAATTAACAAAAAACAAAAAACTACTACCTCCGTCCCAAAATTATTGTCCAGTTTTGACTTTTGAAAGTCTTTCTTTGCTTACTTTGACCTTAAGTATTTTTGCTTGTGTTATATAATACCTAATGAAAATTATACCAATGAAAATATATTAAAAATACAACTCATTCATATATTTTGCGTCAAGTATTATATAATACAAACAAAAATATTTAAGGTCAAAGTCGAGAAAGACAAACTTTCAAAAGTCAAAACTGGACAATAATTTTGAGACGGAGGGAGTACAATTTATGTATCAACAAGCTATAACCAAGTATTAAATTGTAAATTTGCTCTTATATTAGATATAATGGTTGTAAATTTAATCTTAACTCTTCGTTTTACATGTTTAATTATTAAAGATAAAAATTAATTCAAACTCCAAAAATCCAAATTTCAAACGATAAAAATTAAATTAAACACTTAAACAAATAAAAATAAAGTTCAAATATCAAAGAACTACATAAAAAGTGACGGGTGTCGAGCCCGACAAATTTTAAAAATTAAGTTTCCTTCCTATCTACCTCGAATTACAACCTAAATTGTAAAAGTGGCAAGTAGGGTCGAATCCACAGGGATTGGATGTGACCGTCTTCAAGTGTTTACGCTTTATAAAAAAAAGGGGGGGTTGGATTTTAGATACGAAGCTAAACATATGCAATTAAAACGCAATACAAAGAATTATAAACTAGCAATGAGTTTCAACCGAAGACTGGATCATGTATCATTGACTTGTTCAATAAAAGAAATTTTTCTCATTCTATTCCAGAATGGCTATGAGCTTCGATACACACCTACACCCTGTTTATCCGCGAGGTTAAACTAGCCTGAGACGCTCAATAAACTAGTTCCTAATTAGCTAACTAAGTCTAGTTACGAACATAGACTTAACTGCCAATTGCATTACGTTTAGACAAACACCATTCCTAGCCAATGCTCCGACGCCGGTCATTTAGACTAGATTAAGCAAACCTACACTACTATCAATTAACACAATTATCGATTAAAGCAATGTTTGCTACAAAGAAAAAGCTAAGAACAATTACGGATTCAAAGCTAAATCTAGCAATACATAATTAGGTTAAACAAATTCAAGGGTACCGACTTAAATTGAAAACCTAACTATGATAAACATGTAATTCAAGGTTTGCATAAATAGAAATCAAATGAGATTAAATGGTTCAACAAGTCTCAACACAATCCAAATCAACCATTTACGTACTCATTGCTTGAAAGCGAGAAACAACTAAGAAAACCAAATTGTAAACCTAATCTAAATTACCTAAACGAAATTGATGAAACTGAAACAAACTCCCTACATCGCTTCTCTTCTTCTCTCTGATTTCGTTCCTTGAAGTCGTCCTCCAATTTCGTCCCTCTAAATTCGATGGTTCTTCCTTGATTTTATCCCCTCAATCGAGAATAACCGCCAAAAGAGATCGTGGCCTATTTTCGGGCGTGCGTGCCTTGATGAAACAGCCCCTGACGAGGGTTGGGACCGTGGGTTGAACCCACGGGAACCTGCAGATCGAACCGCTTGCTGCCTTCTTGCCGACTTCCTCTTTCTTTCTCTTTATGGGCTCCATATCACACCCCAATTTTCACTGGTTGTGACTTAATCTAAACCATAAACATAGATACTGAAATCATGATCTTCTTACAAACAAACGCAGCGGAAGACTTAAACAACTAAAACTTACACAGTTCCAAGGTAATAAACTATAAATTATTACATAAAACGTAACACGGGATCTTAAATCATGATCAGCTAACTTGAAGAAGAACCCATGCCAATCCTTTGTCCTTACTGGTGCTCGCTTTCTCAAACCCTAAGATACATACTATATTAGCTATAGCTAAGTAAGCTCATGGTTTTTCAACTACAAACATTATACATATATAAATACTTTAAACACACAGGTTTAAAAGCAACATTGAACATCAATAAGCTTATACATGAAAACTCTTCAACATCTTGCACGCATGCAACTGACACATATGAGACCTCAACTAACTGGCATGGTATGTGGGTCAACTATCTGATCTGCCTTACCAAGCACAGTGACCGCAGTATGTACTGGTCAAGCCATAACTATCTGGACGAACCGTGTACAGAGGCACCCTCACGGTACATGTACTATCTATCTGGACGAACCGTGTACAGAGGCACCCTCACGGTACATGTACTATCTATCTGGACGAACCGTGTACAGAGGCACCCTCACGGTACATGTACTAACTATCTGGACGAACCATGTACAGAGGTACCCTCAAGATACTTATACCATCTTGACCACACACCCACATGCCCGATTGACCATGCATCATTCAAAGCTAACATGCATATCTAATACATCACTGCAAACACTTAGCATGCTTTAAAAACTGTAAACACTTAGCATGCTCTTTCATGATAAAATACTAAACAATTATGAACGCATCATAACATATCTGAAATCACATTAGCATAAACTTTTCATTCTGAAAAACGAAAATACTGCACACAATACTATTGTATGTATCCCAGTTTCAAATCACATGAAACTTACCTGGACCGTGTAGGCTTATACGTCACTTGATTGCTCGCAATCCTACATAAGCCACAATAACTTGCTAAGCATCTTCGTAGCGATTAAATATTTAATTTAAATCGTTACGCTAAAAATATCTTTTAACCAACTCTAAACGAATCAATTCTCAAACACCTTTTCTCGACATTCCCTTTTGTCGACATAGCTATTTATTTATATATACAATTATATATAAATAAATCATCCAACTTTCTCAAATAAAATGTTCGTTGAACATTTATTATCTTTACGACGACAACTTTATCTATCATAATCTTCAAACATTCAAATAATCTTGAAGGCTTACTAATTATCTAGCTATATAAATCATCTTTATATATAGCATAAGAGTATATCATGGATGGAGATATATATACATCTCCATCTTTCACCTTCTTTCTGGCACACACAGACGCCACCAAACAATGAGCATTTAAAAATACATATATATATATATAAATATATATATATATATATAATTCATTGCATGGCCTCCTCTATGACAACGTGATGTCGAGATCTTGCTGCCAACCGTCCAAAGGTGGCAAGGTTCACCACCGCTAGACTTGATACGGTACAACCCAATTTACGCTACAACCCCCGTCTTAAATCGAGGTTCTATCGGTTTCTCGACCAAAATAACATCTCGATATTTTATCCGGGTTTTCTACGTTACTTTTAACAAATCTTTCGTTACGACCAAATTAAACTCGCACATATTATAAAATATACCGTTCCAACTTCAACAATTATACTCGAATTTGGGTTCCGTAAACCCGACATCTAGACCCGTTGCTTCAACAAACTCTTCGTCTATACTTCGAAAAGTACCACGAATTATAAACCTTTAAAACGACGTCGAACGAAAGAAGAACTAAAACCAAATTCAAACATATAAATCGTCGAATTTCATAACGAATTTACCTTGAATCGTTACTTGAATATCAAACGAACGCTACCCGAACCTCGACCGATTCTCTATAAATCTCGCTAGAACCTTACTTGTTTCACAACAAAATTTCTCTTTCAATTCTCTATCATTTCTTTCAAATTTGGAGAGAGTTTAATTCACTAGATAATACGAATCGAGAGAATATAAAATCTCACTTAATTGCTAACTAATTGAACTCCAAACAAGATTACAACTACTGCCGCTAAAAACTAGCTCCACAACGTTGCACTTTCAAAATTTAAACTTATTTTGCTTTTGGCAAAAGAAGTCCCTGCCTTTTACAATCATCACCCTTATTCTTTTCCCCTCTTTTCACTTTTAACCCCATAATTTCGTATGATTTATTTTCTTCCCTCTTCTTTATTCTTTATTTATTTCAACAAATTTTCGGGGTGTTACACTCCATCTGCTTCTTCTCTTTTCTTTTCTTTCTCACGTGAATGGGCTGCTGCTAAGATGGGCTTAAGCCTCTTGCCAAATGCCAACACAACACAAAACCCAAATTTAAATCTTTTGTTTCTTCTTTCTTTTTGTTGCTGCACGTGAGAACAAAAACAAACACAACAATGTTGATTTAATTTTCTTTCTCTCCTCAAACTAAATGGTCCATACAATTAAAAGCTAACTTAATAAATAGGGATATTTTATGCATCAATTTAGCATCAATTCCAGGGTAAATTTGACTTAAAAATATACAAAATTAGTGATTATCAAATAACCCCACACTTAGATCATTGTTTGTCCCGGCAATGACTTAGCACATAACTATAAAAAATGGAACGAGATGAGTTTATCAACACACATAGAACTTCATGAACTTGAGATTTGCAACATAGCATCAATCAGTTAGCACACACATGATCAGTTATTCACAAGCTAATCTCAAGAACAATCTCACAAATGAAAAAATTAAAACAAACACTCAAGCCACTCTTCGGGGTTAAAGTGTATCGCTCAAAACGTCTATACTAACATGCACTTACCATAGGCTTGAAAAAGATCTCTCACCCTCCACTACTTAGATTAAAACATGCATATTAATCAAAAGGACTTTCGGGTGTAAAGATATTCGGCTTTGGGTAAGGTTAGGATATGTTTGGAAAAAGTGGCTAAGGACCGTACACCAAATGGAGAAAACCCGATTATTCAACTATGGAAATTTCATTCCACAAAGGGATTTTCATATCTATCTTATAAAGCACATTTCCCTTGGATGATAGGTACAAAGATAAAACACATATATTCAACCCTATCATCGTTTCCATCGTCTTTTTTTTTTTTTTTTTTTTTTGACGACACGATCTTCTTTTCCACACATTTTTTTTGAGTTTTTTTTCATGCTTTCTATTCTTGTCCAACGTATAAGTTCAACTTTTCGAGCACAAACGATGTCGGAACCACTCCATTGGTGTTTGGTCGGGTGGGTTGTGTTTGGGATAGGTTTAAAGCTTGGGTAAGAATGAAATTAGGCTAAGGCTCAAGGTGGTTAGCAAAAGGATAATCATGCATAAAGGGAAGGCTTAAGGCTAATGGGTTAACATAAAAATAATCAAACAATGGCCTTTATCATATTCATCTACATGTGAAAAATCAATGTAGTCTTAAGGAGAGATAATCCAAGTTCTAGATAGAAGTGCAAAGCTAGGCTAGACGTAAACACACAAGAATGAAAATGAGACTAATATAAAATGTTTAGTCTATAAGGCTCAAAGTCTCACGGTGTTTAGGCTTTGTTCAAGAGATTAACAAGGATCAAAATTGACCGGTACACACATACTAATCAACTTTATGTGCTATCATCAAGCTCATTCATGCTACATATGCATCAAAACTCATCATCATCGACAAATTTAAGCTCATAAAGATGCTAACGTACCATCTAAGACGAACAACAACCCACATTTAAGCACAAATTCGCAAAAAGTTGCAAAAAAATTACCCCTAAAAATGCATCTATATGCCCAAATCATGCCAATGACCCCACCCCACACTTAGTTCATACATTGTCCTCAATGTGTGCATTATAATTAGGACACTCGGGAACATTAAAAAGTAGAGGGAAACAGTAAACTCCCTTGATTGACGAGTGTTCCTCTAATGTATGAGCTAGTATGGTGAGCGCATCCAAATAAGCTCCACTTTGAGAGATGGAAGTCCTGAAAAATATAGAGAAAAGATTAGACGACGATAGGGAGAACTACAAAAGGAAATAACTAAAAAAAAAACAATGCAGAAAATTAGAAACTTATGGGTTGCCTCCCATGTAGCGCCTTTCTTTTACGTCTTTGGCTAGACACATTCCTTGCATTCTATCCGGTATCCAATAGATCGATGCCCCATACATGTTTCTTCTCTACATGTTGGGGCGCCTTGAAGTCCATCCGGATTTCAAGTGTGGTGCCTTTGCGTTTTGATGTTAGCTCTCTTTGTAGATCGGCAAAGACACCATCACTCGGGATCACCTTCTTATAATCAACCATCGGTTCTTCAAGTTCTGTGAAGGTCTCCCAAATATCTACAGGTTCTTCCTCCACCTTGATAAGATCAACTAATGGCTTAGGAAAAGGAGGAGGCACCACCATCGGTTTTTGTTCTACAACATCCTCTCCCTTGTTACCCGAATTAGAATCAGAGGTAGTTACTTCCTCATCCTCTTCATATATGGCAGTTTTCAATTTCAACTCATCGACCAATCTTGCTTCTTCTTCTTTATCTTCCGACCAACTTTGAGAAGATATGTACTCATTGATTTGGTCCTTTAAACTTTGAATTTGAGCTCTTGTCTCATTTTGGAACTTGAATGTTTCCCGCTGAAATGAAGACAAAGTAGTGTTAAAGGCTATCAATTGGACCAGCTCTTCAAGAGACATACCTGAGTTCTCAAATGTGTCGTTTGTCATCGGTGATGTCACTTCATAGCTAGAGAACGAATTCTCTTGCCATCCGTACTCATACTCATTTGGATTTGGATGATTTTGCCATCCTGGATAGTAAGTGCTCGAGTAAGAGTCAAAAGCATCATGGCACGGGGATGGAAATCCTCCGTAAGTGTAGGTCGGCTCGGTGTTATAATAGAAAGTTGGGAGTGGCTCTATTGAATAGGCATCTTGAACACATATCCCAAACGTTTCCACCGGCGACATCTTTCTACTAGCTATCTCTTTCACAAGATCGGTTAAGTCAGAAATTTTTGACTCAAGGGAAGAGAGACGTACCTCGATTGAATCGCATTTGATAGTGGTGTATCGTGACCCGTAATCATATTGATCATACGCCATGATAAATATAAGAAATACTTAAAAATCACTAGGCGTTAGGTACACGATTAGCTTAAGATAAACCAAATAAATTAAAGACTAAAAATAAAAATAAAGCAAATAAAAGAAGCGTAAAAATTAACACAATCAACGTTGCCAATCCCCGGCAGCGGCGCCAAAAATTTGACGGGTGTCGAGCCCGACAAATTTTAAAAATCAAGTTTCCTTCCTATCTACCTCGAATTACAACCTAAATTGTAAAAGTGGCAAGTAGGGTCGAATCCACAGGGATTGGATGTGACCGTCGTCAAGTGTTTACGCTTTATAAAAAAAAAGGGGGGGTTGGATTTTAGATACGAAGCTAAACATATGCAATTAAAACGCAATACAAAGAATTATAAACTAGCAATGAGTTTCAACCGAAGACTGGATCATGTATCATTGACTTGTTCAATAAAAGAAATTTTTCTCATTCTATTCCAGAATGGCTATGAGCTTCGATACACACCTACACCCTGTTTATCCGCGAGATTAAACTAGCCTGAGACGCTCAATAAACTAGTTCCTAATTAGCTAACTAAGTCTAGTTACGAACATAGACTTAACTGCCAATTGCATTACGTTTAGACAAACACCATTCCTAGCCAATGCTCCGACGCCGGTCATTTAGACTAGATTAAGCAAACCTACACTACTATTAATTAACACAATTATCGATTAAAGCAATGTTTGCTACAAAGAAAAAGCTAAGAACAATTACGGATTCAAAGCTAAATCTAGCAATACATAATTAGGTTAAACAAATTCAAGGGTACCGACTTAAATTGAAAACCTAACTATGATAAACATGTAATTCAAGGTTTGCATAAATAGAAATCAAATGAGATTAAATGGTTCAACAAGTCTCAACACAATCCAAATCAACCATTTACATACTCATTGCTTGAAAGCGAGAAACAACTAAGAAAACCAAATTGTAAACCTAATCTAAATTACCTAAACGAAATTGATGAAACTGAAACAAACTCCCTACATCGCTTCTCTTCTTCTCTCTGATTTCGTTCCTTGAAGTCGTCCTCCAATTTCGTCCCTCTAAATTCGATGGTTCTTCCTTGATTTTATCCCCTCAATCGAGAATAACCGCCAAAAGAGATCGTGGCCTATTTTCGGGCGTGCGTGCCTTGATGAAACAGCCCCTGACGAGGGTTGGGACCGTGGGTTGAATCCACGGGAACCTGCAGATCGAACCGCTTGCTGCCTTCTTGCCGACTTCCTCTTTCTTTCTCTTTATGGGCTCCATCTGCTTCTTCTCTTTTCTTTTCTTTCTCACGTGAATGGGCTGCTGCTAAGATGGGCTTAAGCCTCTTGCCAAATGCCAACACATTAACCCAAATTTAAATCTTTTGTTTCTTCTTTCTTTTTGTTGCTGCACGTGAGAACAAAAACAAACACAACAATGTTGATTTAATTTTCTCTCTCTCCTCAAACTAAATGGTCCATACAATTAAAAGCTAACTTAATAAATAGGGATATTTTATGCATCAATTTAGCATCAATTCCAGGGTAAATTTGACTTAAAAATATACGAAATTAGTGATTATCAAAAAGTTACAAAAAATACTATAAAAGGTTTTATTCGGGTGGGTTCGGGTGATGGGTATGGAGACCCTACCTGAACCAAGTAACTCGCCAAAAAGTCAGATTTCGAATATCGAGTTAGGTTGGGTTATGTGGGCCGGGTAGATTCGAGGTTTTTTGGATTGGCTCTTTGGTTTTTCGAATTTGTTCGAGTTTTGCTAACCCCTAAGTATGAGGCAATTACCATAAAAAAGAAAATCAATCTGTATCTTGAGGGGTATAATGTTACATGTGGCATTGTTCTACTTATTTCAAGGGGGTAGGATGGAAGAGGCTTGTTCCACTCCGGTTCTAGTTAGTTCTGGCAAACATGGGACAAACATGTTATGTTCTGTCATGTCCTATGTTGTCCTACATACCAAAGGAACCCTTGTAGTCATCAAAACTCACAAAAAAAGTCCTACTGTTATTAATTCACGCATCAAGCTACAGAAGAAGCCATTGAGAAAATTTTGCTTCACAGCTCCAATTAAATTAAATCCTTTCTGTAAGAACATATTACCAAACAATTGCAGCAAAAACTAGAGCTTGGATGTATAATCCTCCTCTATAATACATATTAAGCTCTTGTTTTTATTAGAACTCTAGATATGCAATAAGTTAAAAAGTCATTTTTACGAACTTCAAATTCTACCCTAATTATGATCACTTAGCTCTTGCAAGGCACCCATATAAAATTTATAAACACATAAAGGTCTAGATCTTGCTTTTTAGAAATTGAACATTTTACTACAACCTCCTGAATAAAATTGGTATTTATTCTTAGCACAATGCTACAAGTTCACAGTTATCACTAGTTACGGTGAATTACTGAATTTTATGGCCAGATTTATAATCATGGCAGTATGTAGGATTCTTCAAACACCTTGACCGTAAGCTAAAGATGATCAGCTGCACCCAAGGATGAAGGAATTTCCAGCAAATTTTATTAAAAACTTGAAACTTTTACACAGAGACGGTCTTAAATACCACCTATAACTACAAGCATGTCCTCTTAACTTTGCAGGACAGGCCCTGGAGTCGAGATGGAGTGCACTAGTCAAATGAAGTAAACAAAGTGGTTGGAAGAGCCTCCATACCACATAGCTAGTAACCAACATAAAGTTGAGCAAAGACAAGCTAAACTATTCAACGCCCTCTACCAGGGGGTCCATGCCTTCTACGTTTACATCCTCCTGCAAATTAGTGGATCGTAACTTGAGGGCAATCAGTTCAACAATCTTTTTAATGAACTTAGCTTCATGCCTGTAGAATAAACAAGATTGGATACAACATGAGATGCCATGGACGGCCATTTTACATATAAACATATACAAAGTAATAACATAGTCATATAATCATATTTCATGTTCCATCTCAAGCTTGAGTTGGAACTTGAAATATACAACATGAAATGTCATGGTTGACCCTTTTACATCTGAGGCTGTACCAAAAGAAGACATTAATGCAGAGATGTTATGAAGGAATTACCCATCAAAGGTGTTCTTCAAGTCCCATCCAGCCAGATTCCCTGCTTGTAGCAGAGCATCTCTCCATTTCCCAGCTTCTTCATCATTGTTATGTAACGCAAAGGCTTCTCAAAACGCCCGGCTTTGGTTGCGGACTTCAGCGGGATCCACATCATAGAAGACAGGGTAAGCAGTCTAATGATGGTTGGTGTTGCAGCACTCCATAATCTTGACAAGCTCATTCAAGCACCAAGATGAAGAGGCATAGTTCTTGGAGAAAACAATGATAAAGAATTTTGATTCTTCAAAACTTTTCAAGATCTCATCACCGATCCTTTCTCCTTTCGCCATTTTCTCATCATTTTTGTAAGTGCAAATACCTTCCCTCTCAAGAGGTTCATAGAAGTGATCAACAAAGTTCTTACGGATGTCTTCACCTCTGAAGCTCAAAAAGACATGATACTTGAAGTGCTTCTGAATGGATGAAGTTGAAGAAGAAGAAGTCATGGTTGACACAAGCAAATCTTTAATTTTGTTGGAGCAAATTAACTTGTAGAAAAGAATTGCAAAGAATGAAAGTAGGGATGATCAGAAGTATTATCCTCAACTCAACATGTGAACCACAGTACCACACAACCCAGGCCCCAAGATAAGAAACAAGTGGTAACTGGTAAGTGAACGTAATCTCCACGTAACATGACATGACCTATTTTTTTCAATCATGATTGATTAACTCGTTCAATAAAATCGATTTTGTTACCTGTTATTGGATTTCCTAATAGGATGTCAATTCTCAAATAAACGTAAGTCTTATGAAACAGTTTATAAGAAAACGATTGGGGTCCTATCAACTAGATTTTGTTTTTGTAAAGGTTGTGAAAGATACTAAGGGACTGTTTGTTTAAAAAAAAATAGCTCTCAAAACCTATTAAGTCAGAATATTAAGAGGTTTGCAGACTCAAGACTACGTTCTCTGATATTTTAAGAAAGGGTTTAGTTCACGAAAGTGTATCCAACTTGTCACGAAAAGTTATTGTATGTATTGTACTTTCATTGTTACCATTTGGCGTATCAAACTATCAAAACCTACCATTTAATGTATTTCGTGACAAGTTGGATACACTTTCATGCCAAGTTGGATAAATCAAAATGATGAGTTTTGATAAAGTTGGATACATACAATGACCAATTCTTAAACTTTGATATGTCAAATGGTAAAAATGGAAGTACAATACATTCAATAACTTTTCGTGACAAGTTGAATACACTTTCGCGAAGTAAACCCTTTAAGAAAAGGTCCGAAACCTCTTATGGTTCTCTGATTTATTTTTTAGATGTGAAATCCGACTTAAGACTTCAGACATCTTAAAAAACAAACAACACCTAAGACAAGAGGTCGTAAACCAAAATTTAACAAATACAACAATAAAGTTCTTACAATAATGTTGTGATAGATACCTTGCTTCTGAAGAGCATAAAAAAATCAACAATAAAGTTCTTACACGCATCTTTGCCATTAGAATTAGCTTTTTTATATGGATGAAGCTGAAGAATAGCCATTAAAAATTTTGCTTGACAGATCATATTAAGTGGTTTTCATTATTTGTTCTGTGAATTAGTACTGTTAATTATAATCTGGGAGTCTTAATTATATATGCTCACATTAATGACTTGAAACAGCATCTACAACATTAATTTGCATGATGATCCTAAATTCAAATTTGTATCTAATTAACATGGTAGTAAAGAAGCAAAGCTCTCTTACCTCTGCCGATTGAATCAATCCACCTTGCTGCCTCAAACGAATTTATACACAAATCTAAAGGCGTTTGGTTGTACCAACTCTAATCATCCCTACCTCATTACTTCAACAGAACCCTAGCGGTTCGATTCAAACGTTATCAACTCGTCGATTCACATTTGTAGCTGACACCATGATGCTTCAAATCTTATATCATCTTCTTTAAACAAGAAATTGCTATAATCTCGAATTCCTATCGTATGGATTTTAGGGCTGCAATTTGCAATTGGATTGAATCCCTGTTTGAACCAAAACTATTGTTGAGTAAACTTTAAAAAAAAAACCATTTTATTTTCTTATTATTTTAAAGGAAAAAGTACAAAAAAACCCAACGAACCATCCAGTTTTGAATGGTTAAATCCCTAAACTATTTTTTTTGAATGAAAAAACCATTAAACTATCATATTTTGATTGATTAAGTCACTGAACTATCATTTTGAATGAAAAAATCATTAAACTTTTTCAATTCGAATGATTAAACCCTTAAATAATTTTTTTTTAATAAATAAACCATCAAACTCTCAAAAATTGGTTACTTATATCCTCTTAACAAAAATAAAAAAATTACCGGTAACCAGCTAAAAATGTTTTAAAGTAAAAATATAAATATATTAGATTAAGTTAAACGAATATAACTAGTCAATTTCTAAAAAATCGATAATTTATTTTATTGAAAAAAAATATTCAGGGACTTAATTATTCGAAATGAAAAAGATTAGTGGTTTTTTCATTCAAAAAAATAGTTCAGTGACTTAATCATACAAAATGTAAAAGTTTAATGATTTTTTCATTCAAAAAAATAGTTTAAGGACTTAACCATTCAAAACTGAATAGTTCGTTGGGTTTTTTTTGTACTTTTCCCTATTTTAAATGATTAGGTCATTAAACCATCTTTTTTAAATGAAAAGCATTAAACTTTTTTTTTAAATAATTAAGTCATCTAACAATTTCTTTTCAATAAATAAGCCATTAAACTTTCAGATCAAAAAGCTTAGATCGGTCTTTTAAGTTTTGATTATTAATTTGGTGCTCAAATCTTACTAAATACATTCTCTCCAAGTCCATCTCAAGGGTGAGTTTGGGATTAGTAAGGTTATAAGCAAATCACTTCCTATGATTAATATTATCACCTAGTTACTAAGGGCCTGTTTACTAACGACTTAATGGGCTTAATGGGGATTCTGGCTTATTCGCACAGACACAACAGGGTGTTTACTAATGACTTAATCACACAGATAAGGGCTTTTTCGCTCAGCTATGGAAGTAGTGTTGTCCAAATTCAGCCATCCTCCTGACCAATATACCCTTGAACAAAAATCAACCCCTTCTCATTCTTCTCTTCATTCTTCACCTTTTCTCCCCAACCCTCTCTTTGATGCTCTGCAACACAGCCCCGTCGACCTGGCTCCCACCGTGATCGCTGGAGATCCGATGCCCCTGCCGCCGTCCCACACCGTTCGCCGCCGCCCAACTGTTTGCTGCTGTCCCAGCCGATCGCCACCACACATATCACCGCCTCCACGCTGCTAGCCGCCCTCGACGCAGATCACCGACTCCCACACCTATCGCGCCCTCCCACCTACCCCCCTCGCCGGCCACCGCCTCCATCTCCACCGACCTACCACCACCACCGCCCCACCCCCTGTCTAAGGTATTGTTTGTTGTCTGCTAGCTTGAATTAAAGTGATTTTGGAACTTCATTCCCTTTTTCTTTAGTATTTTTAAGTTCTATTTACTTCAGTTTTGCTTCTGTGAATGCAATTTCTGGATTACGATTGTCGATTGATTTGGTGTTTTGGTGTTTATAATAAATTTGGTGTTTATTTGAATTTGGTGGTTATAATAAATTTGGTGTTTATAATAAATTCTCCTTGGTGTTTATAATGTATTTGGTGTTTGATATGAATGAATTTGGTGTTCATAGGAATTCTTTGCTGTTAGAGAAATCTGGTGCTTTTGTTAGTTTACAAGTTGCTTTTGTTGCTAAAAATATGAATGTAACTTTAGTGATTAAGGGCTATCTATTTGGATGGATATGGCTTATTTGCACAACCATATCCAGGTGTTCAGTAGTTGGTGAATCGGTTAGCTATGGGAATCTAATGACACATCTTTATCTTTTGCATATCAATCATTAAAAGTAAGGCACATAATTTCTCAACTCAAGGTTAAGCGTTAAGACTCTAGAGGTTACGGATTCAGATTCCACTTTTGGACATTTTTAACGAATTACTACGTTAACAAACTAACGACAAAAGGTCCACAATTCAAAAGTGGCTGACTGACTGTGAAGAACTTTTTCTAACCTCTGTACTCGTGTACAAAATTTTGAAGTTGAGGGATCAATTTTGTAATTGAGATAAAACTAAACTATAGAGTATAGACGGCCAAATGTTTATTGTGTTTGGTTCCTTTCAGTACACTGGCAACAAATCCAATGCCCAGATACACTCTCCATACCACCACTGCCACTGCTCGTCGTCTATCTTCTCTCTTTCACCATCGCCTCTTTATCCACCAATGGAACCACCCCATGGACTTATCCGACCTGACCCGACCCGAATTGGTCGACCGCATCTGCCGCCTCCTCGTCCTCCGCCGCTTCAACGCCATCTCAACCCTCTCTTTCGACTTCTCCGACGACCTTCTAAACCAAGTCTTGATCAAACTCAAACTAAACCCAAATGCGTGTCTGCATTTCTTCAATTTAGCCTCCAAGCAGCAGAAGTTTAGGCCCCATGCCAAGTCTTACTAGGTTAGTCCACATACTCTCGAGGGCACGGATGTTCGATGAAACGAGGGCGCGTTTGAGGGTTTTAATTGGGTTTTGTGAGGAAGATGGGCGGTTGGGTTTGCGTATTTGGGATGAATTGGTTCGGGTGTATCGGGAATTCGGGTTTTCTCCCACGGTGTTTGACGTTATCTTGAGGTTGTATGCGGAAAAGGGGTTGACAAAGAATGCACTCCATGTGTTCGATGAAATGTCTAAGTTAGGGAGGGTGCCTAGTTTGCAGTCTTGTAATGGTTTGTTGAGTTGTTTGGTTCGGAAGGGGGAGTTTCATTCGGTTTTCATAGTGTATGATCAGATGAACAAGGTTGGGATTGTGCCGGATGTGTGTACGTGTAGTATCGTTGTGAACGCTTATTGTAAGGATGGGAAAGTTGGGAGAGCTGCAGAGTTTGTGAAAGAGATTGAGGATATTGGTTTGGAGCAAAATCTAGTGACATACCATAGTTTGATTAATGGATATGTTGGTATGGGTGATATGAGAAGTGCGAATGGAGTATTAAGATCGATGAATGATAGAGGTGTGTCGGCAAATGTGGTATCGTATACGTTGTTTGCTAAAGGGTACTGCAAAAAGTTTTGAAACCTCAATACATTAAATGGTAGTTTTCAAAGTTGGATACACACAATAGCAAAAATTGACAACTTAAAATACATTTTTAGCAACTAAACCCTTAGCAAAACATTCATATCTGATTAGGGAACAAGAAATACCGAAATGTTTGGAATGGGAGTAGGAAAAGATGAAGCAGCAGCCGCAGACGCCTGTGACTGAGTAGTAGATGACGAAGCGTTGTCTTTGAGCGATTAGAATGAATCCTTTCTTTGGCCGTTCATACAATCATCCCTGGAGCAGGTTAGAGCAGACTCTTTCTGGATCTTATCTTAATTGTTTTATTTCTGATTGAGGAGGCTTTTAATATTCCCAAATTGAAGAACTGATCTATAGCTTAATTGATTTTCAAACCATGCAACAAAGAAATGCTTTGAGGAAGCTGTCTTATACGTGTACCTTCTACGTTTAACACTGCTAAACTTCCTGGACCTCCAAGTTCCTTGGGCAATTTCTCAAGTTGAATACAATTCAACAGACTCAAATGTCTCAGATTTTTCAACCTACAAATGCTGTCAGGAATATCCCTCACTTGTGTGCACTCTGTTAGGTTTAATTTCTGCAAACATTCTAATCGGCCAACATCCCCTGGCAACTTCTCAAGATTCCAACAGTATGAAAGATTCAGAGTCTTTAACTTTTGCAACTTACAAATGCTATCTGGAAGTTGTATAATGCGTGCAAGTGACAAATTTAGCTTCTCTAAACTTTTCAAACGGCCTATGTCTTCAGGCAATTCCTCTAGCATACAACCATTGAGTTTAAGATTTTTCAAATCTTGTAGACCGCAAATGCTGTCTGGAAGACTCGTAAGTTTTCTGCAAGAGACGAGATCTAGATAAACAAGCTTATCAAGATTTCCAATTGATGAGGGTAGTTCTTCTATATGGTTATGTCTAAAATGAAGCTTTTGCAAACTATTGTTGCAGTCCCCTGGTATTATATCTGGAAACTCCTCCAGAAATAAACGGGTTAGACTAAGAACTTTGAGTGACTTCAATTGTTTGATAAACGAAAAAGAACCGATCTTCGAACAACCACTTAGGTTTAAGGAGACGAGCTTTCCTAGACATCCATCGTGCGTGTGTAGTTCTACCAAATCACGACATCCTTCAAGATCTAACTTCTCAAGGTGCGGAGTCAGACTTAGGTCAAGGGTCCTCAACTTTGAATGACTGAGGACAAGGAATCTGAGCTTCTTAAGAACCTATCATAAGCACACACAAAAATATGAATATTGATGTAATAGCTAACAAAAATACGCATAGCATTATAACATATCATGAAAAATAACCAATCAACTATTGTACCTTCCCTTCTATCCCATCCCAAAGTTGTACGATCTTGCACTCAGACATTTCAAGTGCAACAAGATTATTTGCTCGAAATGTTTTGGGTAAAGAACTATGAGGGTAAAACTGCCAACTCAGATATCGTAATGAATGTGGCAAAGTTTGTGTAACATGATCATTTTTCTCATCCCAAGAGCTATAGTCATCTTCCCTTTCAGAAACCACTCGAAGAAATCTAAGGTTCCTCATGTTTCCAAAACCTTTGATAACAATTTCAGAACTGAGTTCCACATCCCCATCGTTCACCGCTATACCTCTTGTCTCATCAGTACCCTGTGACCATAAAACTTTTTTCATAAGTCATAACCAATGAAAACATGTTTGCTTTCTCTACCTTATTAAGTAAAATAAACTTCTTACCAAATCATTAGCCAATATATCTTCAATTTCCTCGCGAATCCACAATCGACTATGTCTGCTCGGGTCATCACGGTGCAAACGGCGAACAATATTCCTACCCATTTCTTGTATGAGGTCATGCATGCCCACGTACTGATCATCAGAAATAGTTATGAGAGATTTTTCCTCAAGAAGTCTTAAACCAATTATAGGTTTAAATCCACAGCTTTCGAGTACTCTAACTACATCATCTTTGTGCAAAGACTTCAGGAAGCACGCAACATCTAGGAACATCTCCTTCAGATCCTCGTCTTCTAAGCCGGTATAGCTCAATTCCAATTTGTCCAGGGTGCCTTTTGACGGGTTTGTTTTTAGTCTATCTAGTTGATCACTCCATTCAAGTTCATCTTTACCACAAAGAAACCCACCCAAAACTCTGATCACCAAGGGAAGACCAGCAGCATAATCCACAACTTGTCTTGATAGCGTTTCGTACCCTTGAGTTGGAACATCTCTCTTGAATGCATACCTACTTAGGAGGCAGGTCGCTTCCTTATCTGATAATAGGTCGACACCGTGAATTATTGCCACTCCACGTGCTTTCAACACTTGCTTTTCTCTTGTGGTAATGATGATTCTACTTCCCTGCTCAAACCAATCAGGCTCACCGGCTAACGCCTCTAGTTGTTCTATATCATTCACATCGTCTAGAACAATAAGAACCTTTGTACCCCGCAACATCATTTTCATCATGCTTTTCCCATTATGAGCACTGCTTACCGTAATGCTTTGGTCTCTTAATACTTCTGCAAGGACTTGTTTTTGCAATGAAGGCAAACCAGATGATCCTTTTGAATTTTCGCTGACATTGTCAACAAAGCATTTACCTTCAAATTGAGTGGATATTTCGTCAAAAATAGTTCTGGCCAAAGTTGTCTTCCCTCCACCTCCGATCCCGCAGATGCCCATCATGCGAACATCGTCGATACCAGTTTCTAATGATGACAAAACCTTCTTTACCCGACCCTCCATGCCTACTAACTTCTTATCAATGTACACATTAATAGATCGTAACTCAAGGGAAATCTTTTGAACGATCATCTTGATGAGCTTAGCTTCGTGCCTACAAGTGTAGATCGAAGAAGTTTCAGTTGGCATGCTCAAGATCGCACATGAACAATCAGTTTCAGGTCCATAACATAGAAATGTAAGCAAAGTAATAGCATACACATATTTCATCTTTACAAATGAGATTATAAAGAAAAACAAAATGAAATATAGCTGAGGTATGACAGAGAGAATTACCCATCAGCAGTGTTCTTCAAATCCCACCCAGCCAGATTCCCTGCTTCTTTTAGAGCTTCTATCCATTTCCCGATCTCTTTGTCGTGATGTTTGGCAAGGGCTATTCCAACCGGTCCTTTTAGAGCTTCTATCCATTTTTTTATTTGGAAAAGGGGACGGTGCCCCGGAAAACTTTTATTAGAAGAAAAAAAAGAAAGTACAAAGAGCACGCAATCCATTACTTCTATCCATTTCCCGACCACTTTGTTGTGATGTTTGGCAAGCGCTATTCCAACCGGTCCTTGTTGTTTGCGGATTTGGGCGGGTTCCACATCATAGAACACCGGGTAAACATTCTGCTCGTTCTTTGTGTGGCACTCCATAATCTTTACGAGCTCATCCAAACACCAAGACGAAGATGCATAGTTCTTGGAGAAAACAACTATGGAGAATTTTGAGTTTTCAATGGATCGCAAGAGCTCGTGGTTTATCCTTCTTCCTTTCTCAAGCCTCTCATCATCCTTGTAGGTTTGAATACCTTGCTGGTGAAGAGCGGCGTAAAGATGATCAACAAAGTTTTCACGGGTGTCTTCACCTCTAAAACTCAAAAACACGTCATATTTGCAGCTTTTATTTACGGATGAAGTTGAAGAAGACGCCATTGAAGGTATGTTGATAGATCCAATAAAAATCAAATCTTTGTTTGTTGGAAGTTTTAGAAATTTGAGAGTGTGTATAAGTACCCTCAGCAAGATCCAGTCCAGAGATAAAGAAAGAAGTAGGTAGGTCAAGACATGAGCACATAATTTGTCTTTTATATAGGGAAATTTCAGTTTCTATGATCAATGACAGCTCATAAAACAAAAATATGCCTCAACATTGCTTTCGTTATAAAATATGCTTAGTTTTTCACATTTCTCCCAAAATACCCCTCATTTTCTCTGTTTATGTGCTTGTAACTGCTTGATGGTGTTTGGTCTACCACCGGATTTCTACCATAGTAAAAATGAAGGTATGAGAGAAGATTGCAATGGGAGAAATCATTGTTAAGTCTTTGCAGAGCTGCTCAAATGGTTGAAGACGAAGTCCTACAAAGATATTACAATTGTACTACATTTTTCTTTAAGAATGTATTACGAAATTATCTTGAAGATCTTGTTTGTTATTGGTCTGATCAAATGGAAAGTTTGCGTATTTTGGGTGATTACGAAGGTTTACAAACTAATATCAAACATTGTTATGAAAAGAATTAGCGATTGTTGTTACAAAGTGATATGGGAAGGGTTACTTTTTATCTTAGCAATTGTAGAGCAAATGTACCTGCTTCAGCTTCCGTACTTGGATGGCAATTAATTCACTTTTATTGATATTTGAACTATCATCCAATAATTAGTTATCCAATTTAGTAAAATTTGGACGCACTCATAATTGGATATCCAAATTTAATTAGTTGTTCGTAACTGGAACAAATGTAATGAAGTGTTGCTAAAATGTACAAAAAAAAAGTTATAGATGTTACTATAGGGTTCATGTTTAGTAACAGTTTTCCAAAGCTACCCTTTAGTTATGTTTTCCGATGAAACATGTCTAGAGGTTTTCTTTAGCAATGTTTTACGAAAAATATTCTTTTTGCAAGTCGAGGGCTTAGCTTCATGGAAATATTGCCTTTTATCTTTTGAGATACAAGTAAAATCTACATACATCCTACCTTAGGGTGAGATATCCTAAGGTTGTGTATTTTTGTTTGGTTTATTCATTTTCCAAAGCAAAACCTAATAATATGCAGCCTATTAATATAGAGTTCCCTTGGTATGAATAA
Source organism: Centaurea solstitialis (assembly GCA_030169165.1). Classification (NCBI taxonomy): domain Eukaryota; kingdom Viridiplantae; phylum Streptophyta; class Magnoliopsida; order Asterales; family Asteraceae; genus Centaurea; species Centaurea solstitialis. Next base: position 96,320,810 of record CM058041.1, read on the forward strand.
ATCTTTTTTCCTGGGATATGAAATAGAAGCCTCAAGATGCAAAACTCAAAAAGCAACGTCGTCTTCCCAATGCCGCTTGGTGCTGAAATAACCATGTTCCATGTCAGAGTGGATTTCTGCAATGAGTTGAAAGACCTGTATCTAAAAAGGAATTGATATACAACAGAGAAAAAAATGATGATAATATCAGATAGGAAGAGAGATTATCACCATGAAAAAGTAGTAAAGTGTCATAGAGAATGTACATGAAGCCAGGGTAATTAACTTTGGCAACCAATGCTTATTTTTGGAGGACACTAAACTATTGCTTGGGATAATTAGTGAAATTGGAAACTAAAGTTGTATAAATACAGAAAGTAAAATATAAATGCACAACATGAGGTACATATAAGGATCAAACATAATAGGTACAACAATTGTGCTTCGATTCACTACTCTGTGATAACTTGAGGTAAAGATGCGTGAACATTACAGTTTGAGGATAAAAAATGTTACACAATTTCAAAAACTAAATTTCACATACTGTTGAAGGCATACCTGAAACTAAAACTCAGACGGAAATAATCTGAGACAGGCATAAATCTGTATGAATCCATAGATGTGCCGATTTGCTATTGGACTGCAGATGGGAGGAAAATCAGATTGCCAACAGAACATAAATGTCTTGGATTTGCACACTACAACCAACAGCAACTATTGAATTAACTTTAAAATCAGAGTTATATCCTTGCTATAGGCACTTGACTTGATAAATAAAAAAAGCATAATACTTGTATATTTATGCAATTATATAAACAAAACAAATCAGCTTAACTGGAACACTTGATTGGCAATACACACCATTGAACTAATTAAGCAGCTTATGAACAACTTTAGCCTTGATTAGATCTCCAAACAAAACAATATTATAAGTACCTGGCCTTGCTGCTGTGCTGTGAATATTTCTTCACCAATTCCATTAAAACCATCATTCTAACTCCTTCCTTTTACAATCTGGGTTTGACAACTACAACCCCACAAAATCTAACCATAAAAACAACTTCAATTTCACTGTTATGCAAACTTCATTTTCTTATAGAAATTGTTGCAATTTCCGTGAGACAGAAGGCCAGTGCATTTCAGACTCTACTCACTATCTTAAGTGCACCTTAGTCAAACTTGGTAACAACCATATCTGAAATGTGTGCTTCCCATCGATTGCTTGATCCGTTGTCTATTCTTTGTCATCCTTCGGAAATTTGTTTATTCTTAATACAGTTTCAACACAGATGCTAAATCTTGCTAATGATGCTTATTAGCATATTGGTAATTGTAAATTGAAAGCTTCATAAAAATAAAAGGACAAGCAATTCCGTTGAACATCCCAAAATGAAAACTATTGCAATTTTTATTGGGATGGAAGCAAGGGTTCTGCAATTGAACTATGTGCAATGCCAATCTTTTTCATATTGATAATAGTTGCTGCATGGTGTACTTTTTATTTTTTATTTTGGCTAAATTAAATAACTAGGTTCATATCAATTTGAAAGTTAAAATCAAAGCAAGACAAATAATAGAAAAGACAGGAGTACCTTAGGCCTTTAATTAGTCCTTCTCAAAATCATCCTTGCGCATGGGTGCCTGTGCTATTCGCTGTTGTGTATGAATCAATCTTTCGGTTTCTTGATTCAGGAAGGTTACCAAGGTGGATGCAAAACCAGACGATCGAAGATCTTATTTAGGCCCATAGATCTTTAAACCCGTTAACAAAGAAATGCTCCGAGGAAGATGCCTTATACACGTACCTTTTACATTTAACTCCTCCAAACATTCTAGAAATTCACAACCCCTGGGCAATTTCTCAACTTGAACACAATCCAAGAGACTCAAATGTTTCAGACTTTTCAACCTACAAATGCTTTCTGGAATATCTCTTATTTGTGTGCACCCCGTTAGGATTAGTTTCTGTAAACACTCCAAACAGCCAAGATCTTCAGGCAACTTCTCAAGATTCCAACACGATGTAAGATCGAGAGTTATTAGACGTTTCAACTTACAAATGCTATCGGGAAGATGTTTGATACGTGCAAATGACAAATTTAGCTCCTCTAAACATTCCAAACGGCCAATGTCTTCAGGCAATTCCTCCAGAATACAACCATTGAGTTCAAGATTCGTTAAATGTCGCAAACCACAAATGTTTCTTGGAAGAAGCCTAAGTCTTCTGCAAGAATGGAGATCTAGACGTTCAAGCTGCTGAAGATTTCCAATTGATGAGGGTAGTTCTTCTATATAGTTATGTCTAAACCGAAATTCTAGCAAACTACTCTGACAGTGCCCTGGGATTATATCCGGGAACTGCTCCAGAAATAAGCGGGTTAGAGAAAGAACCTCAAGTGATTCCAGTTCTCTGATAAACAGCAAGGAAATAGCCTTCGGACAGCCACTCAAGTTTAACGAGACAAGCCTTTTTAGACATCCAACCGGTGTGTTAAGTTCTACTAAATGATTACAGTCTTCAAGATCTAACTTCTCAAGATTTGGAGTCATCCCAAGGTCAAGGGTCCTCAATTGGGAATTTTTGATGTCAAGGAATCTGAGCTTGTTAAGATCCTAACATTAGATAGAGAAAAAAGGGTAAGAAAAGCAGAAGATTATTGTAATAATTGACCGATAGATGTGTAAGCATTATATATAATGAATCATGCAAAACAAACTTATACCTTTGTTTTTCCTCCTTCCCAAAGTTGTGTGATTCTGCTGTGAGGCATTTCAAGGGCCACAAGATTATTTGCTTCAAATGTTTGGGATAAAGACCCAAGAGGGTAACCTACCCAACTCAGATACCGTAATGTATTTGGGAAGTCCGGGCTAATTTGACCAATCTTCTCATCATAATTATCATCCATCTCAGAAACAAGGCGAAGTAATCTAAGGTTTTTCATGCTTCCAAAACCTTTGGTAACAATTACAGAGCAGAGTTCCACCGCACTTTCCACTGATATAGCTCTTGTCTCATCAGTACCCTGCAATCCAAAATAATGGTCATGAAATAACCAATGAAAATGAGTTAGTTTTATTCATCTGACAGTTATACTTGATCCTTACCAAGTCATTAGCCAATATATCTTCAATTTCTTCAAGAATCCACAGGTGGCTATGTGATACGAACCCAATTGGTAAACTTCTAAAAAGACGAAAAGAAAAGAAAAGATAGAATGATCGACGTTCGAGAGGTTGATCGGCTCTCCCACGTTTACTTTCGAGAGGTAAACCAACTCTCCAAAGATATCAAATCACCAATCAAATTAGGCATATTAAAATTACAACCCTAATCGCCTATTTATAATCAAAAGATATCCTAATATAATTGATTCCTAATCTTTACCTAAAATAAAATACTTAACAAATAAAAGATAGCCTAATATTACCCTAAAATAAAAGATCATTCTAATAATAAAATAATATTTCCTAATTCATGTCGTATCATTACTCCGCCCCCCAAAACCACCTTGTCCTCAAGGTGGGAAAAAATCAAATTGGAATTGATTCCAACAACTGACATCAATGACCCTCAGTGGCGGCAACAGTGGCGGCAACAGTGGTGGCAACGGCAGTAGTGATAACGAGGGTAGCAGCAACGATGATGGCAGTTTTACATGACCATTGGCCAACCATTCTCCCTTTTCTCTTATCGGTGTCGTAACCATGAGGCGGTCATGGATGAGATTCATAATGTTTCCTTGGACAGCCTTCTTACTTGTCGATGTGAATCGTCCGGATACGATCTCCAATGGTGGAGAACCACTCGGATTCGGTTGGGTATCACCATGGGAATCAGATTTGGATTGAGTTACCCGCAATTCTTTGTGAAGATTCGATGTCCCTTCCGTCTGTTTCTGATTGAGAATCAGATTTGGATCTGCAGGAGGTTGAATGATGATGGGTTGCGATAAGGGGTGGGTTGGTGGCGGCATTGGGGTGGTATGGCGGGGCAGCAGCAGCGAGTTGGTGGGGGTAAACGTCGGCGGTATGGCAGCGGTCGATATGGCAGCGGTCGGCGGCGGTGGTAGAGTCGGCTGACTAGCGATGGCGGTGGTAGTGGTGGGTGGTTGGAGGGCCTTCAGCAGCTGCAGCACTTCTGCGTGTTGCTTATCGGTTTCAGCTTTATGTTTTTCTATCATCTCTAGCATCTGGTCCAGACGCTTCGTGTTCGCTGCCATAGTAGCAGCCACTTCAGCCTTGTATTGCTCCATGGTTGCTTCCAAATCCGAGATCCTAGTCATGTTTGCTCTGATGAACAGTAACGATGAAAACAACGTTTCCGAGGATCGACCGCTCTGATACCAATTGATACGAACCCAATTGGTAAACTTCTAAAAAGACGAAAAGAAAAGAAAAGATAGAATGATCGACGTTCGAGAGGTTGATCGGCTCTCCCACGGTTTACTTTCGAGAGGTAAACCAACTCTCCAAAGATATCAAATCACCAATCAAATTAGGCATATCAAAATTACAACCCTGATAGCCTATTTATAATAAAAAGATATCCTAATATAATTGATTGCTAATCTTTACTTAATATAATACTTACCTAATAAAAGATATCCTAATATTACCCTAAAATAAGATAACCATAAATAATATTTCTTAATTTAGGCCGTATCAATTGGTATCAGAGCGGTCGATCCTCGGCAACACTTTTTATTGTCGAAAACACTATTCATTGCCGGAAGCACTGTTCACGAAGGTACTGTTCATCGCCGACATGACCAGGACCTCGGATTTGGAGGCAACCATGGAGCAACACAAGGCTGAGGTGGCTGCTAGTATAGCGGAGATCTCGAAGCGTCTTGACCTAATGGAAGAGGTGATAGAAAAAAATAAAGCTAAAACTGATAAGCAGCACGCGGAAGTGTTGCTGTTGATGAAGGCCCTCCAACCACCGACCACTACCGCCGCCGCCAGTCAGTCGATTCCACAGCCACCACTGACGCTTACCCCCACCAACCTGCTGCCGCTACCCCACCATACCACCCCAATGCTGCCACCGACCCACCCCTTATCAAAACTTATCATCACTCAACCTCTTGTGGATTCAAATCATCAAAAACCGAAGGAAGGGGTACTAAATCTTCATAAAGAATTACAGGTAACTCGATTCAAATCTGATTCCTATGGTGATACTCAATCGAATCCAAGGGGTTCTCCATCATTGGAGATCGTATCCGGAGGATTCACATCGACCGGCAAAAAGGTTGTTAACGGAAAAGTTACGAACTTTAGCCATGGCAACCTCTTGGTTACGACATCAATCAGAGAAAGGGGAGAATGGTTGGCCAATGGTAATCTAAAACTGCCATCATCGTTGCTGCCACCCTCGTTATCACTACTGCCGTTGCTGCCACTAAGGGTCATTGATGTCAATTGTTGGAATCAATTCCAATTTGATTTTTTCCCACCTTGAGGACAAGGTGTTTTTGGGGGGCGGAGTAATGATACGGCCTAAATTAAGAAATATTATTTATGGTTATCTTATTTTAGGGTAATATTAGGATATCTTTTATTAGGTAAGTATTATATTAAGTAAAGATTAGCAATCAATTATATTAGGATATCTTTTTATTATAAATAGGCTATCAGGGTTGTAATTTTGATATGCTTAATGAGATTGGTGATTTGATATCATTGGAGAGTTGGTTTACCTCTCGAAAGTAAACCGTAGGAGAGTTGATCGACCTCTCGAACGTCGATCGTTCTATCTTTTATTTTCTTTTCGTCTTTTTAGAAGTTTACCAATTGGGTTCGTATCAATTGGTATCAGAGCGGTCGATCCTCGGCAACACTTTTTATTGTCGAAAACACTATTCATTGCCGGAAGCACTGTTCACGAAGGTCCTGGTCATGTCGGCGATGAACAGTACCTTCGGTATGAACAGTAATTTTGATATGCCTAATTTGATTGGTGATTTGATATCTTTGGAGAGTTGGTTTACCTCTCGAAAGTAAACCGTGGGAGAGCCGATCAACCTCTCGAACGTCGATCATTCTATCTTTTCTTTTCTTTTCGTCTTTTTAGAAGTTTACCAATTGGGTTCGTATCACTATGTCTCCAAGGATCATAGGGTGCAAACGGCGAACAACATCCTTCCCCATTTGTTGTATGATATCATGCATGCCCAAGTACCCACCATCAGTAATAGTTATGAGAGAATTTTCCTCAAGAACTCTTAAACCATTGATAGCATGAAATTCGCAGCTTTCAAGTATCCTAAATACATCATCTTTGTGCCTGGACTTCAAGAAGCATGCAATATCTAGGAACATTTCCTTGAATTCCTCCTCTAGTGTGATATAGCTGAACTCCAACATGTCAAAAATTCCCTCAATCGGTTTTGTTTTTAGCATTTCAAATTGATCCATGCATTCATTTAGATCTTTACCACAAAGAAACGCACCCAAAACTCTGATCAGCAAGGGGTGATTCCCACAATAAGTTACAACCTGTCTTGATAGCATTTCGTACCCTTGAGTTGGAAAATCTCTCCCAAATGCATACCTACTGAGGAGGCAAATCGCTTCTGCATCTGATAAGAGGGTGGCATGATAAATAAAATTCACTTTGTGTGCAACCAGAAGTTGCTCAAATCTTGTTGTAATGATAATTCTACTTCCTGGAGAAAACCAATCAAGTTGACCAGCTAATGCCTCAAGCGAATCTGTATGATGCACATCGTCTAGAACAATAAGAACCTTTTTACCCTGGAACATGTCTTTCATCATCCTTTGACCATTATGAACACTACTTACAATGAAGTCATGACCATCTGATACATCTGAAAGGACTTTCCTTTGCAATGATTGCAAACCAAATAACGATTCTGAAACTTCCGTGACATTCTCAACAAAGCTCTTACCATCGAATTGAGTAGATATTTGGTTAAAAACAGCTCTGGCCAAAGTTGTCTTCCCAGATCCTCCCATCCCCACTATGCCTATCATACGAACATCGTCAACACCAATTTTTAATGATGACACAATTTCCTCTACCCGATCCTCACTGCCTAGTATTTCTCTATCAGTGTCCATATTACTGGAATGTAGCTTGAGGGAAATTTGTTTAACAATGCTTTTGATGTACCTAGATTCGTCGCTGTGAGTATAGATCAAAGAAAATTTAGTTAGCTTGCTCAAGATCCCACATGAACAATTAGTCATAGGTCTTTAACATAGAAATGTTTACGAAATAATAACATTACACATTACACATATTTCATCATTCGACAAGACTCGAGTTGACTTAGAGTTTGACAATATATACAAAATGAGATCATAAAGAAACAAAAATTAAATATCGTTACCGATCAGCAACGCTGCTCAAATCCCAGCCAATCAGATTGGTTGCTGCTCTCAGAGCCGATCTCCATTTCCCAGCAGCCTTTTGGCAGCTGTTATGTTTAGCAAAGGCTTCTCCAAATGCCCCACTTTGCAAGCGGACTTGCGAGGGATCAACATCATAGAACACCGGGTAAACAGTATGATCGTAGGTCGTCTTGCTGCACTCCAAGATCTTCACAAGCTCGTTCAAACACCGAGATGAAGATGCGTAGTTCTTGGAGAAAACAACGATCAGGAATCTTGAATCTTGAATAGATTTCATCAAAACCTCATTGTTGTTGATCTTCTTGTCTTCCTCGAATCTCTCAAGATCCATGTAAGGGTGATTAATATGTTGCTCCTGTAGAGCTGCAAAAAGATGATCAATGAAGGTCTTACGGATGTCTTCTTCACCTATGAAGCTCACAAACACATCATACTTGTACTTCTTTTGAATGGATCTAGTTGAAGAAGAAGAAGAAGAAGAAGAAGCCATGGTATACGTTGCCTGAATCAGAGATATCTACTTTGTTTGTTGGAAAAAATCTAAATAATTGCTAACAAAGTATGGAGGGGAACAAGCATAAGAAATTGGTAAAGTCAGGATATATAGCGTCCACATACGCATGTTTTTGGGTTAATTTCATATATCTCTCAATATCGTATTTACGCAAGTACGCAACCTAATATATAATATCTATAAATATTATATATGTTATTTTTAATCTATCAAAATATTATATTTAACAAAATCACAATTTTTAAAGTTAATTACGTTTTTAGTCCCTGTGGTTTGGTAGTTTTAATATTCTGGGTCCATTTTTAAAATAATTATGGATTTGGTACATGTCGTTTACATTTTATAACGCTTCTTGGGTCCATAATCTCTAACTCTATTAAAAAATTCTGTTAAATGAAACAACTACAAGGCTATTTTGTCTTTCAGTAGTACAGGGACTAAATATGTAAAAATTAAAAAAAAACTATTTATAACACTTTTACCACCACCCACACTCACCTCTCTCCGGCCACTGCTAGCTGCTCCATCAACCCTCGCCGCTGTCTCATCTGCTAAGTGAAAATTTTCTCCACTTTCTGCCTCTTCCAATCCCCTTTCTTCACAAATCCACCATCTTCTTCTTTTCTTCTCCTAGATTCTTCTAAACTAAAATTCATCAAAACCCACCAAAATCCCAATCATTTTTTTTTGAAACAACAGTAACCTTCATTTCCAACCAAAATCCCAATCATTTCTCTAACCAATTCTGATCCACCATTATCGAATTCCAATTTCCTCTGATTCCACCTTTGGCAATGAGACAAACAATGAGATTTCGTGGAGATATTCACAACAATACAAGAACAGACAAATACAGAGTATCCATAGGCTCTACAGAGAGAAAGACACATGATTCTAATCTTCAGTTGATTGAATTTTAGGGTTTTTATTTGTTAATTTTGTTTTTCAAACTCAGTAGAAAATAGCTGACGACGATAGCGTGATCTTCAATTTGTTGTTTTATGTTTAGATTTTTGTTTGTTTTAGAGAAATTCGTAGTGGAAAATTGAGAAATTTTGGAGAAATAAATGACGACTCTTGGAGTCAATTTGGTGATGACTCCTGATTTTAGATTGTTTATTAAAAATGGTGGTTGGGGTGGTGGGGTGGTAATAGTGGTGGTGGGTGGTGGTGATAATGGTGGGTGCTGGTGGGTGCTAGTGGATGGTGGTGATAGTGCATTGGAGGAGAAGATATAAAATCAAACCCAATAAAAAAATTAATGGAAAATGAAAAAACTATTAAAAGACAAAAATACCCATATACTAAATCCAGTTAACAAAGGAATTTAACGGAGTTAGGATCCATGGACCCAGAGCGTTATAAAGTGTAAACCACAGGTACCAAATCCATAATTATTTTAAAAATGGACGTTGTGTTAAAACCACCACACCAAAGAGGGACCAAGAATGTCAAACCTTAGGCTTCAAAATTTTAATTCTGTCAAGAACTCAAAAATTGGGAGGAAAAAATGAAAGTAGATTCAATGATATGACCATCCAAATTACACGATTGAAACATAAGTAAGAGATCCCAAACGAGATGGGTTTAACAAAAGCAATGGGTCAAACACAAAAGGCCCAAAATAAAAGACCAAAAAGACCAAAAAAATGTCCAAAAAATAACTTAAACGACATTTTTTGGGATTTAAAAGTTCGTTAGGTTTCTAAGGGCCTAACCACGACGTACTCTCCATTCCAAGCCTTGATTTGACAGGTAACCAAAACAATCAGCCCGCATCATGTAGGCTTGCATAAAACAATCGACTCAATTATTGTTTGGTTAATTTAAGTTAGTTTATAAGAGTATATATAATAGATTCTATAAAATGAAAAAAAACATGCAAAAAATAGAGATTTTGTACCAATTTTATGTTAGCTTCACTAAAACTATCTTCAATATACAAAAAGAAGTAAAAATAGTTTTTTCTTTAAATGATTACATACGAAATAATTTTCTTTGTTTTTTTATTTCTTCAGTGGCATCAAAGCTTGGTTCCAAGTAGAGTATAAACCTTTTCTTTAATGGCTTCTTCTGAATGTTTCGTACAACCCACCATCCCAAGCTTTGACGGTCATTATGCTCTTTGGCCATCCTCATTGGTGATGGTTGTACCAATGGTACCAGCTGCCACCTCAACGGCACATCAGCTTTTCATTATCTTACAAACACCTTACCAATACCATACTAATTCATCCACACCCATACCAATTCCATACCAATCTAATTAATTAATTAAAAAGATAAAAGACAAAGAAAAGAAGAGAGAGATAGAGAGAAAGGAGAGAGATGGTGGGGTGGGGTGGGATGGGATGGGTAAGCAACCGACAAGGGGGTGCCGTTTATCTTGCTACCAGCGTGGTACCACTTCACCCCTGACGGTGTTCTCGCTCGGTACCGACCGGTACCGGCCTCATACCGCATCCGGCTGTGGATGGCCATTGAAACATGCTATAGAACTTCCTGTAGTTGGAAGAATATTGACCATTGACCAATTCTTATTTCTTGAGTAGCAGATGCACTAGGTGTTGGCCAACAATAGCACAAAGGGGATTAAAGTATCTTAAACAAAGAATTAACCAACACAACCTTCACATCCTTGCCCCTCGTGTAGACAATTTTTAATTTTGTGAAGCAACTTTTTTTAATATAATTTTTGAGTAAACTCTAATTTTGGTCCCTTAGGTTTGTAAATTTCTTCGAAAATGGGACGTGTTTTCATAAGTCTAATTTTGGTCTTCATGGTTTAGCTTTTGCTTTGAAAATAGGACTCCGTCATTAACACCGTCAAAATTATCTCTTAGAGTTAAGGGTATTCTTGTCCAACCATAATTTACGTTTTTAAAATTTTTGTTATTTATATAAAAGTCATCAAACTTGGGGACCTGTAATATAATTAACCATGTAAAAAGTTAAAAACCACAGACCCCAAGCATCTTCATTCTTCAACGATTGGTGTCGGGGTTTGAACAGGGAGAGAGGGAAGAATTCAAGGAAAAATGTCGGTGCCATGGGGTGGGGGTTTGGCCGGCGATGGGCGTGAGGGTTTGATCGGTGATGGGCGTTTCGTCAGAGATAGCGGTTTGGCCGACGATGAGGGTAGCGGTTTGGCCGACGACAGGGGTTGCGGTTTGGCCGGCGATGGGGTTGAGGTTTGGTCGATCGGGATTCTGTAACACAGGTCAGGGATGCTTTCCTATCCTTTATTTACTTTATTTTATTTAATTATATATTAACAAAGTTGGTCCCTATGATTTAATTGGTTTTACATAAAAATAGAAAAACAAAAGAGAGTTAAAAAAAGAGGATAAAACATGGTTGGACAAAAATACCCCCGACTTTAACGGTCATTTTTAACAGAATTAATAATGAAGTCTCATTTTTAAGCAAAATCCAAACCATAAAAACCAAAATAGACATAAAATTACAAGTCCTACTTTCAAAGAAATTTACAAACCTCAAGGACCAAAATTACAGTTTACTTTGGTACTCGTGTAGACAATTTTGAAGTTGAAGGACCACTTATGTAATTTAGGTGAAATTAAAAAGCATAGACGGCCAAATGGTTATGAGTTTTGTTCCTTTCGGTTATTGGCAACAAAATCACTCTCCATTATCTTGTTCTCTACGTTAATACACATTAATCCATCTAATGACACGCTTTTGTCTTCCGAATATCAACTTTCAGTCTTTCACACATTTTCTCAACTCGATGTTAACGAACATACGATAAAAAAAAAATTAAAAATTATACTATTCAAAAGTGGTTGTGAAGTGTTTTCCTAATATTAGGATGTGTTTGGCAAAAATAAGCTAGCCTATAAGCTAGTATATGTTTAGATGGGACCCTAAGCTAGCTTATTGAAACACTAGTTGGACTAACATTTTAAGAGTTTTTTGTATCTTTTCCGCTTATACCATTTTTAATATCAATTATTATACCACAAGATACATTTTTTGGTCATTTTACATAATCATAAGGTAGTTTTAAAGTAGTTTTTACCGAACATAATTTATTCATAAGTTAACTTATCGGCTACTAACTAGCTTATCGGCTAGTTAGTCAAACTTGTGTAGAAAATTTGAAGTTGAAGTACCAAGTTTGTAATTGAGGTGAAACTTATAGACGGCAAATTGGTTATTAAGTTTGACTCCTATTGGCTACTGGCAACAAATCCGATGCTTCGATACAGTCTCCATTAGGGATGTAAACGAGCCGAGTCGAGCTTCAAGTTAATCGAACCAAACTTAAAATTATAGAAGCTCGAGCTCGAGCTCATTCGAGCTTGTGCTTTGAGGCTCGAGCTCGGCTCGTGAACCATTTACAAGGCTCCAGCTCGGCTCGCTAATACTCGGTTGCTTCATAAGCCTAAGCGAGTCTTAAGTAAATGACCCTAAATGATCTTTGATTGTGAGAATGTGCTTGGAATATCGATTTTTTATTTATCTTAAATACATAATAATAATAGTGAATTGCAATTTTGGTCCTTGTGGTTTAACGATACCAGCATGTTTGGTCCCTACAAAATTTTTATTGCAGAAAAAACATTGTGGTATGCAATTTTGGGTGGTTTTGGTCCCTCAAGACTAACATCGTTAGGTGTGTCTGTTAAGTCCCTCCCATGTGCCTTGCACATGAGGGAATTTTAGTCCTTTTTACAAAAAACAAAGTAGAGGGACCAAACTTATAATTCCCAAATTCATCCCACTTCTTTTTCTTATTTTTACCATCACCATCATCATCATCATCATCCCCTTTACCCCCACCTGCAAACCAAACCCATATTCTTCTCCCTTTTTTTACCACCACCATGACCCCTCTCATGTATTTCCCTCCCATCCGACGACGATCCCTCCGGCATATTCCTCCTCCAAACCCTCTGGCATATTCCTCCTCTGAACCCTCCGGCGACGATCCCTCCGACGTATTCCCCCTCCCCTCCGTCGATGACACCTCCAACGACCCGACGTATTCACGAAATCGATTCAAGGTGAATGGTTTATAAGTGGCTTCAAGATCCCTAGATCTGCTCAAAAACCGATCTAGAGTTTGCTTCTTGCGGGTCTTCTCCCTTGCCATCGTTCATCCAGGCTTTGCAAATCTGCAAAGTGTGTGAGTACAAAGCAGACTCCGGCGTAATCCCAGCCGGCAACGACCCCTCCGACAAGGATCAGATCTGGGTTTTCTTCGATCTCAGATCTGGGTTTTCTCTAACAAGGATCAGATTTCGATGACGACCCCTCCGCCGGTGACGACCTCTCGGGTTTGGGTTTCTGCTTCTAATTTCAAACCACATGAATCAGATCTTCTTCTTCTCTAGCCCTCTATTTCTTTCATTACTGGTTTGCTTTTAGATTTCAAGGTTAGATTATGATTTGATTTCTTGATTGGAATTCATATAAGTTTGTATGGGGATATGAATTTTTGAGTTTAGAGATACAATTTAAGGTTTTGATTTTTTATTATGATTTTGAATGTAATTTTCTGGGTTTTTGTATAAAGTTTTGAAGTTTTATGGTTAGAATGAATTTTTGAAGGTTTTTTGGGTTTGCATGAAAGGTTTCTGGTTTGAACGAGTCGTTTACGGTAGTTTGTGGTGGTTTGGAATTTGGATTTGGGTAAATCTGGAAATGATTTTGTTTTTTGCAGGTTTCAAAGGGGATGATGATTGTGGTGGTAGGTGGGACCGTTTAGAATTACAAGTTTGGTCCATGTACTTTGTTTTTTGTAAAAAAGACTAAAAATACTTAACAGACACACCTAACGGTGTTAGTCTTGAGGGACCAAAACCACCCAAAATTGCATACCACAATGTTTTTTCTGCAATAAAAATTTTGTAGGGACCAAACATGCTGGTATCGTTAAACCACAGGGACCAAAATTGCAATTCACTCTAACAATAATAATAAAATATAAATATTATATGGGAAACGATCCCGATTTTGATGCTCGAGCTTGGCTCGTTTGGTAAATGAGCCCTGTTTTCAAACTTGAGCTTGGGATCGAGCTCGTTAAGACTCGGTTCGCTTCGAACGTTTAACGATCCGAGCTTGGATAACTTTCGAGTCTCGGCTCATTTACATCATAGAGCTGCCACTGCTCCTCTATCTTCTTCTCTGTTTCACCATCGCCTCTTAATCCACCAACAGAACCACAGCCACCCTTTCTTTCCACTTCTCCGACGACCTTCTAAACCAAGTCTTGATCAAGCTCAAACTAAACCCAAATGCGTGTTTGCATTTCTTCAATTTAGCCTCCAACCAGCAGAAGTTTAGACCCCATGTCAAGTCGTACTGTAGATTAGACCACATACTGTCAAGGGAACGGATGTTCGACAAAACGAGGGCGCGTTTGAGGGTGTTGGTTGGTTTCTGTGAGGAAGATGGTCGTTTGGGTTTGCGTATTTGGGATGAATTGGGTTGGATGTATCGGGAATTCGGTTTTTCGCCCAAGGTGTTTGATGTTATCCTTATGCTAAAATAGGGTTGTCGAAGAATGCACTCCATGTGTTCGATGAAATGTCTAAGCTGGGGAGACTGCCTAGTTAGCAGTCTTGTAATGGTTTGTTGGGTTGTTTGGTTCGGAAGGGAGAGTTTCATTTGGTTGTCGTAGTGTATAATCAGATGAACAAGATCGCGATCGTGCCTGATGTGTGTACGTGTAGTATCGTTGTGAACGCTTATTGTAAGGATGGGAAAGTGGTTAGAGCTGCAGAGTTTGTGACATACCATAGTTTGATTAATGGATATGTTGGTATGGGTGATCTAGGGAGTGTGAATGGAGTATTAAGATTGATGAATGCTATAGGTGTGTCGACAAATGTGATTACATATACGTTGTTTGCTAAAGGGTACTGCAAAAAGTTTTGAAACCCCAATACATTAAATGGTAGTTCTCAAAGTTGGATACACACAAGACACAATATAAAAAATTCAACTTAAATACATTTTTAGCAACTAAACCCTTAGCAAAAACCTTGATATCTGATTAAGGCACAAAACATACCTAAATGTTTGGAATGGGAGTAGTAAAAGATGAAGTACTAGCAGCCGTAGACGCCGGTGACAAAATAGTAGACGACGAAAAGATGTCTTTGAGCGAACAGATTGAATCCTTCCTTTGCCTCTTCATAGAATGATGCCTGGAGCAGGTACAGCAGACTCTTTCTGGATCTTTTCTTAATTGTTTTATTTCTGATTGAGGAGGCTTTTAATATTCCCAAATTGAAGAACTAATCTATTGCTTAATTGATTTTCAAACCATGCAACAAAGAAATGCTTTGAGGAAGCTGTCTTATACGTGTACCTTCTATGTTTAACACTGCCAAACTTCCTGAACCTCCAAGCTCTTTGGGCAATTTCTCAAGTTGAATACAATTCAACAGACTCAAATATCTCAGATTTCTCAACCTGCAAATGCTGTCAGGAATATCTCTCACTTGTGTGCACTCTGTTAGGTTTAATTTCTGCAAACATTCTAATCGGCCAACATCCCCTGGCAACTTCTCAAGATTCCAACAGTATGAAAGATTCAGAGTCTTTAACTTTTGCAACTTACAAATGCTATCCGGAAGTTGCTTAATGCGTGCAAGTGACAAATTTAGCTTCTCTAAACTTTTCAAACGGCCTATGTCTTCAGGCAATTCCTCTAGCATACAACCATTGAGTTTAAGATTTTTCAAATCTTGTAGACCGCAAATGCTGTCTGGAAGACTCGTAAGTTTTCTGCAAGAGACGAGATCTAGATAAACAAGCTTATCAAGATTTCCAATTGATGAGGGTAGTTCTTCTATATGGTTATGTCTAAAATGAAGCTTTTGCAAACTATTGTTGCAGTCCCCAGGGATTATATCTGGAAACTCCTCTAGAAATAAACGGGTTAGACTAAGAACTTCGAGTGACTTCAATTGTTTGATAAACGAAAAAGAACTGATCTTCGAACAACCACTTAAGTTTAAGGAGACGAGCTTTCCTAGACATCCATCGTGCGTGTGTAGTTCTACCAAATCACGACATCCTTCAAGATCTAACTTCTCAAGGTGCGGAGTCAGCCTTAGGTCAAGGGTCCTCAACAACTTTGAATGACTGAGGACAAGGAATCTGAGCTTCTTAAGAACCTATCATAAGCACACACAAAAATATGAATATTGATGTAATAGCTAACAAAAATACGTATAGCATAATAACATATCATGAAAAATAACCAATCAACTATTGTACCTTCCCTTGTATCCCATCCCAAAGTTGTACGATCTTGCACTCAGACATTTCAAGTGCAACAAGATTATTTGCTCGAAATGTTTTGGGTAAAGAACTATGAGGGTAAAACTGCCAACTCAGATATCGTAATGAATGTGGCAAAGTTTGTGTAACATGATCATTGTTCTCATCCCAAGAGCTATAGTCATCTTCCCTTTCAGAAACCACTCGAAGAAATCTAAGGTTCCTCATGTTTCCAAAACCTTTGATAACAATTTCAGAACTGAGTTCCACCTCCCCGTCGTCCACCGATATACCTCTTGTCTCATCAGTACCCTGTGACCATAAAACTTTTTTCATAAGTCATAACCAATGAAAACATGTTAGCTTTCTCTACCTTATTAATTAAAATAAACTTCTTACCAAATCATTAGCCAATATATCTTCAATTTCCTCACGAATCCACAATCGACTATGTCTGCTCGGGTCATCACGGTGCAAACGGCGAACAATATTCCTACCCATGTCTTGTATGAGGTCATGCATGCCCACGTACTGATCATCAGAAATAGTTATGAGAGATTTTTCCTCAAGAACTCTTAAACCAATTTTAGGTTTAAATCCACAGCTTTCGAGTACTCTAACTACATCATCTTTCTGCGAAGACTTCAGGAAGCATGCAACATCTAGGAACATCTCCTTCAGATCCTCCTCTTCTAAGCCGGTATAGCTCAATTCCAATACGTCCAGGGTGCCTTTTGACGGGTTTGTTTTTAGTCTTTCTAGTTGATCACTCCATTCAAGCTCATCTTTACCACAAAGAAACGCACCCAAAACTCTGATCACCAAGGGAAGACCAGCAGCATAATCTACAACTTGTCTTGATAGCGTTTCGTACCCTCGAGTTGGAACATCTCTCTTGAATGCATACCTACTTAGGAGGCAGGTCGCTTCCGTATCTGATAATCGGTTGACACCTTGAATTAGTGCCACTCCATGTGCTTTCAACACTTGCTTTTCTCTTGTGGTAATGATGATTCTACTTCCCTGCTCAAACCAATCAGGCTCACCGGCTAATGCCTCAAGTTGTTCTATATGATCCACATCGTCTAGAACAATAAGAACCTTTTTACCCCGCAACATCATTTTCATCATGCCTTTCCCATTATGAGCACTACTTACCGTAATGCTTTGGTCTCTTAATACTTCTACAAGGACTTGTTTTTGCAATGAAGGCAAGCCAGATGATGCTTTTGAATTTTCTCTGACATTCTCAACAAAGCATTTACCTTCAAATTGAGTGGATATTTCATCAAAAATAGTTCTGGCCAAAGTTGTCTTCCCTCCACCTCCGATCCCCCAGATGCCTATCATGCGAACATCGTCGATACCAGTTTCTAATGATGACAAAACTTTCTTTACCCGACCCTCCATGCCTACTAATTTATTATCAATGTACACATTAATGGATCGTAACTCGAGGGAAATTTTTTGAACGATTTCCTTGATGAGCTTAGCTTCATGCCTGCAAGTGTAGATCGAAGAAGTTTCAGTTAGCATGCTTAAGATCCCACATGAACAATCAGTTATAGGTCTATAACATAGAAATGTCCGCTAAGTAGTAGCATACATATATTTCAACTATAGAAATGAGATTAGAAAGAAATAAAATGAAATATAGTTGATGTATGAGAGAGAGAATTACCCATCAGCGGTGTTCTTCAATTCCCACCCAGCCAGATTCCCTGCTTCTTTTAGAGCTTCTATCCATTTCCCGATCTCTTTGTCGTGATGTTTGGCAAGGGCTATTCCAACCGGTCCTTGTTGTTTGCGGATTTGGGCGGGTTCCACATCATAGAACACCGGGTAAACAGTCTGCTCGTTCTTTGTGTGGCACTCCATAATCTTGACGAGCTCATCCAAACACCAAGACGAAGATGCATAGTTCTTGGAGAAAACAACTATGGAGAATTTTGAGTTTTCAATGGATCTCAAGAGCTCGTGGTTTATCCTTCTTCCTTTCTCAAGCCTCTCATCATCCTTGTAGGTTTGAATACCTTGCTGGTGAAGAGCGGCGTAAAGATGATCAACAAAGTTTTTACGGGTGTCTTCACCTCTAAAACTCAAAAATACGTCATATTTGCAGCTTTTATTTACAGATGAAGCTGAAGAAGACGCCATTGAAGGTATGTTAATAGATCCAATAACAATCAAATCTTTGTTTGTTGGAAGTTTTAGAAATTTGAGAGTGTGTATAAGTACCCTCAGCAAGATCCAGTCCAGAGATAAGAATGAAGTAGGGAGGAGGTCAACACATGAGCACATAATGTCCACATAATCTGTCTTTTATATAGGGAAATTTCAGTTTCTATGATCAATGACACCTCATAAATTAAAAATATGCCTCAACGTTGCCCTCTTTATAAAATATGCTTATAGTTTTCCATGTTTCTCCCCAAAATACCCCTCATTTTGTCGGTTTATGTGCTTGTAACTGCTTGTTGGTCTTTGGTCTTACCTTAGGATTTTTAAGGCACGGTAGAATTGAAGGTATGGGAGAAGATTGCATTGGGAGAAAGTTAGAAACCATCGTCAAGTCCTTGCAGAGCTGCTCAAAAGGTTGAAGATGAAGTCTACAAAAATAGTGCGATAAGAGTTATAATTGAAGATCATGTCTGTTATTGGTTCGATCCATATATAGTTACCAGATTCGCGATTCACCCTGGTACGGGAACGCGAAACGGGAACGCGATTCACTAAAATGGAGGTATCGGGTACGGAGGGGGGTAGGTTCATTTCGGTACGTCCGGTACGGGGTACCATAGAATCCGGTACGGTGTATCGGATTAAAAAAAATTCTATATATTGTGTAGCATTAAATTAAATGTATAAAACATTATCCCCTAAACTTCAAAGTTCAAAAACATAGTTCATAGACTTCATTGATAATAGATAATCCTGGTTATATTGAAGCGATTCAGTTTCCAAGTTTGAAGCGATTCAATTTCAATTAGATTCAGTTTCCAAGAAACTCAATTCGCTTCGGTTTCCTTTGAAGCGATTCAATTAGACTCAAATTGACATTCCAATTAAACTCAAATCAGCCGAATCGACTTCCAATTGGACCCAATTCAACTTCAATTTCAATTCAGTTTCCTTTGAAGCGATTCAATTAGACTCAAATTAACATTCCAATTAAACTCAAATCAGCCGAATCGACTTCCAATTGGACCCAATTCGACTTCAATTTCAATTTGACGATTCAATTCGACTCAATTCGTTGTTCAATTCGAATCGATTCCAGATCAATTCGATTCAGGTACGGCGTTTCCACCAGTGTCCTATTCGATTCAATTGAACATTCGATTCGATTGGGATTCAAATCGGGATCGCGTCCCCACCAGCGTCCGATACGAAAAAGTACCGCGAATGGGTACGAGGCGATCGGGACGCGGTACTCACTGACATAGGCGAATCTAGAACACAAAACCACGTGGTTCTCTAATTAAGTTTAGCCAAAAAAATAAAAGTGTCGACTATACTTTTGTCGGGTCGTTAAAATTAAAAATCAAACCTTAAAGTCGTGGTTTTGTTTTTATTTGGTGTGGCTTCTTTTGTTTGGTATTTGGGCCAAACTTAAAATTGTTGGGCCTTAAACAAAAAAAAATTAAAAATAATAATGTGCACAAAGAGAATTGAACCTATGACCTCTTATATTTAAGATGGGGTGTTTTCCAACACACCACCTAAGCCTTTGTTTTTCTTAAACTGCTAAATAAAATTTTAAAGTAGTTCCTCTAAACTTTTTAAGGTAGGTCCCAAAAAAAATTTCTATACAACTTCAAATACAAATAAAAAAATTAGGTAGGTCCCGGACCTACCTAAGCTAACCTTAAATTCGCCCTTGCTCACTGATTTGGACGAATCTGGTAACTATGGTTCGATCAAATGGAAAGGTTTTGTGTAAAATTTTTAATGATTCACCGTATAAATTGAAGGTTTATGAACCAATATCAAACATTATTACGATAAGAGTTATAATTGTTTTGTTTTTTTTTTTTTTTTGTGTATTTGTTTTGAACGGCAACAAACATACGCATCCATTAAACCAACTCCTAAATCTACACCAACATCTACGATAGTACTCGAACACACAACCATAAGGAAAGGGGATACTTTACCAAACACCAAATATCGTTGGGCTACAAGCCCTGTTATTGTTACAAAATGATATTGGAAGGGTTACTTTATATCTTAGTAATTGTAGAGCAAATGTTTCGTACTTTAATTTAGCTTTATTGAACTTTAAACCATCATCCAATAATTAGTTATCCAATTTAGTTAAAATTTGAATCCAATTACAATTGAATATCCAAATTTAATCGATTGGTCCAAACTGAAACAAATATAGATAAGTGTTACTAAAATGTACGGAAAAGGTTCACATTCGATACAGGTTTTCAAACCCTTCTCCAAAGCTACCTTTTAGATATGTTTTTTGTAAAACATGTCTAAAGGGTTTTATTGCAACGTTTTACCAAAACATTTTTTGAGAGCTACTTTTTTTTTGGCTTTTTTTAGTTGTGCTTTCTATTTGTTTTACTTGCTCTTTTTGCAAATCAAGGGCTTAGCTTCTTAGAAGCATCATCTCTATCTTTTTAGATAGAAGTAATTAACATCTACACACATCCAATCTCAAAGATCCTACATTCAAGTGGGATATTTAGTAATTATCATTATCTATATCTATGATAAAAAATGAAATTATAAAAAGCCTTTTGTTTGTTTATATTGAGTTTGTTTGTTTTGGTTTAACTTATTTATCTTTCAAGCATACAAACCAAAACTTAGTATGCAGCCTATTATTTTTAGAGGTAACTTTGGTGTGAATAGATCTTCCTTCCTGGGAGCTGCTGAACATTGATAGAAGCCTCAAGATGCATAACTCAAAAAGCAATGTCTTCCCAATGCCAGTTGGTACTGAAATAACCATGTTCGTGTCAAAGTGGATTCTGCAACGAGTTGAAAGACCTGTATTTAAATGGAAATGATAGACATGAACAAGTAGCAAAGTGTCGGAGAGAATGTTACATGAAGCCCCGATAAAGAAGCTTGACAATATAGAACCAAAGATTATTTTTTGAGGTAAATTTGTAGTCTAACACTAGACTATTGCTTGGGGATGAGTTAAATTAGAAAATGAAGTATAAATACAGAAAGTAGAACATAATAAGTACAACATGAGGTACAAAAGGATCATACATAATTAGTACAACAATTGTGCGTCAATTCACTACTCTATGTGATAACTTGAGGCAATGATTAGCCCCCAAAATTGCTGGGGATTAGTTGGGCTTTGGCCCGGACACCCTTCCAAAAAAAAAAAAACTTGAGGTGATGATGTGTGAATAATTGAATATTACAGTTTGGGGATAAAAAATGTCACACATTTCTAAAAACCAAATTTAACATACTGTTGAAGGCATACCTGAAACTAAAATTCGAATGGGAAGGATCTGAGACAGGCTTAAGTCCGTATGAATCCATAGATGGGCGGATTTGCTATTGAACTGCAGATGGGAGGAAAATCAGATTACCAACAGAACATAAATGTCTTGGACTTGCAAATTAACACCAACAAGTCAATAATAATAAAGGAAGCATAAATAATTGACTATTTATGCAGTTATTCGAACAAAAGAAATCAGCTTAATTGGATTACTTGGAACTCTTGACTGGCAACGCAAGCCATTGCCCAAAGCAGCTTCTGAACAACTTTAGCCTTGATTAGACCTCCTTTGATCGGCAAACAGAAGGAATAATCTGCCAAACAACAAAATACTATAAGTGCCCAGCCTTGCTGTTATGAATATTTACTAGTTGCTGTTCAGTTGTCATCTAGAACCAGCTATCATCTAAGATCTCAAACTCTGCCCACCACAAGTCAAAGCAAGACAAATAATAGGAAAAAAAGGAGTACCTTCAGCCTTTAAACCTTCTCAAAATCACCCTTGAGCATGGGTGCCTGTGCTATTCACTGTTGTGTATGAATCAATCTTTCGGTTCCTTGATTCAGGAAGGTTACCAAGGTGGATGAAAAACCAGACGATCGAAGATCTTATTTAGGTCCATAGATCTTTAAACCCGTCAACAAAGAAATGCTCCGAGGAAGATGCCTTATACATGTACCTTTTACATTCAACTCCTCCAAACATTCTAGAGATTCACAACCCCTGGGCAATTTCTCAACTTGAACACAATCCAAGAGACTCAAATGTTTCAGACTTTTCAACCTACAAATGCTTTCCGGAATATCTCTTATTTGGGTGCACCCTGTTAGGACTAGTTTCTCTAAAGACTCCAAGCAGCCAAGATCTTCAGGCAACTTCTCAAGATTCCAACACGATGTAAGATCGAGAGTTATTAGACATTTCAACTTATAAATGCTACCGGGAAGATGTTTGATATGTGCAAATGACAAATTTAGCACCTCTAAACATTCCAAATGGCCAATGTCTTCAGGCAATTCCTCCAGAATACAACCATTGAGTTCAAGATTCCTTAAATGTCGCAAACCACAGATGCTTATTGGAAGACGCCTAAGTTTTCTGCAGGAATGGAGATCAAGACATTGAAGCTGCTGAAGATTTCCAATTGACGAGGGTAGTTCTTCTATACTGTTATGTCTAAACCGAAATTCTAGCAAACTACTCTGACAGTGCCCTGGGATTATATCCGGGAACTGCTCCAGAAATAAGCGGGTTAGAGAAAGAATCTCAAGTGACTCCAGTTCTCTGATAAACAGCAAGGAAATAGTCTTCGAACAGCCACTTAAGTTTAACGAGACA
The DNA here is from genome assembly GCA_030169165.1 of Centaurea solstitialis. Lineage (NCBI taxonomy): Eukaryota > Viridiplantae > Streptophyta > Magnoliopsida > Asterales > Asteraceae > Centaurea > Centaurea solstitialis. The sequence continues at coordinate 96,343,772 of CM058041.1, forward strand.
AGCCCTTTTAGACATCCAACCGGTGCGTGGAGTTCTACTAAACGATTACAGTCTTCAAGATCTAACTTCTCAAGATTTGGAGTCATCCCGAGATCAAGGGTCCTCAACTGGGAATTTTTGAGGTCGAGGAATCTGAGCTTGTTAAGAACCTACGATAAGATAGAGAAAAAAGGGTAAGAAAAGCAGAAGATTATTGTTATATATAATGAATCATGCAAAACAAACTTATACCTTTGTTTTTCCTCCTTCCCAAAGTTGTGTGATTCTGCTGTGAGACATTTCAAGGGCCACAAGATTATTTGCTTCAAATGTTTGGGGTAAAGACCCAAGAGGGTAACCTAACCAACTCAGATACCGTAATGCATTTGGGAAGTCTGGACTAATGTTACCAATCTTCTCATCATGGTTATCATCCATCTCAGAAACAAGGCGAAGTAATCTAAGTTTTTTCATGCTTCCAAAACCTTTGGTAACAATTGCAGACCAGAGTTCCACCGCACTTTCCACTGATATAGCTCTTGTGTCATCAGTACCCTGCAATCCAAAAATAATGGTCATGAAATAACCAATGAAAATGAGTTAGTTTTATTCATCTGACAGTTATACTTGATCCTTACCAAGTCGTTAGCCAATATATCTTCAATTTCTTCAAAAATCCACAGGCGGCTATGTCTGTGAGGATCATCAAGGTGTCTACGACGAACAATATACTTGCCCATTTCTTGTATGTGGTCATGCATGCCCAAGTACCCGCCATCAGAAATAGTTATGAGAGATTTTTGCTCAAGAACTCTTAAACCATTGGTAGCATGAAATCCACAGCTAACAAGTATTCTAACTACATCATCTTTGTGCCTCGACTTCAATAAGCATGCAATATCTAGGAATATTTCCTTGTAAGTGTCCTCTAGGCTGAGATAGCTCAATTCCAAGTTGTCTAGAATTGCATTAAACGGTTTTCTTTTTAGCCTTTCGAGTAGATCCATCCATACATGTAGATCATTACCACAAAGAAATGCACCCAAAACTCTGATCATCAAGGGAAGACCACCAACATGACGTACAACTTGTCTTGATAGCATTTCATACCCTTGAGTTGGAAAATCTCTCCCAAATGCATACCTATTGAGGAGGCAACTCGCTTCTGGTTCTGTTAAGAGGTTGACATCACAAATAAAATTCATTCCATATGCAGCTAGCAGGTTTCGATCTCTTGATGTAATGATAATTCTACTTCCTGGCGAAAACCAATTAGGATGACCAGCTAATGCCTTAAGCTGGTCTGTATGATCCACATCGTCCAGAACAATAAGAACCTTTTACCCTGGACCATGTCTTTCATCATCCTTTCACCATTATCAACACTACTTACAATGAAGTGTTGACCATTTGACATATCTGAAAGGACTTTTCTTTGCAATGACTGCAAACCATATAACGAATTTGAAACTTCCCTGACATTCTCAACAAAGCTCTTACCTTCAAATTGAGTAGATATTTGGTTAAAAACAGTTCTGGCCAAAGTTGTCTTGCCAACTCCTCCCATCCCCCATATGCCTATCATGCGAACATCTCCAACACCAATTTCTAATGATGACAAAAATTCTTTTACCCGACCCTCCATGCCTACTATTACTTTATCCGTGTCCATATCACTGGAATGGAGGTCAAAGAAAATTTTTTTAACAATGCTTTTGATGTACCTAGATACGTCCCTGTGAGTATAAATTAAAGCATATTTAGTTAGCTTGCTCAAGATCCCATATGAACAATTAGACATTAGTCATACGTCTTTAACGAAGAAAACTTTATGAAATAATAACATACACATATTTCATGTTTCATATTCTTACCACAAGACTCAAGTACGAATTTGAGAATACAAAATGAGATGATAAAGAAACAAAATGAAATATCGTTGAGATATGATGAAGGAATTAATTACCCATCAGCAACGTTGCCCGAAACCAACCCATTATTCAGATCGGCTGCTGCTCTCAGAGCTGATCTCCATTTTCCAGCAGCCTCTTGGTAGCTGTTATGTTTAGCAAAGGCTTCTCCAAATGCCCCACTTTGTTTCTCGACTTCATAGCGATCAACGTCATAGAACACCGGGTAAACAATATGTTCGATCGTCTCGTAGCACTCCAAAATCTTCACAAGCTCGTTCAAGCATCGAGATGAAGACCCATAGTTCTTGGAGAAAACAATGACCAGGAATTTTGAGTCTTCAATTGATTTCAAAACCTCATTGTCGATCTTCTTATCTTTCTCGATTCTCTCATCATAATCCATGTAAGGCTGAATACCTCGCTGCAGCAGAGCTGCAAAAAGATGATCAACAAAGGTCTTACGGATGTCTTCTTCACCTGTGAAGCTCACAAACACATCATACTTGTACTTCTTTTGAATGGATTCATGAATTGAAGAAGAAGAAGAAGAAGAAGAAGAAGAAGAAGAAGAAGAAGAAGAAGCCATGGTATACGTTGCCTGAATCAGATCTAAATAATTGCTAACAAAGTATGAAAGAAGATGTGAAGTGAAACACACAAACCTTTGATAATCTATAGGAAAGTGGTAAGGTCAACATAGCGTCAACATACGTATTTTTTTTATCACACAAATTCTTTTTTAATTATTAAAATACTAAGGGGCTGTTTGAAAAACTGTTTGTTTTTCAAAAGTCTGATATCTAAAATCTGATTTCAGGTCTAAAAATTAATAGGTGGTGCTGAAGTTTGAAATCTGAATTATAAGACTATTTGTTTTACAACATCTGAAATCTGAATCTATAAGATTATTTATTTATTTTTTTAAATTAAAAAACATCCAAAGTCTCGTAAACATATAAATATGTATAATTTTCTACTTTATCATTTAAATTTAAAATATTATATCATTGAATTTATTAAAATTTCATTTTAATTAAATTATACAACCATACATTTTTATACTTTGAAAAAACTCAAATCTCATCAAAAAACCCATCATGTTAAAAAGAAAACAAAATAGAATTACTTTAGATTTATTACATCATCACCATCAATCCATCATCATTCCCAACAAAAAGAAAAAAACTTGCTACAGCTTTTGTTTTATCTCATGGGTAAAGAGATCATGGAGAGGTGAGTGAAAAGCAAGAGCCGGAGAGGGAGGCGTAAGAATTCCTGAAATTTTCAGAGGACTTCAGACTTCAGTTGAAAGAAAAAACAAACACTATAAATCTTTGTTTGTCTGACCGAACTAGACTTCAGTGGATTTCGGACTTTTTTTACAAAAAACAATCAGCCCCTAAGTGCTGAGTATAACTGGTCCGTTGCATCTAATAATCAATGTTTGAATGTTTACTTCGAGATTAGGCATATCCAAAATCGTAACCAAATTGTTCATGTTTACTAGCGCGTCCATAAAAGCTTACCAAGTTATATTACTTTAACAGATAAATACGGCAATAATCGAGAATCTTATCCGAAAAAATGGTCAATGGTAAGTAAATACAACGACTCTTACCCGATTAACGCTTACTAGGTGAATTATTGCAAACATTGTTATTTTAATGAACTAAAATCTTACTTGATAATGTAAGATTGACTTTAAATATTACTGGTACATACTTACCCGATAAGCATTTGAGTATATGATCCCTAATTCACATTGTCTTTAGTCCTAAACACAATTATATAAACAATTATAATCAGGACCGTTAGTTAATAAAGCCATGTAGGCTTGCATAGAACAGTCAACTCAATTATTTTTTTGGTTAATATAAGTTAGTTTATATAGGGATGAGCAAAAACCAGATCGAAAACTGGAAAACTAAAAAAAAAATTAAAAAATCGAGGAATCAAACCAAAAAAACCGAAACCAAAAACCAAAAAAAAAACCCAATTTTTCGGTTTCAGTATTGGTCTCAAAATAACCGCAAAAAAAACCGAACCAAACCGAAAATAACGGTTAACCGAAGCCGACCCGGTATATATTCTATTATTTATATATATAAATAATTAAATATACACCGAATTTGCCTTTGAAGTTAATTAGTTTTTTTAACATTATAATATTGTAAAACAATGTTAAATCATCTAAAATGAGGAATCGGGTGGAGATGAATGTAATTCTTTTTTTGTTGGAGATTTTGACTTTTGATTCACAATTGTGGAGAAAATTTTGAAATCTATTGGATATACTTTAAGATAACTTATTTTTCTATGTACATATTTAGATGGACATGAACAAGCTTATTATAGTTTCCTTGATTATTCTTTCAAAAAAAGGAGTTCCTCTAATTCTATGAATTTTTATGGAATGCTTTTTCTTCATGCCGACATTGGGTTCGACAATAATGATATATCTCCCAAAATACCAAAATTGATCATTCGATAAAAAGATTCATTCTCTTCATAAAAAAGAAGTAGCAAAATTGTGAAAGTTTAGCCCAAAAATATACAGGCCCAGTTGAGATATGATATGATTTTAAACCAAGAGAAATATATGAATCAAGTGAAACTAAAAAAGAAAAGGATTATTAAGTTTGCATTGTGGTTTATCCTAATTTTTATCTACTTATCTTCCATTTTAGTTTCTTTGTTTACCTAGTCATAAGAGTATGTTGTGAAATGTGGCATAAAGCATATTTTCATGTGTTGTTTGATTTAGTTTTATTCATCAATTATGAGAAATTAGTTGCATTTGCTTTGTTTAGATCGCTTCTTTACTTTTCTTTTTCCAATTTCTTCAATGGCATTAGGGCTTGTTCCAAGAGGAGTATAAATCCTTTTTGTTAATAGCTTCTTCTGAATGTTTCATGCAACCTACCATTGCATGCTTTGATGGTCATTATGTGCGATGGAGCATGCTAATCTTCGTGAAGTCTAAAGAACATTGACCAACTATTGTTTTTTGAAAAAGCAGATGGAGTAGGTATTGGCTAATAATAGCACAACGGACATAACTTGAAAGGCTGAAGCTAAATGATCTTAAACAAAGAATTACCCAACACAACCTTCAAATCCTTGCCTCTCGTGTAGACACTTTTTAATTTTATGAAGTAACTTTTTTATGCCAATGACGTACATCTGAGCTGGTAATGGATAGGGGCACTCTTTGTTTAAAATTTGGAAAGTTTTGAAGCTGAGGTACCAATTCTGCAATTAAGAAGAAAGTAAAGTATAGACGGCCAAATGGTTATGAGTTTTGTTCCTTTCGGTTACTGGCAACAAATCCAATGCCCAGATACACTCTCCATACCACCACTGCCACTGCTCGTCGTCTATCTTCTCTCTTTCACCATCGCCTCTTTATCCACCAATGGAACCACCCCGTGGACCTATCCGACCTGACCCGACCCGAATTGGTCGACCGCATCTGCCGCCTCCTCGTCCTCCGCCGCTTCAACGCCATATCCACCCTTTCTTTCGACTTCTCCGACGACCTCTTAAACCAAGTCTTGATCAAGCTCAAACTAAACCCAAATGCGTGTTTGCATTTCTTCAATTTAGCTTCCAAGCAGCAGAAGTTTAGGCCCCATGCCAAGTCGTACTGTAGGTTAGTTCACATACTCTCGAGGGCACGGATGTTCGATGAAACGAGGGCGCGTTTGAGGGTTTTAATCGGGTTCTGTGAGGAAGATGGGCGTTTGGGTTTGCGTATTTGGGATGAATTGGTTCGGGTGTATCGGGAATTCGGGTTTTCTCCTACGGTGTTTGACGTTCTCCTGAAGTTGTATGCGGAAAAAGGGTTGACAAAGAATGCACTCCATGTGTTCGATGAAATGTCTAAGTTAGGGAGGGTGCCTAGTTTGCAGTCTTGTAATGGTTTGTTGAGTTGTTTGGTTCGGAAGGGAGAGTTTCATTCGGTTTTCGTAGTGTATGATCAGATGAATAGGATTGGGATTGTGCCGGATGTGTGTACGTGTAGTATCGTTGTGAACGCTTATTGTAAGGATGGGAAAGTTGGGAGAGCTGCAGAGTTTGTGAGGGAGATTGAGGATATTGGTTTGGAGCCAAATTTGGTGACATACCATAGTTTGATTAATGGATATGTTGGTATGGGTGATATGAGAAGTGCGAATGGAGTATTAAGATTGATGAATGATAGAGGTGTGTCGCCAAATGTGGTTACGTATACGTTGTTTGCTAAAGGGTACTGCAAGCAGGGGAAAGTGGACGAAGCTGAGAAGGTGTTTAGGGATATGAAAGATGAGAATCCATCGTTGGTCTTAGATGAGCAAGCTTATGGTGTTCTGATTGATGGGTTTTGTCGAATTGGAAAGATGGATTCTGCTGTTCGGATTCGTGACGAGATGTTCAAAACAGGATTGAAGGTAAACTTGTTTATTTGCAATTCGATGATCAGTGGATACTGTAAACTTGGCCGATTCAATGAAGCTGCAAAAGTGGTAACGAGTATGAGTAAATGTAAAATAAAGCCAGATTCTTACAGTTATAATACTTTGGTGGATGGGTATTGTAGGAAAGGTTCTACAACTCAGGCTTTAGAGCTTTGTGATAAGATGGTTCGTGATGGTGTAAATGTAAGTATTGTAACTTATAATACGTTGTTGAAAGGCTTTTGTCGAACTAAGGACATTGATAAGGCTTTGCAGCTTTGGCATCTCATGGTAGAAAGAGGTTTGATACCTGATGAGGTTGGATATGGCACTCTACTTGATGGGCTCTTTAAAGTAGGGGACTTTGAAGGGGCTTTTCTGCTGTGGAAACAGTTTTTGGCTCGGGGATTCATTAAACCCGTCATTGGATTTAACACGATGCTTAATGGATTGTGCAAAATGGGCAAAATGGCTGAAGCGGAGCAGGTGTTTGATAAGATGATTAAACTAGGCTGTCCACCAGATAAAATCACTTATAATACACTTGCTGACGGTTATTGTAAAGATGGGAAATTGGAAAGAGCTCTTAAAATCAAGGACATCATGGAAAGGGAATCCGTCCCTTTTTCCATTGAACTGTATAACTCACTTATCACCGGATATTTTAGACGTAGGAAGTTAAGCAAGATTGCTGAACTACTCAATGAGATGCAAAAGCGAGAGCTAATTCCCAACATTGTAACCTATGGTGCTCTAATTTCTGGTTGGTGCAGAGAAGGAAAGCTGGATAAAGCTTTCGCTACGTATTTTGAGATGAAAGAAAAGGGTTTAGTTCCTAACGTTATCGTATGTAGCACAATAGTCAGTGCACTATATAGGCTTGGTATGACCGATGAAGCAAACATGCTGTTGCAGAAGATAATGGATTTCGATCTTTTACCCGGAGACAAAAGTTTCGAGAAATTCTTCGAGTGGGACATGAGAAATGTGAACGCCCATAAGTTCTCGAATTTACTCGATGGAGTTGTGGAAGCTACTCTTCTTCCCAACAATGTCGTGTACAATGTAGCGATTTCTGGGCTATGCAAACTTGGAAAAGTCGATGATGCAAAAAGGTTCATCTCTGTGTTGTTAGAAAAAGGCTTCACTCCTGATAACTTCACTTATTGTACCTTAATTCATGCTTTATCGGCTTCTGGTGAAGTTAACGAGGCTTTTAAGTTACGCGATGAGATGAAGAAAAAGGGAATTGTTCCCAATATTGCTACGTATAATGCTCTAATAAACGGTTTATGCAAATCGGGGAATCTTGATAGAGCATTGAGACTCTTTCGTAAGCTTCGTTCAAAAGGGGTTGTTCCTAATGTGATTACTTACAATACTTTGATGGACGGATGTAGCAAGAACGGAAATACTCGTGAGGTGCGAAAACTGAAAGAGAAAATGGTGCAAGAATGTATTGCTCCTTCGGTTTTTACGTATTCTGGTTTGATCAGTTGTGTTAATAAGAATGGTAAAGTGAGAGAAGCTGTTATGTAAAAGTAAAAGTATCTGTGAAATATTATTTGCTGCTTTGAGGAAGGTGTTCCCGAATCTGCTGTTATTTGAGTGAAGTTTAAGGAGCAAAAGGGAAGAAAATGTACAATTGGCTCAATGACACCAATTCACAATTGATGCAGGTATGCATTCCAACTCTGGGAATAGATTTTTGTCTTAAACTTGGAATATATTGTATATGGTGTGTACATATTCATATACCTGTCTCTATCGAAGCATTATATGAAAAAGTTTTTAGGTTTGCTAAAAAGTAATGTTTTATGATAACACATAAGATAGCTTGCTAATACAGATGTTTTATGACATGTGTTGATTTAAGGAGAAAGTCTATGATTCATAAGATGATAGCGGAGGGTAATTTCCTTGCCGGTAAGTGCTTAACCAGTAAATGAGGGTAATGTCCTTGCCGGTAAGTGTTTGGTAAACGTCCCCTTAATGAGGGGATCGAATACGTTTAATACTTGAGCTATTTCCATTGTATCGATAAGATTTCAACCTATGGTGAAGTTATACTAATATACAGACCTAAAACATTTTTTAAAATGATGGCACCGAATGATTAAGGTTTTGGTTGATTTCAAGGGATTTTTTTTTTCCAATTTTTTGTTTGCTTTCGAGAGATTTTTTAAGTTTCTTTTTGTTGATTTCGATGGACTTTTTTTTTTAATTGAAAGAATTTTTTTGGGTTTTTGATTGATTTCAAGAGAATTTTTCGGTTGGTTTGAGAGAAATTTTTGGTTGATTTCGAAAGAATTTTTTTGGTTTTTTGGTGCACCCCTTGAAGTTTCAAAAATAATATGGTAGCACTCTCCCAAACGATATTGTTGCACCTTAATAAAAGTACTTTTTTTTTACCTTTCACAGGGCAAATAATACGGTGGCACGTGCCACCGTGAGACCTTAAGCAGGTCCCTCCCATGACTAGTATGGGGGAGTTCTATTTTGTTTTGTTGAGGCCTTGTTACTTGAGACCATTGTGTATGGTGTACCTAATTTGATGGGCGTTACATTCTATGATTAGAAATTAGAACAAGACAAACTCATTGCACACTAAAACAGCTGAACATAAACAGACATAAATTATACTAGCTAATTGATAACCGTAAGCATCTTTGAACTAGGAGACAAAAACCCACATCTCACTTGGTTCCTCTCGAAAATCTACGGTGGATTGACGTCACTTAAATTAGGTAGAACCATCAATATTTCTGTATATCACCCGAAGTTGTCAAAGAAATCCTTCGTAAACAAAGAACACGTATAAATATTGGTAAGAGTTGCACACGTCTCTTAACATCCTCTCCAACTTCATTTCTACACCAATTTTGCCCATTATGATTCTCTTGAATCTCAAGAATTCAAGGATGCTATATCTACTTAAAAGCAGATATTGTTGGAAGGCCGAATTTAGCAGACGTTTTCCTTTTGGTTTAGATTTGCTGCTGTGATCCCAGTCATAAAAATGGATCCGAATTTAGCCAAAATGACAGTTTGGTGTTTCATTTTTACAATCATGCATCTGTTAGGATACCGTTGGAATATATTTGAAAATCTCTCTAAAAGATCCCTCATAAAGGGAGGAGAGGCTCTTACATATTTACAAGTTTTGATGGTCTGTGTTTAGCCGATGTGGGACTCTAACAGCCAGGGGCGGATTTATGGTGCAGCTGATCTATGATCTATCATCCCAACGCAATGAAATTTTTTTAGGGGTGAAGAAAACCATTTGCATCTCACTTTTTAATGAAACCATTTTATATAGTAATTTTATCTATTTTATATTTTGCTAACTAGTTTGTGTCAGCTTATAAATTCATTTTGTATAGGGCTTATTTATGCAACCGAGACGACGACAAACACCCTGGAATGGGCGATGGCAGCTGAGTTAGCACGCAGCTTAAAGAAGATGGCAAAAGCTCGGTCTGATCTCATGAAATCACCACGAACAACAACATGATCATCGAGGAATCCAACATTTGTAACAACCTCCCATACCTAGAAGCAGTCATTAAAGAAACCTTCGACACAGAAATCCAAAGTTTTGTAACGTGTGGGCTTTTAGTTGATATCCGTCCATATGGTCCGACCCCCTTAAGTTCATGCTAGAAAGGTGCTTAGATGTCAATATTGACTTTGGGGTCGTTCCATGTGGTTCTAGGAGCAGGATTTGTCCGGGATTGCCCCTTGCACATAGAATGTTTCACAATACGATGTTAGGCTCCCTGATACGCAAATTTGATTCGAAACTCGAGGGAGAGATGATATGCATATGAGCGAGAGATTTGGATTTATGTTGCAATATGTTGTGCTTGTTGCCATTCCGATCAAAATCTGATACTACCCGAACCATGTTTTCTTGAGCGGGAGATTTGGTTTTAAAGAGTCGGAGAGGTTTGTTGATGTCGGAATCAACTATAGGGGTCATGATTTCGATATATGTAAAGGCTGGGGATCAATATGTAATTGTGGGGATAGTTATGTAAATATAGTAGGATGATGATGAAACTGTAGGGGTCATGTTTAAAATAAATAGTAATTTATGTTTTTCGTCCATGAGGTTTATTAAAAATTACCAATTTTGTTCTTATGATTTTGAAATTACATTTTTTGTTAGGCAATTTATTTTCATTTTAGTCTACAAGACTAAATATTACTTTTAAGTATGAAAAATTAAAATAGAAATGAATTATAAATCACAAACAAGACATTATGGGATGAAATTTGACTATTTGTAGTTTCAAAATCAATGAAGAAAAAAACAGAATTTTTCAACAACATACATAGACGAAAAATGTAAGTTACTCCAACTTAAGAAAACTAATAAATAGTAATAATCTTATTTAAAACTAAATTATAATATTTACGTAATAAAGTATTTAAATAAACAAATAAATGCAATATTCGTTGGATTAGTCAGATGTGTGAATCTGCCAACGACAAGCTCGTGCCGCGAGGTCGCCTCTGTCTCGACGCTTGATTTTTCCTCTTTTTTGAGCATATATTCCGGGTTTCCAAAAATCACTAAAAAGCTTCGATACCAATCGAAATTGATCTGTATCAAGTTGGTAATGTTATAAGGGTCTAACAACCGAGATTTAAAACTTGGTCACTTTTGTAAATACTTGAGAGTGTTAAACTAAATCAAGAAAACCTCGTGTATTTAACTTCAAAGAATGTTGTAGAATGAATATCAATTGTATATAAAGTTTTCATCTACTACACATAATAAAGTGATTGTTTATTTTTTTTGTTAAAAAAATACGACATAAGACACTCTAGTAAGACGAATAAATCACAATTATCTAGTGATTATCTTTTTCAATTTATTAATTTTTTAGAAAGTTAAAAAATTTTGCCTACTTAAAAAAACTGCTTATAGCTTCTTGGAAAACATATAAACACTTTACTCAAATATTTCGAAACAACTTATTGCTTTCATAGGAAGCTGATAAATCATAAACACCTTCAAACAAGCACTTCCAAACACCTTCTGTAAAGATAAATAATATATACATGTTATACAAATACAAAGGGTGCGTTTGGCTGCGGAAAATTTTTCCGTTTTCTATGAAACCTTTTCAAGGAAAATGAAAAATTTTTAGAACGCGTTTGGTTCATTCAGTTTTCAAAAAATTTTCAAAAAAATAAATATTTTCTGTTTTCTAATTTACTAGTAGTTTTCCCAAAATTTTCTAAGCGTGTTTTCTAATTTTTCTAAAATGGAAAATGAAAACTCCACTATATTAACCAGACACGATTTCTAAAAGTTTTATAGAATACTGAAAATGAAAATTCAACTTCGTTTCTGGAAACTTTTTCTAGAAAAATAAAAAACAGTTTTCTACAACCTAACATACCGTAAAACTTTTTATATAAATAACTTTTGATCTTTTATAGACCCTAATACTTTTTATATAAATAACTTTTGATCTATTATAGAAAAAGAAAGAAAAGAAAATCCTTCCAACTTGACAGAATTTGGGGTTTATCTCTCCAAAATGTATTTAACTACACCCAAGCTGGATTGAATCCTTTGCGATCCTTGACTTAATGCCAAAGACTAGATTTTTTATATAAGGTAGTAATCCCGTAGAGGCCAAAATGTTATTGTATGTATTTACATAAAAAGATGCTATTGAATGTATCAAACATTATATTTGAGGTTATTGTGTTTCAAAATAACCGGTAATCGGGTTAGCCGGTAAGCCACCAATTGCGACCACCATCGCCGACCCAGAACCACCGCATACCACCACTGCCGACCACCACCACCGACCCAGAGCCACTGTAAACCACCATCGCAAACTACCACCACAGACGACCCAGAACCATCACAAACCACCACCACAAACCACCACCACAAACCACCACCGCTATGACCCATAACCATCGCAAACTGCCATCTCTAACTATCGATAAATGGTTGATAAACCGATTGAATAAGTCATTATTCATACAATAACTTTTAAAATAATGTTTGATACTAACATCTTTTTCAAAATACACATAATACTAGTAATATTTTAGATATGATTAAATGTATTTTAAAAAAGTAAATGTCATCATAGTCTAAAATACCTTGAAAACCACAAATGTGAATTACTAAATCTTAAAATCTATCCATTTGCAATCTTGAGAGCATTGTCGACATAATTCATTTGATGGACATCACATTTACAACACGTTAAAATCACTGCTTGCACGTGGCAACATATGAACATAAAACATAATCGCTTCGTACGGGATGGATAAGCTACAACCCTCAATGATGGATAAGGTTTAAAGTTTTTGTACTTTAACAATATTTTTTTTGGTAACATTAGGTTTTTATGCTGTAAAATTCTTAATGAACACATACTTCTATGTGCGCACATATATTACGGGTTTTTACAGAAAAAAGTGGTTTTTACATGAAGACTCATCTATATATATATATATATATATATATATATATATATATAGCTGAAAGTTCAATTGCAAACCACCTTTTCATTGTGAACGTGAGGACAAACGAGAGCGCGACACGTGGCAATTTGAAAAAATTTCGACTTAGTTATTCAGACTGAATAAAGCGTTATTCAAACTGAATAACACTAACATGCACTCTGATGCAATTGGACGCGGGCGGGTCAGCCGCGGGTCATCCGCGGGTCAAGCGTTTTTCAGTATGAATAACACTAACATGCAGTTTTATTCAGACTGAATATGACTTGACCCGCCATTTCAGATTGCCACGTGTCGCGCTCTGGGCTGTCCTCACGTTCACAACGAAAGGGTGGTTTGTATTTGAACCCACCCCTATATATATATATATATATATATATATATATATAGGAAAGTTCAAATGTGAACCACTTTTTGATTGTGAACGTGAGGACAACCGAGAGCGCGACACGTGGCGGCTTTGAGTGTGGTCCCCCTCTTTAATTCAATGCCCTCCCATGAATCGCGCCTAGTCATCCGCCGTGGATCTGACGTGGCGCCTAGTCATCCGCCACATGTCGCGCTCTCGGGTGTCCTCACGTTCACAACCAAAAAGTGGGTTCACATTTGAACCCACCCCTATATATATATATATATATAAGAAAGTTTAAAGGAGAAACATGTCAATTTAAGAGAACGTGAGGAGCAATTTCAGCTACTCATCTTGCGGTTAGAACCTCCCGATAAATTGATATAGGTACACATTCGCACTATGCTTCTCGCATTCTTTAAATTGCTATGTTACTTGTTAGAACCTTCCTGTATATATATATATATATAATATTATTAATGCTGAAAAACAATATTTGGTTTTTTTTTTTTTTGGAAGTTAGCTGTCCACGTGCCATCATTTAACATACATAGAGATCCATTTCCCTATATATATGTATGTTACAAAAGGAAGTATGACACACACAGTTCTTCCATTTATAGTTCTTCTATCTTTTATATATATATAATATATATAATTGTAGGGATAAAGTTTGGTAGCTGATTAGTTGATCTCGTAAGACGTTGTAATTTCTCTCTACCGGTAATAAACACTCGCTCTCCCTCTTTGGTAGATGTACATTGTCCCCTTTGATAGTGGAACCACGTTAAATCTCGTTATTTGTTGTTTCGTTACTTTTTATCGTAAAACTCGTTAAATTGCTTATTTACGTTTGTGATTAGTATGTATTATTAACCCCAAATATACAATATTTAGATCTCGTTTTTCCGCATTTGTTTTGTCGGGTCGGTTTGCCCGTGGTTTATTGTTTTAAACAATTTGGGACCATAAACCACTTTTGGTAAAATTACGATCTTGTTAAGCAAACGATTTCCAACAGCGTATAGATAAATTGATTGGAAATATAAGGTAGAGAATCTGAAAGATGAGCTCTAGCACATTCTTTCTCATAGTATCCACTTTCATATTCTTATATGTCCTTACTACCAAGTTGATAAGGCGAAAGTCGGGCAGTGTTGTCAAACTTCCACCTGGTCCTTACCCACTTCCTATAATCGGAAACATTTTTGAACTCGGAAAAAAACCCCATCTTTCACTTACTTCCCTCTCGAAAACCTACGGCGGATTGATGACCCTTAAATTGGGTAGCATCATCACTGTTGTTGTATCCTCGCCCGAATTTGCCAAAGAAATCCTTCAAAAACACGACCTATCCTTCTCTAGCCGATGGCTACCGGACGCTGCCAGGGCGGCTGACCACCATCTATTGTCCGTGGTATGGTTGCCGGTTGGTGATCAATGGCGAAGGCTAAGAAAATTATCCAAAGAACACTTGTTCTCCGTGCAACAACTCGATGCCGGTCAGCTCCTACGCAGGGAAAAGATTCGAGAACTTCTTGATTACGTTCACGAATGTGCTACGAGTCGAAAACCTATAAATATCGGTGGTGTTGGGTTCATCACGGCTTTTAACGTTCTCTCCAACTTCATCTTCTCTACCGATATGGCTCGTTATGATTCTCTTGAACCTCAAGAATTCAAGGATATCGAATCTAGTTTAGCGGATGTTTTCGGAAAGCCGAATTTAGCGGACTTTTTTCCGTTACTAAAACCGTTCGATCCACAAGGGTTGCTTCGAGAGGCCACCATTTATATGGAAAAACTAATAGCGATATTGGATAGAATGGTCGAGGAACGGGTGCAAGGGAGCACCAAATCCTTGGCTCGTGTGGCCTCGACGAACGACCTTTTAGATCTGCTGCTGGACCTCAGTCGGAAAAATGAATCCGAGTTTAACCGAAACGACATGCTGCACTTGTTTTTGGTAAGGATTATCCGGAACATATGTAATAATATATATTTGTTAAAGAAAGATTTCCTAGGATTATCTGTACAGGTGTTTTGATGGTCTGTATCTTGCTGATAAATTCTTTTTACGAATTTTTGTCCAGGACTTATTTTCTGCGGCAACCGATTCAACGACAAGCACCTTGGAATGGGCCTTGGCCGAGTTAGTACGCAACCCTGATAAAATGGCGAAAGCTCGGTCGGAGCTCAAGGAAGTTACCGGCAAGGACGACATGATTATCAAGGAATCCGACATCGGTAAGCTACCGTATCTAGAAGCGGTCGTTAAAGAAACCTTGCGTCTACACCCTCCGATCCCGTTTCTACTCCCGCACAAAGCCTTGTGTGATGTAGAAATCGGAGGCTTCGTTGTGCCTAAAGATGCACAAATCCTATGTAACGTGTGGGCCATCGGTCGAGATCCGACCGTATGGTCCAACCCTAACGAGTTCATGCCAGAAAGGTTCTTAGATGTCGATATCGACTACCGAGGCCGAGACTTTGAGCTCATTCCGTTTGGTTCCGGGAGGAGGATTTGTCCAGGATTGCCTCTTGCGCATAGAATGTTGCATCTGATGCTCGCCTCCCTGATACGCAATTTTGATTGGGAACTCGAGGGAGAGACGAGACCAGAAGATATGGATATGAGCGAGAGGTTTGGAATAACGTTGCACAAAGAAGTTCCTCTCGTGGCCATTCCGATCGAAATCTGATACCATCAGATACCGAACTCATCACATAATGCAAAGAGAACATCAGTAGGGAATTCTTTGTGCTAGGATCATAAAAAACGACAGCGATAAATAATTATTTTATGTTACTAATTATCATGTAAGATTCTATACGTCGATTTTGTTGGAGTATAATCCAATCTGTAGTGGTCACATATTTCTTATTAGTGAGTTGGTCTTCGGTATTTTTAAGATCCAATAAGTCATTAGTTAATAGTAGGTGGTTAAATTAAAAGAAATGGTAGTAGTGGTCCTAGTGTTTTAATATTTCCTTTTGGTATTTATTGATAGTTTGTTTCTGATTTTGAAGTTTATAGAAGATAAATACAAAAGTTGAGACGATGTTTCTTCAATTTTCTCTCATCTATTTGGCTCTCGGTTTTCTTCTTTCAAAATTCAACAAGTATTGATAATCTGATTCAACAGATTTGGTATTCGATAGCTCCTATTGAACGAGTCCCGGTCTTCCAAACCTATTTTCAGTAACAAGAGTAAAAGCATGGGTCCGGTTCTGGGCCGGTGTGAAAATAAACCTTTGGGTCTTCCAAACCTGTTTTATGCATACGGTGGTATGTATCACCGTTTCGTTCCTCCGTCGTCGTAGTGTAAAAAGTTACAGGCAATGGCGGAGCCAACTCATGCCCATGGTTAGCATGAGCTAACCCTCAAATTTTAATTTTTTTTTAATAGAGTTAAATATTCTACTAAATATTAAAGCCCATGTAATTGATATAATATTAGCACACTAGGCTAACCCACTACTAAATACTATTTCATCAAATAATTTACTATGGATGGCCCACCAATTAGATATGTGATTTTTAGTTCCTCACTCTCATCATCTCAATTACGCTCACGACTTTTATACCAAATCACCCACACATACAGTGATTCAGACGCACTCAATTGATGCTCATAGCTCTCACGGTTTTGATTCAGATGAATATTGTCACGTGACACCATTTTAGTGGTCCTCATGTTGACAATAAAAAATCACACACACACACACACACTCATAGGGTTACGTTCAAATATAAACTCAACTTTGGTTGTGAAAGTGAGGACCACTACAACCGCACCACGCGGTAAGATTCACTTTGAATATAATGCATTATTCATAGTAAATAAAGCTTAGGTGTCTTTATTCACTCGGAATATCATGCATTATTCAGAGTGAATATTGTCATGTGGCGCAATTCAAGTAGTTCTCACGTTCACAATGAAAAATGAGTTTTCATTTGAACTTTCGTATATACATATAAGTGTATAGTTTTGAATTTAATGTTGCTATCAATATAATATTCTTGTTATATTTATTTATTTTAGTTAAATTAAAGAGGATCACCCTAGTTTGTTTTTCTGGCTCCGCCCCTGGTTACAGGGTCGTGAAAGGTGTTACCGTATCAAATTGTTTTGTGGCACCATATATATTTTGAAATTGCAATAAAACCACAAGTTTTTCATGAAAGAGTTGACTTTTTTTTTTCAATTGTGAGGTCTTGTGTTCAAGTTCTCGTAGAGCTATTTTTCCTAGATTTTAACATTTCGTTTTGGATTTGTTGTGTTAATAAAAAAAATTCATAGTAACAAGAATCGAAATTTAGACCTTACATTTGAAAAACAATAAACTAACCATCAAACCAATGTTGATTTTATTAAAAAAGATTACATATATGTTTTTTATATTGAAATGGTGCCATCACTAAAAAAACCAATGTTGGTTTTATTAAAAAAAAAATTTACAAATATCTTTTTTATAGTAAAATAGTGTCATTCGTTAGAAAATATTCTGATCCACATCTGTTTAATGGGGCCATTAATAATATATTTATCCTGATTGGTCTTATACTTGGGCCTGGGCTCAAATTTTTTGGACAGGCATCTGGCTTGGTTTAGGCTTATTGCAACGCTTATATGTCATCCTAAATTTGTATCGATCCTTGTCTATTTTTACTAACAATGGTATCCAACATGTTGCCCATACCAAACCCGTTTGAAATTTGCCTCATGATGTACATTATAAATGTAGTTTCCCTACACTTGTTTAGATCAAAATATTTTAGAAAGAGCTTTATGACTAGGTTGAAGATTACTACTTTTTGCGACGCAAAAATATCCGAAACCGGAGTCAATTTGAGCTTCACCACACAAATTAAAAGATTTCTTTTTTCACTTATAAGGTGACTTATAAGCTAATTTATAAGTCACCTTATTTTTACCAAACAATGCCTTATATGATTGGGAATGAAGGAAATACTTATAAACATTAATTTCCTTTTTCACTTATATTTTTAATTCAGGAAATACTTATAAACCATTAATTTCCTTTTTCACTTATGTATCGAATTAAAGAAATACTTATAAACCATTAGTTTCCTTTTTCACTTATATTGATCTTTCTAATTAAGGATTAAACTTTTTTTGTTGATTTTAGTGAAAATTGATTTGGGATTTGTTTGTGAATATTTAATATTATTTTCATGGGCTATTTTATTCATTTTGATAAATGGATTTCTTGAAGCATAAAATGGTAGATGTGGGTTAGCTTCATATCTTATTACTCAAAAGAAATTGAGAAATTAATTAAGTTTGATCTTTCGTTTCACAATCATGCATCTGTTAAGATATGCGTGAAATATATTTGCATCTCTCTATAAAATATCCTTTATAAAGAGAGGAGAGTCTCTTGCATATAGGCTTGACGGTCCGTGTCTAGCTGATGTGAGACTCTAACAGGTAGGGGGATTTATGCTTAGACTAGGGTTGCTCGTGCAGTTGATCTATCATCCCGATGCAATGTATCGGAGTCAATTTGAGCTTTATGACTAGGTTGAAGATTACTACATCTCACATAGCGATAATGGCCTTGTAATTGTCCTTTTAGTTGGTCCCACGCTTCAATAGCTTTACACAAACTTAAGAGGGTGTTTGGGAGGGCTTATTTGGAGGTGCTTATATCTTATTTCATCCTGAAGAAGTAAATAAGTTAAAAATAAAGTATTTGGATAGCTATTTTTAAAAGCTCCTTATTTCATCCCCTAAAAGCTAATAAGTCATTTTTGAAAAGTCACTCCATACTAACTTATCAAAAACTCCTTATCAAAAACCCCTAAAAGCTAATAAGCTAATTCAAACAATTTTTTTAAAACTTCTTTTCCACACCACATAAGTTAATAAGTACTTTTGCCAAAAGTCATAAGTTGTTTTAAATAAGCCTTCCCAAACACCCTCTAAGAAAAAACAAAAAGAATTGCAAAAATAAGATTAAAACATGTTTGGACAAAAATACCCCTGGTTCTAATGGAGCTTTTTAACAGTGTTAATGACTAGGTCCCATTTCAAAGCAAAATTCAAACCATGAGGACCAAAATTAGAGTTATGAACGCAAATGTTCCATTTTCAAATAAAATCATAAACCTCAAGGACCAAAATTATAGTTTACTCAAAAAACTAAAACTTATAAAATAAATCAAAATTCAAAGTTTTTAATTCTCTAGAAATAAAGACCAACCAATATTGACATCTTTTCACTCCATTTCAATCATCTTGTTAGCTTGCTAGTTTTCAACAAAAATCACTTCATTTCAATTCAATTCTTCCGTTATCTATGTATTTCAAATATGTAATTTCATATTTATTTTTGCAACTTGTTTTATTTAATTTCAGTTATATGGTAATTTTGTTTTATAATTATAATTCTATTTTTAATTAGGTAATTGTTTGTTCGCCTAATTAATCTTCTTTTTATACTTACAATTAAAAATAATAATTATATGTATAAAAAATAAAATTTATAACTTTAATAAAATAATAATTATATGTATAAAAAATAAAATTTATAACTTTAATAAAATGATACTTTAAATTAAATTATAAGAGATGGTGATTAGAGTATGAAAATTTTAATATTGTTCTTGTATTATTTGTATGAATGGCAAATGCACCACATCCACACCAAAAACATATAGTTTTTTTTTTTAAAATAATTCCTTAACCCAACATGATCTTCAGTACTCATGTGATTATTAATTATCATAGGCTATTAACATAAAAAAAAAAAAGCAACATAATCTCCATGGGTTGTCAATGAAATTAGAAGCACCAAAAACACCAAGAAAGAATGTCTCTAAAGCGACAATCCATTGTATATAAAAGTTTTATCTCCTATGAATAATAAAGTGATTGTTTTCTTTTTTGTTAAAAATTACAACTTAGACCATTCATACCAATCTTTTAATTTGTTCTTGGAAGCAATTTGACATGACATATGATAAAAATAAGTATTTGCAAATACTTTCAATTTTTTAGGCTATCAGTATCTAACCCTTTCAACCTCACTGTCATATCATCTTTTCTCAAACCCTCTCATTAACCATCTGGAACCTTCTGTGATTAGTACCCAACCCTCTCAATTCTCTCATTTAATTAAGGGAAAATTGCACCTATATCCTTACAAACTTAAGTAATTACACCTATATCCTTGCAAACATCTAAACTACATCTATATCCTTGTAAACCTAAGTAATTACAAATATATTCTTATACATATTTTAAAATCATTAATATAATTTAAATATTAAATCCTCAATTTACCCTTACCTTTCTAAATCAAAATCCATCAACAAAATCGACGTCTTCTTCTCTAGTTGGCCTATCTCCATCATCGATTTCATAATTGTGTTTGCAACAGAGAATTTGATGTTTGTTTCTTGAATATCCACAGATGTCAACATAGTCCTAAACTATTTATCTACCTCTAATTTTAATTTTTAATAACAATAATTAATTATAAAACAATTCCTTCTTGAATTCACATGCAAATTGAAACGATAATGATTTTAATCGATAAATTAGTTTGTTTGTTTTTTGTTTTTTTGAAATAAAATAATCTAAACAAGTTTGCTATTCAAAATTGAAAATCATTATTTTAATGGATTCGTAACTAATCTAAAGAAATAACATTAAATTCTCTTTTGATTTAGAAGATTGGCTGAATAGAAAGAAGACGGGATTTGATCGATTTTGATTTAGGAATTAAAAGGAATTTTGATTTAGAAGGGTAATGACAGATTGAGGATTTAATATTTAAACTATAATAAAGATATAAATAATATAAATGATATAGATATAAATAATATATACATATGATAGGGCTTAACAATCAAAGACAAATATACAATTGAAATGAAATGAAATAATGCAATATATCATATTTTCTTTTTAAGATTATTGACCTTAAAAACAATGGGCGGATTCAGGTCCCACGATTTTCATTTAGTGGGGTATCTCTAATGTAAATTAAACGTGGGCAAAGTTGTGTGATGTGTGCTTACTCTAATTCCATGGTTTTACGAGATTTTTTAAGTTTTTTGTCTGCTTTAAGGGATTTTTGAGTTTTTTTAAGGATTCAAGGGACTTTTTTTGGATCTTTTTGTTGATTTTAAGAGTTTTCTTTTATATGTGTTTTTGGTTGATTTTGAAATACTTTATTTAGTTTTTAGTTGATGGAGGCGTAGATGGAAAAAAAACTAAGGTTGTGTTTGACCTAGCTTATAAACTAGCCGTTGACTGATAAGCTAGCTAGTAGCCAAGATTTTAAATAAAGTATGGCGTGGCATCGCGGCAAGGCTAAGCCATGGCAAGGTCATTACATTTTTTAAAGAGTGACTTATGACGGCAAATCTCTATATCATATATAATATTATATACATAAATATATATTTTCGTACTATTACTCTACGAATCAATGATATAGAACAATTTAAATTAAGTTATATATTAAAAATAATAAATAAGACATTAAAAAGATAAGTTAAATAAAACTCGTGTTACAAAAGTTGCGCATAACACCATGGCGTGCCTTAGGTGTAATGTGACGTAAGACACAAGCCTTGAGCTACGGCACGCCATGACGGCTGTTGCAACGAGCTTTTCGAACATTGCTAGTAGCTGATAAGCTATCTTATAAATAAATTATGTTCGATAAAAACCAACTTACGAGTATGTAAAATGACTAAAAATGGTATCTTGGAATATAATAATAAATATTAATAAGGTATAAATGTAAAAAGCTACAATAGGCTCCTGAAACACAACTTCCTCCAGCGTTTCAATAAGCTAGCGTTTCAATAAGCTAACGGTCCATCTAAAGATATACTCACTTATAAATTAACTTACTTTTACCAAAGATAGCTCTCCTTGACTAAATCTATCAATTTGCGATCTTTGAGACCATATTTTCTACGCAATTCATTTGATGGACATCGCATTACAACACGACAAACTCACTGCATACACGTGGCAACATTCCCAACATAAAATACATTCGGTACATACAAAGGTACAACTTTCAATGATAGAGTTACTAGTCACATAAATAACTTCAAATTCTTACGATATAATATCATAATGTTTTATTGTAAAGGTTTAAAGTTTTTATATTTTTATGATATCTTTTTGGGTATTCTTGAGTTTCTGGTGCACATAAAGTTACTTAGGAGATAATAAATGATTTGGAGTCATAGCAAATGAATCTCTACCGTCATAACGGCTTTAACAATATTTGGATTTGAATATGAGGTAAATTAGATGTTTTACTACATCCCATCCTCAGAAAGCTTATGAGCGCTCTATAACCCAAATGATCATTTTCTTATGATTCTCATGAAAACACTATGATCCCATATGCTCTTTGTATATAAGCAAGTATACTTGGATTGCATCACTTACATGAAGGTATCCTTTGCTTGTAAAATGTAAACCTCTCTTAGATACAATACAAAGTCTCAATATCTAGTGCCCACATGCACACACCTACATATACACACACATTATGCATAGATAGATAGATTGGAAAGATAAAGATAGAGAGATAGGAAAGATGGGCTCTAGCACATTCTTTCTCTTAGTATCCACTTTCATATTCTTGTATGTCCTCACCACCAAGTTGTTCAGGTGGAAGTCGGGCAACGTTGCTCGACTTCCACCCGGTCCTTACCCACTGCCGATAATCGGAAACATCTTTGAACTCGGAAAAAAACCTCATGTCTCACTTACCTCCCTCTCGAAAACCTATGGCGGATTGATGACCCTTAAATTGGGTAGCACCATCACCGTTGTTGTATCCTCACCCGAATTTGCCAAAGAAGTCTTTCAGAAACACGACCTATCCTTCTCTAGCCGATGGGTCCCAGATACGACCCGGACGGCCAACCACCATCTATTCTCCATGATCTCGTTGCCGGTTGCTGATCAATGGCGAAAGCTAAGAAAATTATCCAAAGAACACTTGTTCTCTGTGCAACAACTCGATGCCGGTCAGCTCCTACGCAGGGAAAAGATTCGAGAACTTCTTGATTATGTTCACGAATGTGCTACGAGCCGAAAACCTATAAATATCAGTCGTGTTGCGTTCACAACGACTCTTAACTTTCTCTCCAACTTCATCTTCTCCACCGACATGGCTCGTTACGATTCCCTTGAATCTCAAGAATTCAAGGATGCCGTATCGAGTTTAGCCGATATTGTTGGAAAGCCGAATCTAGCGGACTTTTTTCCATTACTAAAGCCATTCGACCCACAAGGGTTGCTTCGAGAAGCCACCATTTATTTTAAAAAAGTAACGGCGATATTGGATAGAATAGTCGAAGAACGGGTGCAAGCAAGCGGTAAATCCTCGAGTCGTGCGTCCTCAACAAATGATGTTTTGGATTTGCTGCTGGACCTCAGTCAGAAAAACGAATCCGAGTTTAGCCGAAACGATATGTTGCACTTGCTTTTCGTAAGGACATGTGGAACATATTTGAACATATGTTAAAAAGAGATTTCCTATGTTTATTTATATCGGGTTTTTTTATGGTCTGTATCTGACTGATAAATAATTTTATGAAATTTTGTGCAGGACTTATTTGCTGCGGCTACCGATACGACAACAAGCACCTTGGAATGGGCGATGGCTGAATTAGTACACAACCCTGAAAAAATGGCGAAAGCTCGGTTGGAGCTCGAGGAAGTCCTTCCCAAGGATGCCATGATTATCGAGGAATCGGACATCAGTAAGCTCCCATATATAGGAGCCGTCATTAAAGAAACCTTCCGGCTACACCCTCCGGCCCCGCTTTTAATCCCGCACAAAGCCTTGTCCGATGTGGAAATCGGAGGCTTCGTTGTGCCTAAAGATGCACAAATCCTATGTAACGTGTGGGCTATCGGCCGAGATCCGACCGTATGGTCCAACCCTCATGAGTTCATGCCGGAAAGATTCTTAGGCGTCGATATCGACTACAGAGGCCGAGACTTTGAGCTCATTCCGTTTGGCTCCGGGAGGAGGATTTGCCCGGGATTGCCTCTTGCGCATAGAATGTTGTATTTGATGCTCGCCTCCCTAATAAGCAAGTTTGATTGGGAACTCGAGGGAGAGACGAAGCCGAAAGATATGGATATGAGCGAGAGGTTTGGGATAACGTTGCACAAAAACATTCCTCTCGTGGCCACTCCGGTCGAAATCTGATACTAGCAGATATCGAACTCATCACATTATGCAAAGAGAACATCAGCAGGAATTCTTTGTGTTAGGATTATATATTAAAAACGATAGCGATAAGAATGATTTTAAGTTACTAATTATCATGTAAGTTTTTATATGTAGATTGTCAATGGCACGTAGCTCAGTTGGTAGCTGGTAATGGGTGCATGGGGTTAGTGTTTGTCCAAAATCAAATGGTCTTGGGTTCGAGCACGGGATGCCTCCATAGCTACAACCATTAAGTGAGTCTGGTATATACATTCATATTATTGAATTAGCACACGATTGTGGCCTGGTTGGCATTGCCGGTATCAACCTTTTGTATAAAAGATTCTATATGTAGATTTTGTTGGAGTATACTCCAATCTGTAGTGGTCTGAGTGTTCTATTTATTGGTGGTTTGTTTTTTTGTTGAAGTGATAAATATAAAAACTATAAGATTTCTTCAATTTTTTCTCATCTATGTGGCTCTCGATTTTCTTCTCTCGAAATACAGCAACCCTAAATAATCTGATTCAACAGATTACCAATTTGATAGCTCATTTTGAGCAACGCCCGGTCTTCCAAACTTTAGTGCCATAGGCGGACCTTATTTTATGCATATGGTGGAATGTGCTACTGTTTCATTTCTTTGTGGTAGTATAAAAAAAAATACAAGGTCGTGGAAGGTGCTACCGTATCAATTTGTTTTGTGCCACCATATATATTTTGAAACTGCAATAAAACCACAAGTTTTCCTTGGTAAAGTTGGTTAGGTCTTTGTTTTTCAGATGTATGGTCTTGAAACCTTACATTTTTGAAAAAAAATGAATCAATCACCAAACCAATATTGATTTTGTAAAAAATATTTTCATATATGTTTCTTATAGTAAAATGATGACACAGTTTAAAAAAACTCATGTCCACCTTTTGTTTAATGGGGCCTTGAAAAATATATTTGACCTGATCGGGCTTATACTTTGGTCGGGGAAATTTATTGGACGGACATCTGGCTCGGTTTAGGCTTGTTTGCAACATCTATATGTCATCCTTAATTTGTCTTGTCTATTTTTACTAAAACGTGTTGTCCATAGCAAGCCTGTTCAAAATCTGCCTCATGCTCTACATTATAATTATAGTTTTCTCTACACTTGTGTTTAGATCAACATATTTTAGATGAGAGCTTTATGACTATGCAGGTTTTTTTTTCCTAATAAACAATTTCACAAACACCTTTAGTGCACTCTCTGAATTAAGAACACACAAACCCCAACAGGAAACAGATAAGAACCTCAAAATCATGTAAACTTTTAGTACTTGTGCCATGAAAATTGGAATTCCTTTAGGGAATAAAAAATTACGAGTGAGATACGAACACGTGTAATATTAAAAAGAAGATGAGTCATATCCTGATAGTGAATCAGGGAAGCAAACACTATACGTTGTTATTGCTTATTGGTCGAAAAGGCGAGGACAAACGAAGACATTTTTCTTGGCTTATATAATTCTTAGCTAATTAATGCCTCTTTCATATAGGTACTAGTGGGGGCTTAGGGCTAGAGATGGGCAAAAAGCCCAGCCCGAGCCCGAAAAAAAGCCTGGGCCCGGCCCGATGAAAAGTCCGGCCTGGCCTGGCCCGGCTCGACCAAAGCCCGAGCCTAGTTTTAGGAAATTTGAAAGCCCGGCCCGGTTCAATGGCAATTTCGTAATTATATAGTTTAGTTTTATATAATAAATTACTATAATTATTTGTTTTATATAATTATAATAAATGTATTTTATAGTATATTTGTTTTATATAGTTTAGTTTTGGGAAAATTGCCGAAAAAGGTAACATAAATGTCCAAAAAATCCAATGTAGGTAACGTACATTTTTTTTTGCCAAGAAAGGAGTATACATTTAATTTTGTAAAAATCAGGGGAACATACGACCTGCATTACCTGCTTTTTCTCTTCATTTCTTCAAGTTTGACTCTTGTATTTGGGCATATATCATCTGTCCAGCTTTCTCCTTCATTCCTTTGATTGAAAAAGCAGGTAATCCAGGTGGTATGTTCCCCTAATTTTTACAAAATTAAATGTATACTCCTTTCTTGGCAAAAAAAAAATGTACGTTACCTACATTGGATTTTTTGGACATTTATGTTACCTTTTTCGGCAATTTTCTCTTTAGTTTTATATAATAAATTACTATAATTACTTGTTATATATAATAAATGTATTTTTTGATTTGTTTTATATAGTTTAGACTTTAGAATTATAAAATAAAATTAGTTTATATTGTATATTATCATTATTATTGAAATTATAAAATAATTTAGTATTTTTTAAGTTGCAAAATCCCCGAAAAAGCCCGGTCAAACAAAGGCCCAAAAAAGCCCGATCTTTTCAAAGCTCGGTCAAAGTCCGGCCTAGCCCGGCCCAAGCCCAGTCAAACAAAAGCCCAAAAAGTCCGGTCTTTTCAAAGCCCGGTCAAAGCCCACCTCGGCCCGATTTTTGCCCACCTCTACTTAAGGCCATGCTTTAATTGGCATGGCCCAAGAATATAGTATAAAAATAAATAAAAATTTAATTATGGTGGTAGATCAAAATAAAATATGATATGAAATGTTTCACAAAATTTCATTGGTTTTCATAATTTATAACCATTAAGAATTTTAGAAAGCTAAAAATACAAAGCATAAATGAAAGTTTGTTATCAATATCAAGATTACTAAAAATACAAAGATATATGTTACACAGTAGTGCTTAACTTTTTAGAAAATATTTAAATAAGTTTAATAGGTCAAACATCATCTATAAGATATTTAACTTAATGGATACAACTAATGAATTAAAATGTATAAAATTGAATGGGAAGCATTACTTAAATATATAAAACTAATATATTAAAAACAAATCTTTTTTAGAAAGTATGGTTCATATCTCATCGTGAATATGTAACAAATAAACAAATAAGAAAAATTAAATATGAGTTTTTTATTATTTATCGAAACGAAATATACATGTTTATGGAATGGAAACTTTCAATTGAATTTAGGGTGTTAATGGGTTGGGTTGATTATATTGGATTGAATGTATTTGAGCAACATGAGTTGTATGGTGGTCTAAAAAATCCAAACTCAACCCAAATTGTACGAGCTAGCTAGTCGATTGGTTGGGTTGGTATTTTGGCACATCAAATTATTCCTGTACCTTTGGTTACGTTGTGTTACAGTCATAATTTTTTTCTTCCTAAGTCATTTGATAAAACTTATCACATTGAACTATTTCTCAATTTACATATATATGTTCAAATTTATCGAACATATACGAAGGAATTATATAAAGATGGAGGGTATGTAATGATGTAATATCGTCCGATGTATATATTAGTGTACTAATAATAATATTAAACCCAATAAATAAAAGAACAAGTCACCACTAAAACCAATAGCCATAAACAAACAATCATATATGGTTGAGCGAATAAATCGTACATGTGATGAAGCTCATTGAGTCGTTACCAAACAACCTCATTTTCTTCCAATTAAAACTCCTAACATTTACCAAATGTTTTTCATTATTCCTAAGCTACAACAGTAATAAATTTTTTAATTTTGATGTTTTTAGTACTAGAAAGCAGGTAATCCAGGTGGTATGGGGGAGAGATGGGGAAGAAGATGGGGAAAAAGTAATTTACTCTTTTTTTAAGTACTAGAAAGGTGGGGATGGTAGTGACCACAACAAAAGATACGTTAACCCAATTTTATATTTTCTTATGTGATTTTCTTTTCTAGATTAAAAATAAATTGGTGCTTGAACCATAGTTGTCTTATTGATTTATTTTACAATTTAACCGTTTTCTATGAATTTGTATCGTTAAATTTTTATAACCATCCCCCTCACTGCAACGCGGGGCAAAAAAACCTCGTTAAGCTTATCTTATGATGTACAATAATATCAAATAATCAGTAATCACTATGGTGTTTGTAATACCAAGAAGGAAAATCCCTCACCGGCATAGGAGAATCACGTAACCGTTCCACAAATCGACATCTCCAGCAACGGCAGACACACACCGCCGGTGACTTGGCTTCATCCCATTCTCTAAAGTAAACGTAAAAGTATTTGGCAAAATCCACCAATTCCTTCAAATCCCCCGCATTTCCACGACAAAGTAGTTGAATCTGGGCTCCGGGTTCTCCTTTATACTGTAACAGAACAGTGACGGAAACCGCCGTGTTAGAATATGTGGAACCCCAAGATTAATCTCCAAAAGAGCCCTTGAGGAAAGAAGGGGGGGTTCCAACATATATAGTGAAGATTTGGTCCAAGTCTAGCCGATGTGGGACTCTAACACGCCCCCTCCAACAGAGGCTAGATAGAGAGCCTAGAAGGGTCACGAGAGGACCAGGAGAGGTGGGACTCTAACACGCCCCCTCCAACAGAGGCTAGATAGAGAGCCTAGAAGGGTCACGAGAGGACCAGGAGAGGGTCACGAGAGTGCCGGCATGTGAGTCCGTAGTGGTAGACCTTGGCTCTGATACCATGTTAGAATATGTGGAACCCCAAGATTAATCTCCAAAAGAGCCCTTGAGGAAAGAAGGGGGGTTCCAACATATATAGTGAAGATTTGGTCCAAGTCTAGCCGATGTGGGACTCTAATGGCTATGAGTGGAGTAGTTCAGGACCCTTATAAGCACATTACAAGTTCACTTTGTGTCCGATGTGGAACATTGTTCAACACGCCCCCTCACGTGTGGCATTCTTTCTGCCTAACACGTGGATACTTTTTGGGTTACGTGGAGTCCGTGCGGCTTTTTGACCAACCACGGGTGAGCCTTGCTCTGATACCATATAAGTTTGTGGGGTTCCAACTCAAAACCAATTGGCTATGAGTGGAGTAGTTCAGGACCCTTATAAGCACATTACAAGTTCACTTTGTGTCCGATGTGGAACATTGTTCAACACGCCGGAAAATCAAGATTAGTTGGGAGGAGGCGGGTTCTGCGGCGGATGACGACGGAGGTGGTGGGTACGGACGTTGGCTTTGCAACGTGGCGGAGGAGGAAGGCGACAGGTGTAAGATTTTCAGTAGATGAGTCACCCCTTCTTGATGAAACAGGCAGATAGCTGATGGAATCTTGTCATTGGAGGAAAGCTGAGGAGAAACCAAGAGTATATTGCTGGCTTCTTAGCCCATCCTTCTTTCTTATAGGTATAAGATATGATGATATACACACATTCTGTATAGATAGAAGATCGATCAGAAAGATGAACTCTAACACATTCTTTCTCATACTATCATCCTCTTTCATTTTCTTATACGTCCTTACCACCAAGTTGGTCAGGTGGAAGTCGGGCAGCGTTGTCAGACTTCCACCTGGTCCTTACCCACTTCCGATAATCGGAAACATCTTTCAACTCGGAGAAAAACCTCATGTCTCACTTACTTCCCTCTCCAAAACCTACGGCGGATTGATGACCCTTAAATTGGGTAGCACCATCACCGTTGTTGTATCCTCACCCGAATTCGCCAAAGAAATCCTTCTCAAACACGACCGATCCTTCTCGAGCCGATGGGTACCGGACACTGGCAGGGCGGCTAACCACCATCTATTCTCTGTGGCATGGTTACCGGTTGGCGATCAGTGGCGAAGGCTAAGAAAATTATCCAAAGAACACTTGTTCTCCATGCAACAGCTCGATGCTGGTCAGCTCCTACGCAGGGAGAAGATTTGAGAACTTGTTGATTACCTTCACGAATGTGCTATGACTCGAAAACCTATAAATATCGGTGGTGTTGCGTTCACCACGGTTGTTAACGTTCTCTCCAACTTCATCTTCTCCACCAATATAGCTCGTCCCGATTCCCTTGAATCTCAAGAATTCAAGGATGTCGTATCTAGCGTAGTGGATGTTTTCGGAAAGCCGAATTTAGCGGACTTTTTTCCGTTACTAAAAACCGTTCGATCCACAAGGGTTGCTTCGAGAGGCCACCGTTTATACCGAGAAACTAATGGCGATATTGGATAGAATGGTCGAGCAACGGGTGCAAGCGAGCGCCAAATCCTTGGCTCATGTGGCCTCGACGAATGACGTTTTGGATTTGCTGCTGGACCTCAGTCGGAAAAATGAATCCAAGTTTAGCCGAAACGACATTTGCACTTGTTTTCCGTAAGGATTATGTGGAACATATTTAATTATATATATTTGTTAAAGAACGATTTCCTAGGTTTATTTATATACAGGTGTTTTGATGGTCTATATCTTGCTGATAAATTCCCTTTACGAATTGTTGTGCAGGACTTGTTTGTTGCGGCAACCGATACAACAACAAGCACCTTGGAATGGGCGATGGCCGAGTTAGTACACAACCCCGGAGAAATGGCAAAAGCTCGGTCGGAGCTCAAGGAAGTCACCGGGAAGAAAGACATGATTATCATGGAATCAGACATCGGTAAGCTCCCATATCTAGAAGCGGTCGTTAAAGAAACCTTCCGTCTACACCCTCCTGTCCCGCTTCTACTCCCGCACAAAGCCTTGTATGATGTAGAGATCGGAGGCTTCGTTGTGCCTAAAGGTGCACAGATCCTATGTAACGTGTGGGCCATCGGTCGAGATCCGACCGTATGGTCCGACACTCATGAGTTCGTGCCAGAAAGGTTCTTAGATGTCGATATCGACTACAGAGGGCGAGACTTTGAGCTCATTCCGTTTGGTTCCGGGAGGAGGATTTGCCCGGGATTGCCTCTTGCGCATAGAATGTTGCATCTGATGCTCGCCTCCCTGATATGCAAATTTGAATGGGAACTCGAGGGAGAGACGAGACCAGAAGATATGGATATGAGCGAGAGGTTTGGAATAACGTTGCACAAGAACGTTCCTCTCGTGGTCATTCCGATCGAAATCTGATACTATCAGATATCGTACTCATTACATAATGCTAAGAGAACATCAGTAGGAATTCTTTGTGCTAGGATTATAAAAAATAAATAATGATTTTAAGTTACTAATTATCATTTAAGATTCTATATATAGATGTTGTTGGAGTATATCACATATTTCTTTTTAATATTTGAGTTGGTCTTCAGTTTTTTTAAGATCCAATAAGTCATTAGTTAATATATAGTAGTAGGTGGTTAAAAGAAATGGTAGTAGTGGTCCTAGTGTTTTAATATTTCCTTTTGAGGTGTATGGAAGATAAATAAAATATTAGCTAATTTTATAGGACATTTTTTAGAACTTTCCTATAAAATTTATTGGACACTTTTGAGAAGCATCCTATAAAGTTTATCCAATTATCGGACACTTCTCAAAAGTGTCCTATAAAATTTGCTATTACGACGTCTTTTTTTTAGATATGTTCTAAAAACTTGTTACGACGCCTAAAAACGTCCTATAAACTTATCCCAACGCTTTTAGATAGGACGTTTTTGTGTTTGGTTTTATAAATAAGAGGGACAAATCTTCGGTTGCACTACTAAAAAGCTGTGTATTACTGACGGCCGTTGTCGACTGCTAAAAGCAGTGGAAATTCTCGACTGTTTTCCATGGTTTACCGAGTGTTCTTTTTTATTTTATTTTTTAATAACTCGTCAGAATCCCGTCGAAAAACAGTCAAATTAAAAAGCGTTGGTAACCCGTCTGTAAATGAAACGGTCGAAAAGCAGTCAGTAAATGAAACAATCATAAAGCTCTCGGTAACAGTCGTCGGAAAAACCATCACTAGCTTTTACCGACCATGTTTTTAGCAACACTTGTTTCGTCAGAAAACCTTCGGTAAAGGCGATTTCCGACTGTTTCCGATTGCTTCGGCCGTCGGTAGTTCCCTTTTTTAGTAGTGCTGGTGTTTCCTATAGAGACAACGAAAGTTTAGATTTGGAGATGGACCTCAGTCATACAAATAGATCTTAGTTTAGCCAAAGTTTGATCTTTCGTTTCACAATCATGCATCTGTTAGGATATGCATGAAATATATTTGAATCTCTTTATAAAAGATCCTTTATAAAGAGAGGAGAGGCTCTTGCATACATGTTTAACAGTCCGTGTCTAGTCGATGTGGGGCTCTAACAGCCAGGGACGGATTTATGCTTAGACAGCTAGACTAGGGTGCTCGTGCAGTTGATCTATCATCCCGACGCAATGGAATTTTCTTAGGGTCTTAAGAGGTGCACCGGCTTTAAATTGAAAATGTGCTATTTATGTTAACAAAAAGTGGCTGCTAATCTACCTATATACAAGTAGTGTTGTTAGGTAGTGCCATTGGATGTGACATTACCAGTTGCAAGTTTGAATCATTTTAGCTTCATTTTAACTTTTTTATGTCATCCACAATAGAAAAGAAGAAAAATAAAGAATAAAACCATTTTGATCACACTTTTTAATGAAACCATTTTGTATGGTAATTTTATATTTTGCCAACTATTTTGTGTCAACAGTTTTTGGAAAGTTTTTTTTTTTTTTTTTTTAATGGTGTCCGGGCCAAAGCCCGACTAATCCCCGGTAATTTTGGGGCTAAACATGGCCCCACTTATATGTCCCTAGGAATGCGTACGGGAAGACTTGAACTCGGTTAGGGCGCTATGAACCCGCCGAGCGATAACCAATCTGCCACAGCACTGGAAGACAAGTTTTTGGAAAGTCATAAATTCGTTTTATTTTGTGTAGGGCGTATTTATGCAACCGACAAACACCTTGGAATGGGCCAAAGAATATTGGGAAAGCTCAGTCTGGTCTCAAGGAAACCACCGGGAACAGCAACAAGATGATTGAGGAATCAGACATTTGTAAGCTCCCATACTTGGAAAAAGAAACCTTTGGCTACACCCTCCGATCCCATTTCCAACAAAGTCTGTATGCAGAAACCTTGTGCCTAAAGATGCACAAATAATATGTAACATGTGGATGACGGGTGTCGAGCCCGACAAATTATAAATAATTTTTCACATTTACTGTAAATTACAACCTAAATTGTAAAAGTGGCAAGTAGGGTCGAATCTACAGGAATTGGATGTGACAGTCGTCAAAATTCTAAGCTTTATACAAAAAAAGGAGGGGGGGGGGGGGATTTGAGATAAGAAACTAAACAAATTGCAATTAAAACGCAATACACATAATTATAAACTAGCAACCAGTTTCAACCGAAGATTGGATCATGTATCATTGACTTGTTCAATAAAAGAGATTTTCTCGTTCTATTCCAGAAAGGCTATGAGCATCTATACACATCTAAACTCTGTTTGTTCGTGAGATTAAACTAGCCTGAGACGCTCAATAAACTAGTTCCTAATCAACCAATTAAGTCTAGCTACGAACATAGACACAATCGGTAATCGAATTAAGCTTAGACAAACGCCTTTGCAAGCCAATGTTCCGACAGCGGTCATTTAGACTAGATTAAGAAACCCACAACCCTAAATTCAATCAGACGCCCCAATCAATTAAGGGTATTGTTTGCTACTAAAATAAAATTGAGAACATTCCGAATTTTGATAGCAAATTTTACGGCAGGTTAGATGTGGATTTTGGCCGCCTGAAACTTGCGTAGATGATAACGGGAAGGGGATTTGGGCTGCTGACTTCTTTTCCTTTTCTCTGGGCTTGCCATATGATCCCTTTTCTTTTTCTTTGGGCTTTCTTTCTTTCTTTCTCTCACGTGGCAGCCTACACAACAAAACAAACCACCTTCTTTTAAAAAAAAATGTGTTTGTAATTGTTGCCAATGTCAAATGATGCAAACCAATTTAAAACTCTATTTCTTTTTTTTTTTGAACGGCAGAAAATACACACACCCAACTAACCTAATCCTAAAACTTACCTCTAAATCTACATCACAGTTCATGACGGGACTCGAATGCACAACCACAAGGATACCAAGATGTGGGTTCCAAATCAACCACAATGAACACTTAGATTTTCTATGGTAAACTTTAAGTACAAGATCTAGAGTGATGGAGTAATGATCATGATGAAAAATATACTAAGTGTAGAAGTCATCAAATGATTAATAGCTCTCAAATGATTACAAGGGAAGTGGAAAGTACAAATGAAGAATTAAGGTCCTATTTATACTTGAACTAAAAGGGCCAAAAGGCCTTAGAAAGCATGGGCCTAAACACTTGGGCCAAAATATCAAAATTACAATTAAGGAACATACTTTCAATTAATTACAAATTGACACAACTAACAAATAAATCTAACAATTTCCCCCTTTGTGTCAATTTCTTCGTCGCCGTTGATGGTTGCTCAAAGTCTTTCTCCTCGGATAAGTGGTTTTCCTTGATGATCCCTCATCTCTCCGTCGTGGTGGTGGTCTCTCCTCGAGCTTTTTGGCCGGACCCTCTATCTTTCGTAGCCCGTAGAAAGACTCAAGACGTCGTAGAACATTGCGGTGTTCTAGACGATGTGCGATGATCCTGAAGGCTTTCTTAATCAACATCGTGGGATCCATCCAGTGACCAGTCTTCTGTACTTCAAGTTCACGTCTTTTCTCTTCCGTAGCCAACCCCTTGTTGATAAAATGAAGAGTACCATCACAGTATTTGTGGACCTCATCGCACCGCATGAATTTCTTCTCACCCTTCTCATTCGGATAAACTACCCCAAGGGATGGTTTCTCAATAACATCAAAGAGAGGATAGCGATCGATATTGGGGAAATCCTGATTCGGCGGAGTAAGGTTGATGGTGTTTTGATGACTCTCCAACCCAATCTGAAAGTCTGATATCTCTGAGTTCCTCCTATTTCTCACGATGAAGCGCTTTACGGCTTCAAGCCCTTCGTAGAAAGCCTGAGGTCGACTAGTAAGCGTCTTCAGATCGGTGAACAAAGTCTCAATGTCATCAATGTGTACGTTTTCGAAGTCGGCTTCGGAGAATGTATACACTCTGGTGTTCTTACGAACAACTGTGAAGACTGAGAACCATAACCCTTGAAAGCACACGGAGGAAATCTTTCTAATGAGAAAGATCGGGTTGTTGTGGAAGAATACATCTCTTTGGGGTTTCGCTTGACTCTTCATCCAGTGGACGTGTTTGACTTGATCGGACTTTGGCATTTTAGTGATCCCAAGGTACTTCTCTATGGGCAAGTCGAGTACCTCGTCGGTGAATATAGATCTGTGAGAGTCCTCAAGGTATCGACCACGTCTCCTTTCTCTGTCCCACCGAATTGGTACCCGCGGTTCCACATATCTACGTCGGTTGGAAAGAGCACCCTTCTCATTAGGATAGATCACCTTGGGAGGTGATACCGATGGCTGCCTCCATTGACCATGAATCGGTCGCTGAGGGCCATGAGTCACCGGGTTGATTGGTGCACGGCATCTGACTGTGGAGCGAGGAGGTGGCGACGGAGTGCCAAATGCGGAGAAGTCCGGTACAGTAGGTGATGCTCGAGGAGGTGAGACAGACGGAACAGGCGAAGGCGTGCGAGGCGGAGGTCTGTCGTGATCATGACATGTTGGCGACGGCGTGAGTGGAAGAGGAGACATGTATGGTGGAGGAGAACCAAAAGATAGCGAGGAAGATGTCTGGCAACCCATCTCAACATCAACGACTGTTCTCTGACTAGGCTGGGAATGCTGTACGTCGGCACCG
Source organism: Centaurea solstitialis (assembly GCA_030169165.1). Classification (NCBI taxonomy): domain Eukaryota; kingdom Viridiplantae; phylum Streptophyta; class Magnoliopsida; order Asterales; family Asteraceae; genus Centaurea; species Centaurea solstitialis. The sequence continues at coordinate 96,379,755 of CM058041.1, forward strand.
GTGTCCGTGCGAGTACCGGAAGGTGCGGTGCCGGTAGATGTGCCTGTCAGAGCCAAGGAAATATGCCGAGCCCTCTTCGTGATTTCCCCCTCACGGCGATCGGGGTCATCACGGTCGTCGTGTCTTCGTCTGGCTGGCTCGGCCGCGGCACGGCAGGTGGTCTGAAGGTCTCTAATCTGAGTCTGAACACCGGAGAGAGAACCCTTGACCAAGGATATATCAAACTGAACCTCCGTCTTCATGGCATCAATCTTCCCTTCGAGCCTCTGGATAGAAGAGACTACCTCTTGAGAAGAGGAGGTAGCCGGCTCGGGATGGCTCACGGGAAGTGATGTGTCGGTGAACCGCTTCAAGTACCCCAGAAGATTAACCTCATTGTCATTAAGGTCACTTCGGGAGAGTAAGGACGTCATAAGAAGGTCCCGCAACTCATCGGAGGAAGAAGCGGGAGCGGTAGATCTCGGATGTGATATCGGAGGGGGAGGTGGTGATGGATCTCGCACGGGTTCAACCACCTGCCCTTTGCCCTTTAACTGGGCCTCAAGTACTGCAATCCTGCCGGCAAACTCCTCTCGGACAGCCTTTAGGGCGCTGTTCACAATATCCCTGACAACAGATGCCGGGTAAGTAACACCGGGCTCACATAGAGTACCCGTTTGCACAACCGCTGAATCAACGGTGTGGCCTACGTTCACGGTTGGCGTGATGATAGCCGTGGTAGGTCTTCCCTCCGGTCCTCGTGAAACACCCGTCTGGGGCGCCACTCTTGGGGTTCCGGTCACGTCACTCAGAATCGTGAAAGATGGAGCCGAAACTGCGTCACTCAGACTGGCAGTATGTGTCCCTAAAAGTGTATCATTAGGCTCTAGACTCATGTGCTCATCAAGGAAGGTTGGGGATCGGGGCAGGGATCCTCCTGTTTCAATACCACTACCCTCCAAGTGAGGGCGCGATAGCCGTTGTGCTAAGTCCCCGTGAAATGAAACACGCACCTGTTGAGAGGTGAGTGAGTGGCTAAGGGGGGCGTGCAATTGCACCTCTGGGTGGGAGGTGTCTACTTCAATACCCATACTCAACACATGTGTACGGGTAGCAGATGTGGCTGCCCGGCTCCTTCCTAAGGGTAGGGGAGGATCGGTTAAAACCTCTGATCCTGTCACACGCTCATCAATTCTTTTTCGTCCCACACTCAGCTCACTTTCTTCAACTAGAGTGTCTCCCTCAATCCTTATACCTCCCGCACCATCAACGTGGTGGTCATCATCGGAATCATCGGAGTCATCAGAATCTAGACCCAACATAGTGAGAAGAGTGGATCTATCAACATGTGTAGTAGCATCTCCGGAATGATCATTTTCACCGCCTAATCTACCCCCGTCATCTCCCCCCGACACCTCATACTCACACCCTTGATCATCATCCCCAGATGAGTGATCACTCTCAGAACCCTCACTCGCTCGTCTAGGGGATACCTCCGGGGTGCCAATCTCCGGCTCTGGAGTACCTGGTAGAGGTGAAAGTTCTAAGTAAGCTCTCACAATCGGTGAAAATAGATCAGCTTCATCAAGTAAAGACTGTGGAATCTTCATAGGAATCACGCCCGCTGGATCAGATGAGCGGTCGTTCAGTCTAGTCATAGACCAAGTAAGATACATAGGGAGATCTGTTCTTGGATCAAAGTTGTTTTCGTCGAGGATGTGATGGATGATAAGACCCAAGAACCGGGGATAAGGGACAAAAGTCCTGGCCTTCTTTGGATTCCCTTTGTCTGTGATCACGCCGACGAATTCTTTCCAAAGGAAGTATCGGTAGTCAGTATTCCGAATGTCAAAGGCACAACCAAGAAATACTTGCTTCATTTCTTTGCCACATTGTTCTAAGCCCTTAGTGCGGGAAGACAGACACTTGTTGAGAATAGTGAAGAAATTATCCCAGATTCCCGCGAGAGAGTTGCGTGTGAATTTACTAAGGCCCGAGAGTGTGTCGGCGTATCCGAGGCAATAGATCATTTCAATCATTTCATCGTTCGACAGATGCTCATCAGGTTCAAAGTCACCACCAGGGATTTGTAAGATATGCCAGAATTTCTCTGGAGTCAGCTCATACTCAATAACTTCAACCATGCATTTGAAGTGCGCCGGTTTTGAAGAGGTCTCTTCAACATATGTCATGGAGTCGTAAAATTGTTGGATGTGAACTTCAGGGACATCTACTCGGCGAGTGAGAAGTGGGGTGAGTGGGTGGTTGCGAAGAAGCTCAACTATAATCGGGTAAGAACAAGTGAAGTTATCTGGGTCGAGGTAAAAGTTATTAGGTGTGGGAGATAGGTAGTGGGCAAAAGGGTAGATACTGTCTGAGATGGCTCGCATTTCGGGTGTAAGTGTTCGGTAAGTTATGGGTGGGGATGGAACGTCATGAGACTGACGGGGAGCGGAGGAGCTCGGTTTTGCCATTATACCTGAAAAATAATCGGTTAGTAAAGAGGTAAAGGAAAAAGTGAGGGATGTGAGGATAAAACACACGACATTGAGATGTGCTATTGTTTACTAAGTCATGAGATTTGGTAAAGAATAGCACAACACATTGAGTGTGAATTTTTCTCACGTTGAGAAAAGTTCAAGATACCATCAACAACCTTACCAACCCGAAGATAGTGAACATGTATGATATCCTTGATGAGGTGGTACCATGGCATGGTGAGACAATTAAACACATGTATTCACTTAAGTAAAGTTGACATACAAGTACTCAAGTAATCAAGTAAGCACATAAACCGAATCACATAAACCACCTACAATGGCTAGGTACACACAAAAAAAAATTATTGAGGGAAACAAGAATTTATCAAGTAATCAAATAAGTCAAGGCATCAACACATGCAAGAGTTCCGGAAAATGAGTGTTTACCAAAGGTTTGTACATAAGAACCAACTCCGAAACGAGCTACGAATACCCACAATTTAGAACCAAAACAAAGAAAATAAAGAACACACAAACGATAAACTAAGAAAATTAAGAAGAAAAAAAAAACTAAGACAAAAAAAAAACAAAAAAAATAGAACACACAAGAAATAAACCAAAGAGAAAGAAAAAAAACTTAGTCTAAAAAAAATACTCACAAATAGTAACAAAAAAAAATCAACAAGGAACAAGGAAAAAAAATAAAATAAAAAAAATAAAAAATTTCGGTCAGCACAAGGGAAGCTGGTCAGACCTCGGTCAGAGGAGGGGGAAGAGTCAGATCGTGGTCAGCGGAAGGAGGTCTGGTCAGAGGGTGGTCAGAGCGGGTCAGCGCCTCGGTCAGAGGCTCGGTCAGCACCTCTGACCGAGTGCTGACCAAGAGTACAAGACAGCTTGAGGGCGCGTGAGCGCGTGAGTCGCGCATGAGGCGCTCGTGCGACGCGCGTGGGAGCGCGTGAAGCGCGTCTGAGGCGTGTGGGGGCGTGTGAAAGCGCGTCGGTGAGCGTGAAACGTGTACGAAACGTGTGGGAAGCCGAGGATGGTGAGATACAGCTGTAAAAACGCGTTTTTCGATGGATTCTTCTCCCTTTTTTTGTTTTTTTTTTAATTCTTTCTTTATTCAAGACAACTCTCCTTTTGGTCTTCTTCTACATGCTGTTTTTTTTTTCTTTCACCATCGGGATCCAAACAAAACTCAAACACTTCACCAAAAAAAATTTAGAAAACAAGAGAACACATGAGAAGAGTTCCGGAATTCAGATCTGAAGAACAAAGAAAAATAAAAGGAGAGATCCGGGATGTCCATGCTTCTGCTCTTGGTTCCGGGAAACACAACAAACACACACAAACAACAACAAAGAAAATTTTCGGTGTTGTAAGCAGATCCGGGATTTGCTTTCAGATCCGGAATTCAACCCTTGGTTCCGGGATTTGGTTTTTTTTTTTTTTTTCGATGAACAAACATCCACTCTAGTTCCGGGTTTTTAAAAAATCCATGAAGGTTTTCAGATGCTAACCAAGTCTTGAGTCCGGGATTCATACTTTCTTCTCGTTATTTTTTTCTTTGCTTCTCTTAGAGTAAGATCCTATCCGATTTGGAGACAAACACACTTACATACAAAGTGATGGTTCCGGGATTAAAAAAAATCCGGGATTTGAACCATAAGACAGATCTGAATCCACCACTTTTGTGGGTTCCGGATTTGCAAAAAAAATTGTGGTTCCGGGAATTGGTTAAAAAAATAAGAATCACCTTCTGAATCTGACTTGCACACCTTCAAATTCAGATCCGGAATTTGCTAACCCACAAACATATGAACCACAACCACCACCAACTCAAACGAAAGAACTCACACACACACACACACGCAGCAAGTCAGGGATTTTGTTTCAAGACTTTGAAAATTCCATCTTTGAACAGCAAACCTTTTTTTTCTTTTTTTTTTATTTGAAGAAACAAATGTTGGGTATGGGATTTGACAGAACCACCATAACACTTAGAAAAAAAATTCAAATCAACCATTTTTGTTTTTTTTTTCTTTTTTTTTATTCTAAGAAAAAAATAGTGGTTAAAAGAACTAAGTAAAAAAAAATTGAGGGAGGGGGATTCCGAGATACACACAAAACACGCAATAAAAAAAAATTAAGTATGGTTCCGGGATATGCTAATTCCGTGAAACCACACTTGTGCCCATACAAAGGAACATACACACTAATGACGGAATTAAACTTTCACACACACTCATAGCTCCGGGTTTTGAGGTTAACAACTTAAAAATACTAAGTAAAAAAAAACTTGAACAAGATGTTGGGGTTAAAAAAAAAAAACTAAGTATAAGAAACCCTTGAAACCAACCCCAATTCCGACACTTGGTTTCTCAAGAACCCGAAAAACCAAAATTTTGAGAAAACGAAGGTTCCACCATTTGTGAGGAAATTTGACCATGTAAAAACACAACCTAAGTTTCTCCTACTCCAAGATCGTAAACCCGGAACCTCAACCCACAAACACGAACAATTTTGACGAAATGCCACTAAGTTAAAATCCCATTTCCGAGCCTCACGAAAATTATCACCGAGTAACTATTGAAACCACAAAACTTAGGATTTTTCCAAGAGATAAGATTTTCCATCCAAAAAACACATCCAACTTTCATAAACACCAAAAAACCCAAAACTATCTATCTTTTAAGGATCAAAAAGGGTTTTTCCTTGTGTTCTTCATGAAAATATTATGATACCTTGAAGAACACCAACAATGGTGGAAAAACACATAAGACTCCAAACCTTCATCAAATCACACATAAGTCTCAAAAACAACTTTTGACAAAGATTGTCAAAATAATATGGATCAAAAAGTGGGTTTTCTCAAGAATCTTAAAGAACCCACATGAGTTCTTCAAGAACTCCAACAATGGTGGAAATCATTCCAAATCTCAAAACATCACCAAATCACAAACAATTGATATGAAAAGAAAGCTCCAATCACGATTTACACATTTAATAAACACACTTAGCACAAACAATCAACCCAAAACCCTCAAAATCCAAAAATTTTGAGTTTGGGGTTTTTGAAAAACCCTTGAAAAAATTCAAAAAATGGGTTTTCAAAATCTAATCTAGATGAGAATGAAAGATCCAATAGGATGATTAACTAGATGGAGAAAGATGGATCTTACTCTTACTTTGATACACAATGATGGTGAAACCTTTGTGGCTTGAAAGATTTGAAAACAAACTTTGAAGGGAGAAAAAAATTTTTGAGGAAAACTTTTGTGAGGAAGATGAAGTTGGAGAAAATAAAGAGTAGGAAAAAAACAAAAAAATTGAGGTAAATAAAATCTGATTTTTTTTTTTTTTTTTTTTGCTTTTGGCTTTTGGCTTTTAAAACAAAAAGTAAAATTAAACTAGTAGATATAGAAATATATACATATATATATAATTTGAGATAGAAAACTTACCTGTGTTGCTTACCTGTTCCCCCTCAGTTCAGGCAAAGGTGGGCAACGTTCCCCCTCAGAACAAGCATATGTAGGGAACGTTCCCCCTTGAAAGATGCACACTCATGACAAATTATTAGTAACACATATAAGTATGAGAAAAAGATAGATGCAAAGACACTAAGATCAATATCAAATCTATCAACAGTTGAGTCCAAGACAACGATGACACAGTGGTCTAGTACAGATGACTGAACACTGAGTCATGGTTATGAGGGACTTAGGAGTTGAGAGACGATCACTCTTGAGGATCATACATGCCAAGCTTGGAGATTAGGAAATTGAACCGTTTCTCATCCAGAGGCTTGGTGAAAAGATCCGCAAGTTGATACTCGGTATTGACAAAGTAAAGTTCAATTGTACCTTTCTCCACATGGTCCTTGATGAAGTGATACCTTATATCAATATGCTTAGTGCGTGTGTGCTGCACCGGATTACAGGTGATGGCTATGGCACTCTTGGAGTCGCAGTAGATGGGGATGTGATTGAAATTGTAGCCATAGTCTCGGAGCTGGGTTCGCATCCACAACACTTGGGAGCAGCAGCTGGCAGCAGCGACATACTCCGCCTCAGCCGTGGATGTGGAAACACAATGTTGTTTCTTTGACCCCCAGCTAACCAACTTATCACCCAAGAACTGGACGTGCCCGGAGGTGCTTTTCCGGTCCAACTGACAACCTCCATGGTCCGTATCCGAAAACGCGACGAGCTCAAATCCCGACTCCTTTGGGTACCACAACCCACGATTGGGTGTGCCTTTCAGGTACCGGAGAATGCGTTTGACTGCCATCATGTGTGATTCCTTTGGGTTTGCCTGAAAACGAGCACAGAAACAAGTAGCGAACATAATATCCGGTCTACTTGCCGTCAGATATAACAAAGAACCAATGATGGCTCTATAAGTCTTTTGATCTACAGGCTTCCCTTTTGGGTCAGCACCGATCAAAGTGCCCGAGGCCATAGGAGTTTTAGCAACGGAAGAAGTGTCCATATGAAAACGTTTTAAAAGATCACCGATGTATTTCGATTGATTAATCAAAATGCCATCAGGTTTTTGTAGAACTTGAAGTCCCAAAAAGAAGGACAACTCCCGGAGCATACTCATCTCAAACCTGGTGGTCATGAGATCACTAAACCAAGTGCACATATCTGAATTAGTAGAACCAAATATGATATCATCGACATAAATTTGAACTAACAAGATATCATCACCTTCGGTCTTGATGAAAAGAGTAGGATCGATTTTACCTTTGTAGAACCCATTCTCTAGTAGCGCATTGGAGAGATGATCATACCAGGCACGGGGAGCTTGCTTCAACCGTAGAGAGCCTTATCTAGGATGTAGACATGATTAGGCTTGGTACGATCAACAAAGCCTTCAGGTTGAGTGACATACACTTCTTCTTTAAGTTCACCGTTGAGAAAGGCCGTTTTCACGTCCATCTGGTAGACAGTGAAGTTCTTGTGAGCGGCATAGGCTAAGAAGATCCGGATAGCCTCAATTCTGGCTACCGGTGCGAATGTCTCATCATAATCAATTCCCGCTTGTTGCTTGAATCCCTTGGCTACTAGACGAGCTTTGTTTCTGGTTACAATCCCATCTTCATCCTTCTTGTTTTTGAAGATCCACTTCAGATCGATGATTGTCTTGTTCTTTGGTCTCGGTACAAGTCTCCAGACACCCAGGCGTTCAAACTGATTCAACTCTTCTTGCATGGCGGTCACCCAGTCAGAGATATCAAGGGCTTCCGTCACGTTCGAGGGTTCGTGTCTTGATAAGAAAGCTGCAAATAGGCACTCATTTTGAGTTGCAGACCTTGTCTTGACTGGCGCGGATTTGCTGCCAATCACTTGTTGGAGTGGATGAGCTCGCGTCCACTTGGTTGTATGGGGTAAGGTTGGAGGGGGTAAAGGTTCTATCCTCAGATCGATATAGAACTCGGGTTCACGTCTGGTTGTTGCTAGAGTGGTAACTGTAGGTGGCTCTTGAGATTGTACTACACTAGGACCAGGAGCTGCTGGTGTGTCTGAAGAGACAAGTGAAGGGCCAGCAGCTTGTGGAGCAGGTTGAGTACTTGTACTGGGACCTGCCACTTGTGGAGCAGGTGGAGTAGTGGTACTGGGGCCTGCCACTTGTGGAGCAGGTGAAGGAATGTCTTGATGTTGACTTGTAGTAGGCATTGTGGAAGAAGCACCACTCTGAGGACTTGGAACATTCACCACCGGAGCCTGCTGGAAAGTGTGAGAAGGTTCCCCCTCAACAGGTGCAGGAGATACTTTGGAATTTGGTGATGCTGAAGCAGACGATGATGAAGAAGTGCCTTGGAGGTTGGAAGATGAAATGTCAGTGGTAGAGACCATAACATGAGGTGCTGGTTGTACAACTGCAGGAACAGGAAGAGCAATATTAGCAGGTGCAGGCAATTCTTTATAAAAGAATTCAAACAAGTCATCCAAATCACAAGTATTAGAGTTAGAAGAAGATGGTTTGTTCGCCGGTGAAGAAGAAGTCATGGGATTGCCATGAAGTTGATCAGAAGCCAGAACACCAGAGATTCCTGGTGCAACTGGAGCTGGTGTCGAGTCTTCTTCAATGCCTTCTTCAAAATCCACATTTGTGCTCTCAACCACACATCTTGTTTTCTTGTTGTACACACGGTAGGACGGAGAGTCCTTGGCATATCCAATGAAAACACCTTCATCACCCTTTGGACTGAACTTGTCAAGATTGTCTTTATCATTCTTCACGTAGCATTCACAACCAAAAACTCTGAAGAATTTGATGCTGGGAGGTCGATTGTACACCAATTCATACGGAGTCTTCATGAACCTTTTGGTAATAAGGGATCGGTTTTGGGTGAAACAGGCAGACGCAACGGCTTCAGCCCAGAAGTGTAGTGGAAGCTTGGAGAATGTCAACATGGTGCGTGCAGCTTCCACTAGGGTACGGTTCTTTCTCTCAACAACACCATTTTGTTGAGGTGTTCTGGCAGCCGAAAAGGTGTGAGTGATACCGACAGAATCAAGAAATGAGTCAAGCTTGCGATTCTTGAATTCAGTGCCGTTGTCGGTGCGAATCACTTGAACAGGAAGTTGTAGTCTGACCTGCACATTTCTGATGAAAGAAATGATGATGTCTGAAGCACCATCCTTACTTCTGAGAAAGTTCACCCATGTATACCTTGAAAAGTCATCCACAATTACCAGTACATACTTCCTCCCGTTGATGCTCTGTATGCGCATTGGTCCGCACAAGTCCATATGGAGGAGCTGAAGTGGCTTGGAGGTGTTGTGTTCCACTTTCAGCTTGTGCGAAGATTTCTTGATCTTTCCCATCTCACATGCTGAGCACAATTGTTCTTTGGTGAACCTCAAGGAGGGGAGACCAGTCACCAATCCTATCTTAGCTAGTTGATTAATTGTAGCATAATTCAGGTGGGATAGTCTCCGGTGCCACAACACATTTTGATTGAAGGTTGCTTTTGAGAGGAGACATACTTCTGTCCAATCCTTTTGAGAGGAGACATACTCAATGAGTTCCTGTCCATCATATGTCCTGACACAGCATCTTGTTTCCCGAAAGTTAACCTCAAGCTTCTTGTCACAGAACTTTCCAATGCTGAGCAGGTTGTGACTCAGGCCTTCCACATAGGCTACTTTATTGATGGTGATTTTATGATGAAGGATATCACCATATCCCATTATTGGTGCTGAAAGCTTATTCCCAAACCGAACGTTCCCGCCATATTTTTGTTTGAAGTTAGCGAGAAGTTCCTTCCTTCCGGTCATGTGCTTGGAACACCCCGAATCCATGTACCACACATGACCGTCCTGCAAAATCACGGAGAAACATTTTTAGGTACCCATTTGGTATTGGGTCCTTTCTGATTAGGATTAGCAGGTTTGGATACATGTTCCTGTTTTCCCTTAGGTGGAGATTTTTGTTTGGGTTTTGGATTTGGTTTCTTGTTATGAGTATGATGATAACCATGATTGTAGAATCCATGATAGTTAGGAACAAAGTAATCATTCACGAAAGCATTTGCACAGTACCCAAATCTAAATTGATTTTGACAACAAAAATTGCTATTACATCCATAAACTATGTGTTCACATTCATAACATTGAAATGGAGTTCGTGGTACATGCCTATTAGTTCTATGATGTACAAAATTGGAAAAATTGTTTTTCATATAACTAGGCTTATGTGCAAATGGCTTCGGACGACTGCCTTCTTTGGATCCACTCTCCTTGTTCTTACTCCTACCATTTCTCATATATTGATCTGTCACATTTTGAAAACCACGGTTAGTACCTTTGACATTTGGAGAATGAGTATGTGAGGGGTTTTTCTTCGGAGTGAAGTTGTGTGAGTGTTCCTTTGGTTTGGTGGCATTCTTTCGTTTTCGAAAACGTCTGTTTTTCTTAGGAACATTCACATTGGTACGAGATGAACTCGCAACTTCAGACTCAGGAGTGACTAACTTGTCCTTCCCTTTGTCTTTCCGGGATAGTTTAGGAGGAGCCTTGTTTCCTGGTTTAGATTGGCCTGATGATCTACCATTCTCACCAACCCTATTGGTACTATCATCCGATACAATTTCAGAAATTTGTACCGTTGATTTAGGTGCCATATACGCTAAGTCTTCCATGTATGAAATGGTGGTGCAGATTGGAGACCTTAGTACCATGGATTTAGAGTTTGTAGAAGAGGTACTTGAAGGTCTAAAATCTAACGCATTCACATTCCATCTATGGTGATGATGACGTGAGTTATCACGAGTTCCAAAGGTGGACTGACTTGCTGTTGGTGTGCTTTTGGATTTGAGGGCTTTCTCCAATTCGTTGATTTTAATCAGGAATAGGTCCTTTTCCCTAAGGCTCATGCGCCTCTCATCCTCTAGCTCAGCCTCCAGTTTAGCAATCCTTTTTTCATAAAAGGTTTGGTTATCTTTGTAAACTTTTTCAAGGATTGGAACTTCCTGATTCATCTCATCCTCAGTATAGCTAGGCGTGAAGTCCTTAGACAAAGGAATCTCACGCGTTGCATAACTGTCATTCAGAGATGAATAGTTGAAGGGAAATGATTGTTTGGTTTTTCTAGCTTTTTCTTTCTTCTCAATTTCCTTCAACTGTTCAGGGTCATCAGACTCTTTCATGAAAATAATTTTGTATCCAAGACTCATATACCTCAGATCATACAAAGTAGGAGTCTTGGATATGGCACGCTTCAGGTAGCATGGACTTTTATATCCAATGCCTTCCTTTGGATTGTAATAATTGAACTCTTTGGGTTGATTCATGTGAATGGTTTGATCAGTCTGACCTCTCTTTAAAAATTTGTCCTCCATGTCTTTTATTTTAGCAAAAAGGTTTGTTCTTTGAGCAAAAATCACTTCATATTTTTGTAAACTTTCTCTACTCAAAACTTCTGCCTCATGAAGCTTCTTTTGCAAGTCTGAGATGTTATCATTCAGACTAGCAACTTTATCTTCTAAGGTTTTGTTTGCAAGAGTGAGAGTGGTTACCTTTTCTTTGGAATGAGCTAGTTCAGTAGAGAATTTTACAACTAAGGCATGCTCACTAGCTAATTTGGATTCAACAATTGTGGTTCGTTTGTTAGCTTGTTTGATCTTATTTTCATACTCAGATACCTTTTGTGCGAGACTTTTTACTTGATTTTCAAGTTCAATGTATGGGTCAGGGAGTACCTCAGAAGATGAATCGGAATGATTTGAGTCAACATCATTGTAATCTCTATCACTGTCTTCTGAATACTGTTCCTCTACATCAGCCATCAAGCACAGTTGTTCTTCCTTTCCTTCATCACTATCCACATTCCACGCGTCATCTTGAGCTAGCATGCAAACAAGTCCTCTTTCCTCATCATCACTGGACATATGCAACCAGGCTTCATCTTCAGCTAACAAGGCATGTCCCTCGTCTTGTCTTTTGGCCAGGTTCATCTTGTTTTTGTAGTAGTCATACTTTGAAACATGATTGGTACAATTCTTAGCAAAATGACCAGGCTTTCCACACTTGAAGCAGGTTGGTCCTCCATCAGCTTTCTTCACCTCTTTACCCTTGTCTTCTGGTTTAGCAGTTTCCTCAGACTTCTGGTAGTCAGTTCTACCACCTTGTTCATACCTCCTTGGCTCAGGTTTTCTTTCATACCTCTTTGGTTCATCAAATCTTCTATCTCTGGGATCCTCATACCTCCTTTCTTCATATCTTCTCTCCCTCGGCTCTTCATACCTCCGCTCTCTAGAATCTTCATACCTCCTGTTATCTGTCTCAGTTGCCCTCTCATACCTTCGAGCATCATTCTTTGGTTCATACCTGTCCCGAGCTTCATACCTCCTGCCACTGGAATACCTATGATTGTTGGAAGACAAAGGTTTCCTTGAAGTTCTTTTGGCCATTGTTCTGGTGATCAATGCCAATGCTTTCTTCATATCGCTCATCTCTTCATCAGATTCACTTCCTCTTTCACCGATGTCGGAAGGAATGTCATAGTCTTCTTCATATCTTGATGATCTCCTAGATGAGTATTGTCTTCTGTCAACGACTAAGGCAAGTGGATCGGTATACTTTTCTGGTTTCTTCTCGGTACCAAGTATTTCAAGTACCTCATCTTGGTTATGATTCAGCAATTCAAACAACTCATGAATATCAAGATCTTCCAAGTTGCGATTCTGTTGAAGATTGGAAGCAAATCTCCTCCATTCAGACCTGAGTGAGTTGATGAACTGGATATTGATATCCAACTGAGACTTCTTGAGGTTGTTCTTCCGGAGCTCATTGATCATGGTACAGAACCTGTGATAGGTATCTTCTAGCAATTCTCCCTCACGACCTTTGAAGGTAGCAAACTTAGTCAGAAGATTAGTTCTTTTCATTTGTATGCCTTTCTCAGTCCCATGCATTAGGCTAGTGATCTCATCCCACATAGCCTTTCCGGTGTCGTTGCAGTCAATGTTAGCATATATCTCATTAGGCAGGCTCTGAATGAGATAGGACTTGGCAAGAATGTCACCCCTGACTCGGTTGGCTTCTTCAGGAGTGAAGTTTGTTTCATCCTTTTCCACTATACCTCCGACAATTGGTGGATTACCATCAGGGACTGCTGGAATTTTAGTGTAGTACTTCACGGGTCCATTCTTGAGGGACTCCATGATTTGCTTGTGAAGAGGTTGCTTTGCCACGAAGTCTAGGAATCGCGACTTCCATTGCGAAAAGTCTCCACGAAACAGTACCGGAGGACGGGTATCGGACCCGATTGCTAAAGCATCACGTGTGTTCATGGTTGATTACGGATCTTAAACCACTTAGTTTGATCCGGTGGTTGGATTGGTGAAAATGTTCAAGTATGAGTTTCGATGTGCTAAAAAGACTTAGAAAAAATTCAGGAGTGCTGGAGCTCAGGAGTGCTGGAGCTCAGGAGTGCTGGAGCTGAAAACACTTAGAAAATTTCAAGAGTGCTGGAGCTCAGGAGTGCTGGAGCTGAAAACACTTAGAAAAATTTCAAAAGTGCCGGAGCAGAAAACCCAAATCTAAGTGCTGGAGCTGAAAATACTTAGAAAAATTCAGGCACGCCGAAGCTGAAAAACCAAAACCTCAATGACGAAACAAACTATTTTCCACCGGAACCAACACTCGAAGGATCAAGAGCAAGTGGTAGGCTCTGATACCAATTGTGGGTTCCAAATCAACCACAATGAACACTTAGATTTTCTATGGTAAACTTTAAGTACAAGATCTAGAGTGATGGAGTAATGATCATGATGAAAAATATACTAAGTGTAGAAGTCATCAAATGATTAATAGCTCTCAAATGATTACAAGGGAAGTGGAAAGTACAAATGAAGAATTAAGGTCCTATTTATACTTGAACTAAAAGGGCCAAAAGGCCTTAGAAAGCATGGGCCTAAACACTTGGGCCAAAATATCAAAATTACAATTAAGGAACATACTTTCAATTAATTACAAATTGACACAACTAACAAATAAATCTAACACAAGATACCACTCCAAATGACTAAAACCAAGATACCAACTCCATGGATTCTTTTAAAAGACTAAAACCAAGATACCAACTTCATGGATTTTTTTAAGCATCTAAATACCACTAATTTTAGGAATTTTGGCATAAAACAATGTTTAAAATGAGTGATTATCAGTGGGCTATTAGTCAACATCCGTCCATATGGTATATGGACCCTTGCAAATTCATACTAGAATAGAGTGGTTCTTAGATGTCAATATTGACTACAAAGGCCGAGAGGTTTGTTGATGTCGGAATCGACTATAGGGATCGTGATTTCGATATATGTAAAGGCATGGGGTCAATATGTAATTGTGGGGATACTTAAGTAAATATAGTAGGATGATGATGAATATGTAGGGATGCATGGTGTGGTTCATTAAAAAAAGGGATGCATGGTGTGGTTCATTTAAAATTGCCAATTTTGCTCTTGGGATTTTGAAATTAATTAGGTTTTTTGTTAAGGGTTTGCAATTTATTTTCATTTTTGTGTCTAACCAGTTATTAAGAGTCTGGCTTCGCACCGGGTTATAAACTGTGATAGATTTGATCATAAGTAGTAACATGGATTTATATGAAACATAAAGTTTGTACATATGTTGTCATAAGAAAGGTTTAATAAAATAAATCAAAAAATAAAAAATATTATTTTAAGAGATTTTAACCTTTGAGAAAAAATATCATGTGTTTACCAATAGTTTAATGAAATTATTTGATTATATTATTTATTAAAGTTACAACAGTTTATAACTAACCGATAAAAGAAAATGCGTTATAAAAATAAATAAATAAAGTAAAAAAATAACAAAATGTGAATTATGTCATTTGAGAATAAAAAGTATAAAGATGGTCTACTATAAGAACCAAATATGTAATTTAATCAAACATTTTTTTGGATGTGTTAACACTTAATTTAACAAAGTTGGATGGAGGAATCAAAATGAAACAAAAACAAAAACCATAGGGATGGCAGAAACAGTTTTTAAAAGATAGAGGACACAAAGTGTTATAAATATCATTGCAAGGACTAAAGTTGTACATTATATGTTAAATTTACTATTCATCTTTCCTGGTAAATGTTATTATATATATTTATAATTTTTGTATTTATAAATCTTTAATATAGAAATGAATCGTAAACCACATACATTAAATTTGTAGTGTCAAAATCAATGTGGGGGGGGGGGGGGGGGGGGGGGGGGGGGGGGGGGGGGTGGAGGAGGAGGAGGTTGGAAATAGAAGCTTTCAAGAAACCACATAGACAAAATACGTAAATTACTCTAAATTAAATGGCAACGAAAGAGAATCTAAAGTCTAACAAGAGAAACATGAATGAAATAGGAAAAAAAAAAAAGGATTACCAATTATATCAACTTCAGGTGTCAAACGTTTGTTTTAGAATTATAATTACATTATATTATGAATCACATGGGCTACCTTTGTAACAACAATCGAGAATCCACCACAAAATGGAAAGTGAGTCCCACAAGTTTTTTCATCAACATTTATATTACATCTAAAATTCGTGTTCTAATTGTCTAGTTACTCTTGTGTATTATACGCGTGAACTTATCCGAATTAAAATTATGATATCAGTATCAAGAATAGTTTTTGTTAAAGAATTTTTTTAAGACAATTAAAGGAGTTTCTGTTTGATTTATTTATTCATGAATGGATAAAATTGATCATAATAACTAAGTTGTAGTTAAGCTTAATTATTGTTAGGTGTTATAAAGAAATAACTATTCTCTCAATATTTGTATTAAACATTGTTAAAAATTGTGTTTCTTTTAACATAATTAACAACTTGACAACAATATAGTCATAAGAACATTTGTAAGCAAATACCATATATGTTCCTCAACATATCTTAAGAAAATAAAACATCATCTTTTGTACACAATTTATTCACAAAAATCAACATATATTTATATCCAAAACCAATCTCCAAATAAAGTAATGATTATGAATCAGTTTGTTCAAAATTTGAAGTTTCCATTCAACTTTGATAGCAAACCAAGGAGATCAAGAGGGGAAGGCGATGGTATCTTTAAATAGGGATGACAACTTGTTAGTTTTTAATTTTTTATGTATTAATATTAAATATTGTTATTTTGTTTGATGATTTTGAATGTTTAAGTTTAATTTTATTTGCAATTAAAAACCTTTATATTACTTTAAAACTTAAAATGCCACTTAGAATTTGAATAAAATATGTTTATATATATGTAGCTTGAAGTTGGTATAAAACTATTACCAATATATATCAACCGAAAAAATTGGTACCGATTAAGTTGATAGCAAGTAGGCAAGCACGCAATACAAGATTTTTGTATCAATTCTAATTTATCAATGCATTGTATTAGAAAAAAAAAACTTAGAAGCCATTTATCAAACACTTCTCTTGGTAAACACTTACCAATTCAATTACCTTACTGAATGAATATAATGAGGACCAAAAATCTTACCGGCTAAAAGCAAAGGATCAAGAGTCTTATTCGATAAGTGAAAGTGATGGTTCTTCTCGGGTAAACAATTACCAAGTTATGAACACTTACCATCAAACTATTTTGATAACTCAAAAATATTAATCCATAAAGTGTAACTTTTATTAAGAACATTCATAGTGGTGAAATCTCCAATAACCTCACTTACCATATTTTTTTCATGTCACATCATTGTCATCTCAACAAACGAATAACCTCCTTAAAACTCTACAATAGAGATTCTTACAAAAAGCTCACTTCCTTTTTCTTATTTATAACATAATTTTTATTTATGTAAATTATTATATAACCGAAAAGGAAAGTATTACAAGAACCGGGGTTCTTGTTCAAGCACCCAGGTTCCAATAAAAATTTGTGACTGGACAAGAACCTATGTCCCACAGTAAAAGTTTTTTTAAAGACCTCAATAAAAACCTCGTGAAGAACCTCCATTGTAGATGCTCTAAACAACCCTGAGTATCCTACTAAATCTACTCCTAAATACATGGCAAATCTCGGGCCCTCTATATAAATTAATATATAATAGTTATTTTTACATTAATATCGTTTTTACTAAAAAGATAGATTTTTTTAATATTCTATTATAATTATAACTATTTAAAGTTTTTGTTTTTTATTTCTCTATATAAATTGATATTTATATATATCATGCATACATATTGAATATAATTTGCTATTTACTCGTCTTTCTAGTTTATGTTACTTAAATAATTGTGAATTTCTTTTAATAATGCAAGGTTTGTTGATTAGAAAAATTGTTATTTTTAACCAGCTTTCATTAAACAAATTTTTACTAATTATTTATTATTTGTAATATTATTATATAATTAAATCACAGTTATTGTATTTAAGATGAATGAAATATTAAGGGTTGAATCACTGATTAAAAAAATGTAGAACACACTACTTAAACACACGTCAAATCAACACAAGGTCTAAACTTTAATCACCAAACACAAGATTAATATAAAAAGAATTCAAACCCATCAAAATCAAAATCAATCTCAACCCTAATAAAAATTTTATTTGAACCGGGTTTGATGGTTTTTATCTTGTTTTTTTTTCTCCTAAAAACACGAATATGGTAGATGTCTGTATGAGGGGTCTCGTTAGTGATCGAAAGGAGGCTCTTGTGAGGGTTGTGGAACCTTGGGGTCTCGTCAGGGTTGAGGAGTTGTAGGTATGGAGGTTGGAGGTCTTCTCTATGTTGAGGAGATGCAGGTGTGGAAGGATAATGGCCACTGGGCCACCACTAGATCTGTGTTCAGGGTCGGTTCTAAGGCTTCGGATGCTTCATTGCAGAAAATAAAAAAGCATGATATATAACAAAATAAACTATATAAAGGAGTTTGAAACCTAATCAAGGTAGGCGAATTTCCCTCATACCAATTTCTATTAAATGTAACAGAAATGATAAAACCATGGGAATATAAACGAGAACATCAGATAACAAAACATAAAATACATCACCGAAAACTATGTCTTAGTTCAAGTTTTGATTCAAAAATATCAATTACTATCTTAAGTAAAATTTTGCAATTTTAATTGACGAAAGATATGTATTGTGGGTAATTGTGATTTGGCTTTGATCATGTAAGGTTTTGAACTTTGAAACAATATATAATTAAGATTATTAATGGACAACACAGTAACATTATTAAGTATCTAACAATTGAGATTTAAAACTTAGTCACTTTCATATGTAGTATATTTTAAGATTTGAGAGCGTTAAACTAAATTTAGAGAACCTCGTATATTTAACGTGAAAGAAAGTCTCTAAAGCGATAATCCATTATATATAAAAAATTTATCTGCTACGAATAATAAAGTGATTGTTTTCTTTATTGTTAAAAATTACGACTTAGACCATTCATACCAACCTTGCAATTTGCTCTTGTAAGTGAGTTGACATGACACATGACAAAGGATAAGTATTTGCAAGGTTTTCAATTCTTACAAAGTTCAATTCTACACGTGGATGCCACTTATTTTTCTATTTATATAAAAAATATTTTTTGCCTAAATAATATTTTTTTTGGAAGGGTATTCTAGGCTATGCCTAGACTAATCCCGACAACTTATGACTCTAAGGGCACGTTTGGTATGCAGGATTCCTTGGGAATCTGAAGGAATTGGAATCCAATTCCCAATGATTCATGCGTTTGGTAAGATTTAGAGAAGGGAATTGGAATTGGGGGAAGGAATTAAAATCCCTCATATGAAGGAATTTGAATTCCTTGGGTACATGGAGGGATTTTAAAATCCCTTGACATGAGAATTGCCAAATTACCAGATTACCCTTCAATTAGATGCCCTAACTTACTACTTCGCTTCAACCCACCGCCGACCGCCGTTACCACTTCGACCCACCGCCGCCACCGTTTCGGCCCACTGCCGACCGCCGCCACCGTTTCGACCCACCACCGCCACCGCTTCGACCCACCGCCGACCGCCGCCACCCCTTCGACCCACCGCTGACCGCCGCCACCGTTTTGGCCCACCGTTACCGTTTTGACATAAGAACAAAAGGAGGGTAATTATGTCATTTTGCATATTTGAATTCCAATTCCATCGGACATTTCTGCCAACCAAACAGATTATGGAATTGGATTCCAATTCCTTCAAAAAGATTCCAGCAAACCAAACGCGACCTAAGACATGAGTCAAAAATTATGACCCTGATAACTCAGTGGTCATAATTGTTGTGTACGCTTGTATTCGAACATTGGACAGATGAGGTATTCCACCACATCTCCCAGAGCCTCAACCAGTACACCACAACCCTTGTGGTTAAAATAATATATTGTAACTAATATTATAATTAAATTAACTATTAATATTTTTAACTAATTTTGTGACTAAATCAAGTATTTACATTATAAATAAATTATATTTATTATTTTTGTAATATTATAAATTATTAAAATATATAATTATAAATTGTAAATTAGTTGGTGATAATCTATATATATATAAAAGGAAGATGTTGGAAGGATGATGTGGCACATTGTGGGAGTAGGATTTGCCAAAAGAAATTTTCTCATTGTTTTGATTTTTTTTAAATATTAAATGAGTTAATGACTATTATACCCCTTAATTAAAATTTTGCATTTTACTATAAGAAGGCTTATTTGGTAATTTAACTTACATTTTAATTAGCTTTACCTTTCAAATTCTATAACTTCCTATAAACATTCAATTTAATCTCTTCATTTTCCAATTTATTAATTAAAGAAAAACCTACAACACAATCATATATAAACCACAAAGCTCCATCAAAATGTAATATATCAACACCTTTATGTTCTATAAGAAGCCTTCATTTGAATGTTTGTTTGTTGTTTGTCTTTTGACAATTTATTTTCGTCAGTAATATTCAATTTTCGTAAAATTTTCAGGTAAGATAACAATTTTTATTATATATTTTATGATTTATGTGAGTTATATGTTGTTTTTGTGTCTATATGTGCCAAAAGGTATATATAAATAATTTTCGTATATTCTTTTTGTATGTTTTGTGTACATTATGTATTGTTTTTAAGATAAGTTTTTGCTTTTTTTTGTTTTATTCATGATTGTCGCATTCGTTTTTTCCCTTATACTTCCTAATTGAATTTTTTGTCGATACTATAGTTATTTTTCTTCCATCAAAATTTCAAACAATGTTTATGGTTTTGTGTATTATATATGATTGTTAACAAGTTTTTTGAGTTTTTTTGTTGGATTTTTTTTCACAATTGTTTTTTTGCTTTTCCTCCTTCATGTCTTCGATTTAATATTTATGTTGTACAAATATTTTAAGTGAATTTTATTTTCACAATTTGTTGTGCTTATATTGTTGTTGGCAACGATCAAACTCCAAGGTATAATCCATGTGGTTTTTTTACTTATGGTTTTGTTGTGGATTTTGTTCTAATTCTTTTATGCTTTCATAATTTCTCAATTTGTAATTTTATAAGAAAAAAACATTAACAATAACATGACATTTTCTAAGCATTCCAATCTCAAATTTCTTATTTTTCCTTAAAATGTTCCCTTTTTTTATGTTCTTAACAAAATATTCAATTAATTAAATTTTTAATATTTTTTATTTCATCTAAATTTTCAAAACTTATTCTAATTGTTACCTTTTTTTTTCATTTTCATATTTCCTAATTGATATTTATGTTGATACTATAACTTTTATCTTTCATTGAAATTCAAATAATGTTTTTAATTTATGTATATTATATATGATTGTTAACAAGTTTTTGAGTTTTTATTTGTAATTTCTTTACAATTGTTATTTTTAATTGTTTTATTGATATTTTCTACTTGATATTTTTAGTATACAAGTGTTTTAGTGCGTCTTTTTCTTAATTTGCATTGTTTATATTGTTATAGTTTTATAAAAAAGAAATTGTTGACAACAATCAAATTCTTATGTGGTTTTTTATGCTATGTTTAGTTGGGATTCTCTTCTCATTTTTTTATATTTTCATAGTCCCTCAATTTATTTATTTTTATTAAAAACCACTAACAATGAGATGACATTTGTTAAACATCATAATCCTAATTTTTTATTATTTTAAATATACTAAAATCAATAATAAAAATGAATGACAATAGAATCAATATATATAAATAAAATTAGAATCAATATATAATTAAATACTTATTATCATAAATTTTTTTAATAAATGAATTACTTTTTACGAAGGATATTGGAAGTATGATGTAACATTCTATCTATTGAGTATTTGCCTATAAAAATTCTCTTTTTTTTTGAATTTTTTAAATATCAAATAATCTAAGACTTTTCTATCCTTAAATGAAAATTATATTTTTATTTTTTATTATATACAAGGTCTCTTTGATCAATTGACTTAACAATTTAATTAGTTTAACTTCCATATCATTTAACTTTTAAAAACATTTATTTTACCCTTTCCACATTCTCATTTATTAATTAAAACAAAACCTACAACATAATCATCTATAATTACAACCTAATTAATATATAATTAAGTATGTGTTATTAACTCTCACATTGATAAATTAATAAATACTTAATATATTTAATATCATTAATTAAATAAATAAATAAAGTTAAAAAATTACAAGAATCGGTACATATAAGTTAAACTATAACCAAACTAAAAGATATCGGAATCAATTAACAATAAATGAAAGAAAAAAATAAAATATATATATATGTGTGTGTGTGTGTGTGTGTGTGTGCGAGTTCAAATGAAAACTCAATTTTCAGATTCACCTGAAAATAACAACTTATTACAATTAATAATATATTGACCATGCAATTTTTTAGTTAAAAGTTTAGAATTTGTAATATGGATCAGTGTGATCCAATACTTTATAAATTAGAATTTTCTATATGGGAGCTCTATGATTACTTTCTAATTTCATGTTGTTTTCAATATTAAATGAAGGTTTAGTGCATGTTATGAAAAAGTAAGTTGATTATGATTAATGAAGAGTATAGGGTTGTTAATTCGAAATTAATCATGTGAATAGGGTTGTACTTCTCCCGAATTATTGTGTTATGTTTTTTATTTTATTTTATTACTTGCTAAACTCCGTTGTTCTAATAAAGTAGATATATGTGTAGACATTATTGAATGTTTGGCACAATTTGGTGATCTTGAGACAATTGATGGCGGTTATACAAAAATGATTTGGAAATTATTTTGGATAATTAAATTTGTTAAGTAGTTATATACAATTCTTAACATTTTTAACCGAAGTTTTAATAGAACATATCACTTAACATGATGTTCTGATATTCATCTTTGCATAACTCAATAATTTGCAAAGTTACATTACACGGAGAACTTGGTGAGATTGATGAACATTCGATTGAGAATGGAACACCCCTTTGATTTATTTTCGTTGCCTCTTAAGCATAAAGTTCCTATTAAAAACTCCAAGGAATTTTTAATTGTTTCCAATTTGTATATTTTCAAAATTTTCTATAGTTAATAATAAATATATATGTGTTATACGTTCGTTGGAATATAATAAGTTTTCATCAATTTCTCTATATCATAAGTTGGCATCTTTAAAAAAAGACTCTAATTGATTTGTTATTAATTTCCTAATTCTACATTAATTTCACAATTTCACATGTTTGATATAACATTGATGTATACAACAATGGTTTAAATTAATTAACACAACAACATTTTAAAGTACTAAAAAGTAGAAGAGTAATGTTTACTATTTTTCTCAAATATTGAGAAAACTAATTACCCAAGTAATGTTAAAATCCGAAAACAAATATTAAATTTTATCATTATAAATAGTACATATAGATTTGTAACACAATTTTTTTTACATTAAAAATGATGATAGATTTTTTTTAAAAAAATTCTGGAATGACTTTTACATACCGCGCAACGCGCGGTTCGGTCCCCTAGTAATTCTAAAAAGAAGTATAAAACATGAGTAACATTACATTTTAATTTATTTTTCAAAATTAAAAAGTAACATTATATTAATATAGAAGTTTATTACAAAGATGATCTAAACAATGAGTTACCATATATAGTCTTTTAAGACATTCTAATACCATGGATAAATCACAAATATCAAATGATATCTTTTTTTGTTGACCAAATGAAACTTTTGCATCCCGGACTTTATTTGGTGGCCTTTTGCACTTTGACATCCACGGCCACAACCATCATTACCATAGGTTAGTGCCGGACATGCCCATTTATTTGTATACATATAAATAATATATACATATAATCAAAGACGAATACGCAACTAAAATGAAATAATGCAATATATCATATTTTCTTTTTAAGATTATTGACTTTAAAAACAATGGGCGGATCCAGGTCGCAGGATTTTCATTTTAGTGGGATATCTTTAATGTAGATTAAATGTTGATAAAGTTGTACGATGTATATTTAATTTTAATTTCACGATTTTACGAGATTTTAGAAGTTTTTTGTCTGTCTTAAAGGGGTTTTAAGTTTTTTTTTTAGGATTGATTCAAGGGACATTTCCGAATCCTTTTGATGATTTGGAGAGGATTTTTTTTTTTTTTTTTTTTGTATTTTCGGTTGACTCTGAAGTACTTTATTTAGTTTTTTGGGTGATTGAGGCGTAAATGGAAAAACACTAAGGTTGTGTTTGACAAACTAGTTGATAAGCTAGCTGGTAGCTGATAAGCTAGCTTATGAGTATGTAAAATGACAAAAAAATGTACCTTGGGTTATAATTATTAATATTAATAAGAGTATAACCCGAAGAAATAGGCATGGGAATGGGGCGGGTTTGGGGCGGGGACCCCAATCTCCATCCCCGTCCCCGAGCCCTCATCGTCATCCCCGTCCCCTTCCCCATCCCCACCGGGGAATTTGATCGTATCCCCATCCCCGTCCCCAACGGGGAACGGGGATCCCCAACGAGGAAACGGGGATTTTATGTCCGTTTATATAATCTATTTTAAACTAAATGTTTTGCGATACAATATGTGTTTAATTTCACATATTTCCAATAAAAACTAAGAATGTATTGTGTAATAATTTATAGACATAATCGTATAATAATTTTTAAACCTAATACCAAAATA
The DNA here is from genome assembly GCA_030169165.1 of Centaurea solstitialis. Taxonomy (NCBI): domain Eukaryota; kingdom Viridiplantae; phylum Streptophyta; class Magnoliopsida; order Asterales; family Asteraceae; genus Centaurea; species Centaurea solstitialis. The sequence continues at coordinate 96,403,847 of CM058041.1, forward strand.
AGCTAAACTTAATGCTAAAATAATTTTTAATGACACACGTACCAAAACGTATCAATTAATAGTCAAAACCACATCAACTAATACTCATAATTTATCGAAATTGGAACAACCATATACCGATAAAATAGGAAAATAATATATAATTTAAATAATTAATTAATATATATACGGGTACGGGTATGAGACGGGGCGGGGAGTGCTAAACCCGTTTATCTTTTTTTAGACATGCCCATGTGATCTGCGTATATATAAGCCAACGGTCCATCCAAATGTCTAAAAAATTTGTATTTAAATTCGAACAAGTTTATCTTTTTTCTATATATGGGCCGACTTAACCTGCTACATCCGTCAATATTCTACAAAACTACAAAAAGGGTTCAGAATCTATCCTTGAATATCTATCCATTTGCAATCTTTGAGACCATATTTTCTACGCAATTCTCTTCATTTTATCTGATGGACATCACACTACAACACGACAAACTCACTGCATACACGTGGCAACATCCCAACATAAAATACAAAGGTACAACTTTCAATGATAGAGTTACAAGTCACATAAATAACTTTTAATTCTTATGGTATTATATTTTGTACCAAACTATCAATAATATTTTGTTGTGAAAGTTTAAAGTTTTTACAGGTGCATGTAAAATCACTTACGCGACCAGAAATGACTTAAAGTCATCGTAGATGAATCTCTATAGTCATAACAACTTTAATAATATCTGGATTTGAATTTGAGGTAAATGAAACATCCCGCTACATCTACATCCCATCTTCAAAGAGATTAAGAGCGCACTATAACCCACATGATTATTCTCTTATATGATTCTAAAACAACAGTTTGACCCATGTGATCTGCGTATATAAGCAAGTATACTTGGATTGCATCATTTACATGAAGCTATCCTTTGCTTGTAAACCTCTCTTAGATACAATACAAAGTCTCAATAGATAAGTCATAAGTGCCCACGTACACACACCTATATATATATACACACACACACATAGACAGATCATAGATTGATTGGAAATATAAGATAGAGAGATTCGGAAAGATGAGCTCTAACACAATATTCTTTCTCATAGTATCCACTTCCATATTCTTATATGTCCTTATCACCAAGTTGGTCAGGTGGAAGTCGGGCATCGTTGTCCGACTTCCACCTGGTCCCTACCAATTTCCGATAATCGGAAACATCTTTGAACTTGGAAAAAAACCTCATGTCTCACTTACTTCCCTCTCGAAAACCTACGGTGGATTGATGACCCTTAAATTGGGTAGCACCATCACCGTTGTTGTATCCTCACCCGAATTTGCCAAAGATGTCTTTCAGAAACACGATCTATCCTTCTCGAGCCGATGGGTCCCAGACACAGCCCGAACGGCTGACCACCATCTATTCTCCATGATTTGGTCGCCGGTTGGCGATCAATGGCGAAAGCTACGAAAATTATCCAAAGAACACTTGTTCTCCGTGCAACAACTCGATGCCGGTCAGCTCCTACGCTGGGAAAAGATACGAGAACTTCTTGATTATGTTCACGAATGTGCTGCGAGCCGAAAACCTATAAATATCAGCCGTGTTGCGTTCACAACGACTCTTAATGTTCTCTCCAACTTCATCCTCTCCACCGATATGGCTTGTTACGATTCCCTTGAATCTCAAGAATTCAAGGATGCCGTATCGAGTTTAGCCGATATTGTTGGAAAGCCGAATCTAGCGGACTTTTTTCCATTACTAAAGCCATTCGACCCACAAGGGTTGCTTCGAGAAGCCACCATTTATTTTAAAAAAGTAACGTCGATATTGGATAGAATAGTCGAAGAACGGGTGCAAGCAAGCGGTAAATCCTCGAGTCGTGCGTCCTCAACAAATGATGTTTTGGATTTGCTGTTGGACCTCAGTCAGAAAAACGAATCCGAGTTTAGCCGAAACTACATGTTGCACTTGCTTTTCGTAAGGATATGTGGAACATATTTGAATATATGTTAAAAAGAGATTTCCTAGGTTTATTTATACAGATTTTTTTGGGTCTGTATCTGGCTAATAAATTCTTTTTACGAAATTTTGTGCAGGACTTATTTGCTGCGGCTACCGATACGACAACAAGCACCTTGGAATGGGCTATGGCCGAATTAGTACACAACCCTGAAAAAATGGTGAAAGCTCGGTTGGAGCTTGAGGAAGCCCTACCCAAGGATGCCATGATTATCGAGGAATCCGACATCAGTAAGCTCCCATATCTAGGAGCCGTCATTAAAGAAACCTTCCGGCTACACCCTCCGGCCCCGCTTTTACTCCCGCACAAAGCCTTGTCTGATGTGGAAATTGGAGGCTTCGTTGTGCCTAAAGATGCACAAATCCTATGTAACGTGTGGGCTATCGGTCGAGATCCGACCGTATGGTCCAACCCTCATGAGTTCATGCCGGAAAGGTTCTTAGATGTCGATATCGACTATAGAGGCCGAGACTTTGAGCTCATTCCGTTTGGTTCTGGGAGGAGGATTTGCCCGGGATTGCCTCTTGCGCATAGAATGTTGTATTTGATGCTCGCCTCCCTGATACGCAAATTTGATTGGGAACTCGAGGGTGGAACGAGACTAGAAGATATGGATATGAGTGAGAGGTTTGGAATAACATTGCACAAAGACGTTCCTCTCGTGGCCATTCCGGTCGAAATCTGATACTAGCAGATATCGAACTCATCACATTATGCAAATAGAACTTCCGTTGGAATTCTTTGTTTTAGGATTATATATTAAAAATGATAGCGATAAATTAATGATTTTAAGTTACTAATTATCATGTAAGATTCTATAGGTAGATTGCCAATGGCACATTGTTTAGTTGGTAGTTGGTATTGGGTGGGGTTAGTGTTTGTTCAAAATCGAATGGCCTTGGGTTCGAGCTCAGAATGCCTTCATAGCTACAACCATTAAATGAGTCAGGTATGCACTCACATTATGAAATTAGGACAATTGTGAGCTGGTTGACATTATCCGTATCAAAAAAGATTCTATAGGTAGATTTTGTTGGAGTATAATCCAATCTATTGTGGTCACGTGTTCTTTTTAGTATTGAATTAGTCGTTGATATTTTTAGGATCCAATAAGTTAGTGGTAGGTGGTTAAAAGAAATCATATTAGTGGTCCTAGTTTTATGGTATTTACTTTTGCTATTTATTGGTAGTTTGTTTCTTTTGTTGAAGTGTGTTGAAGATAAATATAAAAACTAAGAGATTTCTTTAATTTTCTCTCATCTATGTGGCTCTCTTTCAAAATACAACGACTGTTAATAATTCGATTCAATAGATTCAATAGATTTGTCCTGGTCAAAGTCGCCTTTATTGACCGGATAAGTGGTGGAGATCACTTCTCTATTTCTCATTTTTTAACACTTCTCATTTGAACATAATACTATATATATATATATATATATATATATATATATATATATATAGAGAGAGAGAGAGAGAGAGAGGAAAGTTCAAATGTGAACTCATTTTTTGTTGTGAACGTGAGGACAAATCTCGGCCACTCATCCGGTCAATAAAGGCGGCTTTGACCGGGTCCCCTCCTTTAATAATCTCCACCCTCCCATGAATTGCGTCAATCCTCCGTGACCACGTCTATCGTAACCAAAGATGTATGCCACGTGGCGCACTATCGGTTGTCCTCACGTTCACAATGAAAAAGTGGTTCACATTTGAACCCACCTATATATACATATATATATATATATATATATATTTTATAGGAGGTTGCCATCCTCACCCTTACTCATATAAATTCACTGGGTCCTACCTCGGGATTCCATCGGTGCACTCGTACAATCTACCACATCCAGGGGCGAATGCATGTTATGAGTGATGGGGTGCTTTGACCCCACTTAAAAAATATAAATCTTTATTGTTATATGTATTAAAAGATTTGGACCTCCCTTACATATGAAGATGGACCCCATATATTGTGGGTTTTATAGTATCTTGGACCCAACTTTTAAATAAACAATTGAGATTTAAAAATACCTATTAAAAAAAAAAATACAAATTTTATATTGAATCATATTTTGTGTCTTTGCTAGTTGTTTATTAGTTTGTTTGATTTATACTTATTTTTGTTGAATACTTTAATTTGTTTAAAGTTGCTAGTGATATTTTGTATTGATGTATTTGTTTTATATCATGCTACCTGACCCACAAAATTATTCTTTCGACCAACTCATCTTGTCATATAAACTATGTTGAACTCCAATAAGTTTAAATCCTGGATTCGCCACTGCCTACATCCTCTATAAGAGGGTTGGGATAGAATTCACCATATTTATATCTAGATTATTTGTAGAAAAACATAATATTTTTAATTTATAGTTTTCATATCTATACTATCAAACGCAATTTGTTGTAATATTTCTTTGTATGGAAAATATATCACGGTCTCATTCTGGTGGACCTCTCCGACTTATTTGTGGTTTATGTTTGCCATCATCAATCCACTGACTTGTGCGGATTCAAACCGTTTATTCCATTATCTAAAAAAATATCATAATTCGCGAAAGCAATTATTTGGATTTTTGGTTCCAACAACGTTGTACATGTTTTAAAATCTTAAATATTTTAATCATGAAAAACCTACAAATATTTTCAAAATATCAATCTCCAAAATAACCTTCCACCGACATTTCAATTTGAATATCATGTATAAGTGTAAATATTAAAACATAGTGTCAAAATGTATCTTATATAAATATCTGTGAAATGAATCTGAAACGTTGAATCACTTTTAAACTCATGTCCTTTTAAGTACTCCTATAAATTGCGCTTTAGAAGATAATTGATCCGCATGCATTCATTTTTTATCGAACGGTTAATAACTACTTCTCAAGCTTCTCACTTTAACTCAACTTCTTAGCGAAACCTAACCTATAAAATAGTGGCGGATGCTTAACGTAGGGATGGGGGCAAAGCCCCCTGTTAAACATTGTATAGTTTAGGGACCCCTTTGTATCATCTTTGTCTATATATTGTGTTCAATATACGCAACCCTAGTCATGGGTTTTCCACATATCTGACATGGTATCAGAGCCACCTACGAAAAACCCTAAAAAAAAACCCTAATTTTTCTTCTTTACAACTGCCGCCGCCGCCGACCACCGGCAGCCGCCGCCGTTTGCACCGCCGGAATTCTTCCTCTCCGGCGTCGTTCTTCCACTCCGACGTCCTCACGAACGCCCCCTCTCCGGCCGTTTGCACCGTCGGCCCTCTTCTCTTTGTCCTCACGAACGCAGCCGAAGCCCCACCGGTGACCTTCCCGTTGTTCTTCCGCCGTTCTCCCTACCGACGCTACCTGCCACTTTTCGTGCCTGGAATCGTCGCGCCACCTGAGTTCGCCGCGTAACCGCCGTCCCACGTCTGTCGCTCTGCCGCCGCGTGCCTGCGCAACTTCCGACCTGCTGTCACCGCCGTGTTTCCCTCGAAGTTGCCCTCTGTTCCGAGCCGCTGTCGTCTTCCCTGATCTCGCCGGATCTCGCCGCCACGATCTGTGGAACCCTAACGCCAGACCTCGCCGGATCTCGCCGTCTGGCTCTTTTTTTTCTGTTCTTCTTTTACGGCTTGCTGTGATAGTCAAAAAAAAAAGCAGCTTTTGTCTTCAAAAAGAAAAAGGAAGAAGGCTGCTGTGAAAGTCAAAGAGAAGCCACAAAAGACAAAAAAAAAGAAAAAAAATTAAAAAATATATATATATATATATATTTGTGGCAAAGGGTTATTTTCAGATCGTGTACCCTCCCATCGTCACTGTTTTACCGCCGGCTACCGAGCTTTCAGATCACCCGCTGTCATCTCACTACCGAGTGTAGGGTTTGTGGTACATTACTTTCCCTCTACCTGTGGTTAAGCACTTTGCTCTTTATTTTGTCTTCTTATTACAGTTATTTTTCGTTTTCCGTTTGTTGCAATGACTTCCTCGCCTGCCTCATCCACCCTCTCTAGCCCTACCGCTAGCCAGCTTGTTTTTGCCCTCACCAATGTTTACTCACAGTTTAGATTTAAGCTTTCATCTGATGGGTCCAAATATAAGCTTTGGCACCGCATCTTCCTTGATATGTGTAAAGGTGCCAAAGTTTATGGTCACATTACTGGCAAATCCAAACCTGCAAGTGATAATGATGAGGACTGGGAGGCCATCGACTCCCGTATAAAATCCTGGTTTTACTCAACATGTGATGCCAACCTTTTGCAAATCATTTCCAGTGATGACTGTACTGCCAAAGATTTATGGGATAAGCTTGATGAATTTTTTCTTAATAACAAAATGTCTCGAATGCTTCAGCTTCAAGAGCAGTTCCGTAACACAAAAAAAGGGACCTCCTCCATTACTGATTTCTGCCATAACTTAAAAAATCTGGCAGATGCTCTGGCTGATTGTGATTCTAAAATCGATGAGATTGAGCTTGTCATGCAAATCCTGCGTCAGTTACCACCCTCCTACCATAGCATCGTTGATGTAATCACAAACACCAAGCCCTTTCCCTCTTTTCTAGAAGCTAAAAACATGTTTCTTCTTCACGAGTCTCGTGAAGAGTCCGTTGAGCCTCACACAGAAACCCCACTTACTTCTTCCGCTGCCTTGTACTCCTCTACCCGTCTGCCCCAAATGGGAAGCCGAAAAATAAATCTAATAAGGGTCGAAATTTTGGGCGAGTTGCTTCCAAAGGGGGGGGGGTAATACTAATGTTTCTGCGAGCTCTCACTCTTTTGCAGGTACACAGGGTCACCCTCAGGCTTACTTCGGAAACTCACCTGGTCAGGTTCCACCGGCTCAGCCTGGCTTACTTGGTGCACCTCCTGTGCAATCCTTCGGGGCAGGGGCCCCTCAGTCATTTCCAGCGATGTTCAGTGCTCCTCCGCATCCCTCGCCGCATACCTTTCTTCCGCCACCGGTGCCGTCATCTCCGTACCTTTACGGGCAACACCAGTCTCCACACCCAGTGCCCGTTTCGTCTGCGTACGGTCAGCCCTTGCAGCAGTCCACACCTGTGCCACCGCCTCCTCAGCCTTCCTTTGGTGGACATGCCTCTCAGTTCAGTCAGCCTCAGTATACTGATTTGTCTTCTGTGTTTCAGGCTATGTCTGTTCAGGCGCCTCAGGACAACAATTTTTACATGGATTCGGGTGCATCCAGGCACATGACTTTCAATCAAGGTACAATGCACTATCTAACTCCTTGTAATTCCAATTTCATACAGGTTGGTAATGGTGATATGGTTCCTGCTAGATACATTGGTCACTGTACATTACCCTATTCCTCTTACCCTCTTTATCTTAACAATGTTTTAGTTTCTGATAAACTCATCAAAAACCTTATCTCTGTTCGTCGTTTTACCATAGATAATTCTGTTTCTGTTGAGTTTGATCCGTTTGGTTTCACTGTGAAGGATCTTAAAACAGGGTCTTTTCTCCAGCGTTGCGACAGTGATCACCATGATCTCTATCCCGTCCTCCCTCCCACACCTCGGTCTGCTCTTGCCTCGGCTAACGTTGCGGTTTCCTTTGACGTCTGGCATAGGAGGCTTGGTCATCCGGGTGCTGCTATCTTCCAGTTTCTAGTCTCGCGCAAGTTCATTGCTTGTTCTAGTCGAACCTCTACTTTATGTCATGCGTGTCAGTTAGGAAAACATTGTCGTTTACCTTTTTCTTTATCTACTACTAAAACTTCTCGTGTGTTTGAACTTATTCATTCTGATTTATGGACTTCCCCTGTCACCAGTTTGAGTGGTTTTAAATATTATGTACTGTTTTTGGATGATTTTTCTCATTTCTTATGGGTGTTTCCCTTACGTGCAAAATCAGAGGTGTTTTCTGTTTTTAAAACCTTTCGCGCCTACGTTCTAAACCAATTTAAAACGGACATTCAGCTTTTCCAATGTGATAACGGTCGTGAGTTTAACAATCAACCCTTCTTGGATTTTTTCAAAACTCACGACATCAAAATACGTTTTTCTTGTCCCTATACGTCACCACAAAATGGCAAAGCTGAACGCACCATTCGCACTATCAATAACACCCTCCGCACGTCCCTCATCCAAGCATCTCTCCCGCCCAAATTCTGGGTTGAGGCCCTACTTTCTTCCGTTCACACCTTTAACCTTCTTCCGTCCACTACCATTCAGTACAAAACTCCTTTTGAGGTGTTGTTTGGTTTCTCTCCTACTTATTCTCATTTGCGAGTATTTGGGTGTCTGTGCTATCCCAACACTTCGCCCACTAGTGCTCACAAACTTGCTCCTCGATACTCTGCCTGTGTCTACCTCGGCCCCAGCACGGATCATCGTGGGTATCGTTGCTTAGATCTAATCACACAAAAGGTCATCATCTCTCGTCATGTCAACTTTGACGAAACCCACTTTCCGTTTCCTGACTTCCAGCCTCGTCCCTCCTCGGAGGACTACGACGCGTTTGATGTTGATGATTCCCTCCCTTCCCTCTCTTCTATCATCGATACTTCCTCCCCTCCGTCGTCTGCTGGTTCCTCTGCTTCTGTCTCCTCTTCTCAGCCCCCACCCGCTGAGCCTTCTGGCATCTCTTCTTCACCTTCTGCTTCTTCTGCTGAGCCTTCTCAGCCTCCTGCTCCGGCTACTACCTCCGGTCATCCGATGACCACTCGTTCGCGCACAGGCTCCCTTAAGCCTAAACAGATCTTCAACCTTTCGGTCACCAGTGACATCTCTCCCATTCCTCGGTCCACTTCTCAGGCCATGTGTGACCCTCATTGGCGGGCCGCCATGGATGCTGAAATGGCTGCCATTCTTTCTAACTACACGTGGGATCTTGTTCCTAAACCTTCTGATGCTAACATAGTTGGTAATCGTTGGTTGTTTCGCCATAAGTTTGACAGCAATGGACGTCTTGAGCGTTACAAAGCCCGTCTTGTTGCTCAGGGTTTCTCACAGCAACCTGGACTGGACTTTGATGACACTTTCAGTCCCGTTGTCAAACCTGCCACTATCCGCACGGTTCTCAGCATCTCCATCTCCCGCAATTGGCCTATTCATCAGCTTGACGTTAAGAATGCCTTTCTTCATGGTGATCTCACTGAGACTGTTTACATGCGCCAGTCTCCTGGCTATGTAAATGTGTCTTTTCCCGATCATGTTTGTCGCCTACGCAAGGCTCTTTATGGCCTTAAGCAGGCACCCCGTGCGTGGTATCACCGTTTTGCTGTCTACCTTTCCTCTTTAGGTTTTCTTAGCAGTAAGACTGACACCTCTCTTTTCACGTATCATCGTGGATCTGATACTATCTACCTCATTCTTTATGTCGATGACATTATTCTTACTGCCTCCTCTCCTACTCTTATTTCCATGGTTATCTCTAAGTTATCCTCTGAGTTTCCCATGTCTGATTTGGGTCCGTTATCTTTCTTCTTAGGCATCGCTGCGTCTCGTAGCAACCACGGACTCTTTCTTTCTCAATCTGCCTTTGCTCAGGAGATTCTAGCACGAGCTTATATGGTCTCGTGCAATCCCTGCAGCACTCCGGCTGACACCAAAACAAAGCTCGCTGTTGATGGTGAGCCTGTTTCTGATCCTACCTTATATCGAAGTCTTGTTGGTGCCTTGCAATACTTAACGTTTACCCGTCCTGATATTGCCTATGCCATTCAACAGGTCTGTCTCTTTATGCATGACCCGCGTCTTCCGCATTTAAATGCGCTTAAAGGCATCCTACGGTATTTAAAAGGTACTCTGTCTCATGGTCTTCACATCAAAGCGTCAGCCGTTGATCGCTTGGTTGCTTATTCGGATGCCGACTGGGCCGGGTGTCCTAATACTCGTCGGTCCACTTCAGGGTTTTGTGTCTATTTGGGTGACAATCTCGTCTCTTGGTCTTCTAAACGGCAACATGTTGTTTCCCGCTCAAGTGCCGAGGCCGAGTACCGGGGGATAGCCAATGTAGTTGCTGAAGCTGCCTGGTTACGAAATCTCCTGCTTGAGTTGTCTTGTCCTCTCTCTCGTGCCACTGTTGTCTTTTGCGATAATGTCAGTGCCATGTATCTAGCATCTAACCCTGTTCAGCACCAAAGAACCAAGCATGTGGAAATTGGCTTACATTTTGTTAGGGAGCGTGTTGCGATTGGTCATGTGCGTGTTTTACATGTTCCATCCGCTTATCAGTATGCAGATATTTTTACAAAGGGTCTACCTTCTAGTTTGTTTCTTGATTTTCGAGATAGTTTGAACATTCGTGTTCCCCCTGATCAAACTACGGGGGTGTGTTAAACATTGTATAGTTTAGGGACCCCTTTGTATCATCTTTGTCTATATATTGTGTTCAATATACGCAACCCTAGTCATGGGTTTTCCACATATCTGACACCCCCAAACAAACCCTCAAAATCACCTACTAAAACATTGAGTTTTAGGATTAATTGTATTTTTTAAAACCAAATGAGCCCCCCAATAATTTAAAGGTGAGGTCTCAAAGCCGATTTTTGTCATCTATTTTGAACTTTTAGTTCAAGAAGTTATTATTTTAAGGATCAATTAAACTTTAATTCGCATCTTATAAGTCTTAACCAACTTAACCTTTTGCACAAAATCATTTATTTCTCTTATTTTGTTTGTTATAATGCTAATGATTTCTTGCTAATTGAATTTAAATTATTGAGATCTTGTCCCTAACTATGAATGTGTAATGTGTTCATTTTGCTGTTAGTTTAATTAAAATACGCTTAAGTGCATCGTAAAAGATATTTGAAAATCAGATCGAACCAATTCGAACCAAACCGAACTGAATAAATTATATTTATTTGATTAAAGTGAATTGTTTAAGTCGAAAACCAAATAAATAAGAAACGTATTGGTTCGAAGGTGTGATTCGGTTTAAATTTTTTTAACACCTTTAAATATACCAATAAGAAAAGTTTTTAAATCCATCAGTGTTATAAAATATACTCTTAATGTATTGGTGATCTTTAACCTTTAACAAATTTTTACTTAAAACAGGTATGCATTTCATATTTTAACATATTACATACAAATAAGACTTCCATACAGATAACCAGCAACTTTTATTTTATATAAATACAAGTCGCTATAACATTACTCCTCTGGTTGCAAAAGTCAAACTTTGACCGGAATGGCCTTGAGAGGCAATTTATTATGTAATGTCATCATCCCATTCAATTTTCCAATAAAATTTATAAATCAAAAGATCCCAAAATCAAATGCTATCATTGAAGAAAATATTATGGTATTACTTTCCAAAATATACGGAGACACCTTTACAAAACTAAAACTTTTACTCTTCGTTACAAATAATAAGGTGGCACGTGTCATCGTGTACCCTTATGAAGGTCCGTCGATGATGGTGTCCAGGTTTAAAGCTTTTGTAATTTTACCGTATTTTCATGGGTAACAGTAGGTTTTCGATGCCGTAAAATCCTTGAGCGACCATGAATGACCTTGAGTCATAGCAGGTGAATTTCCATCGTTACATGACTTTGGCGATGTCTGAATTTATAAATGGAATAGATGAGATATTCCACTACCGTGTATACACCCCAGAAAGCTTACCGGTGCGTCATAAATCAAATAATTGTATTGCATTATTGACATGAAGCTATCCTTTGCTTTTTAGACCTCTCATAGATAAACACATACGCACACCTACATATATACACACATTGTGTATAGATAGATCGATTAGAAAGATAAGGTAGAGAGATCGGAAAGATGAACTCTAACACATTCTTTCTCGTAATATCCTCTTTCATATTCTTATATGTCCTTACCACCAAGTTGATCAGGTGGAAGTCGGGCAGCATTGCCCGACTTCCACCTGGTCCTTACCCATTTCCGATAATCGGAAACATCTTTGAACTCGGAAAAAACCCTCATATATCACTTACTTCCCTCTCCAGAACCTACGGCGGATTGATGAGCCTTAAATTCGGTAGCACCATCACCGTTGTTGTATCCTCACCCGAATTTGCCAAAGAAATCCTTCTCAAACACGACCTATCCTTCTCTAGCCGATGGGTACCGGACACTGGCAGGGCGGCTAACCACCATCTATTCTCTGTGGCATGGTTGCCGGTTGGCGATCAATGGCGAAGGCTAAGAAAATTATCCAAAGAACACTTGTTCTCCATGCAACAGCTCGATGCTGGTCAGCTCCTACGCAGGGAAAAGATTCGAGAACTTGTTGATTACGTTCACGAATGTGCTATGACTCGAAAACCTATAAATATTGGTGGTGTTGCGTTCACCACGGCTTTTAACGTTCTCTCCAACTTCATCTTCTCCACCGATATGGCTCGTCACGATTCTCTTGAATCTCAAGAATTCAAGGATGTCGTATCTAGCATAGCGGAAGTTTTCGGAAAGCCGAATTTAGTGGACTTTTTTCCGTTGCTAAAACCGTTCGATCCACAAGGGTTGCTTCGAGAGGCCACCGTTTATATCGAAAAACTAATGGCGATATTGGATAGAATCATCGAGCAACGGGTGCAAGCGAGCGCCAAATCATTTGCTCGTGTGGCCTCGATGAACGACGTTTTAGATCTGCTGCTGGACCTCAGTCGGAAAAATGAATCCGAGTTTAGCCGAAACGACATGCTTCACTTGCTTTTGGTAAGGATTATGTGGAACATATTTAATTATATATATTTGTTAAAGAACGATTTCCTAGGTTTATTTATACATGTGTTTTGATGATCTGTATCTCGCTGATAAATTCTTTTTACGAATTTTTCTGCAGGACTTATTTGCTGCCGCAACCGATACAACGACAAGCACCTTGGAATGGGCGATGGCCGAGTTAGTACACAACCCCGAGAAAATGGCAAAAGCTCGGTCAGAGCTCAAGGAAGTTGCCGGGAAGGACAACACGATTATCATGGAATCAGACATCGCTGGGCTCCCATATCTAGAAGCGGTCGTTAAAGAAACCTTCCGTCTACACCCTCCTCTCCCGTTTCTACTCCCGCACAAAGCCTTAAGTGATGTAGAAATCGGAGGCTTCGTTGTGCCTAAAGATGCACAGATCTTATGTAACGTCTGGGCCATTGGTCGAGATCCGACTGTATGGTCCAACCCTCATGAGTTCATGCCGGAAAGGTTCTTAGATGTCGATATCGACTACAGCGGACAAGACTTTGAGCTCATTCCGTTTGGTTCCGGGAGGAGGATTTGTCCCGGATTGCCTCTTGCTCATAGAATGTTGCATCTTATGCTCGCCTCCCTGATTCAGAAGTTTGATTGGGAACTCGAGGGAAAGATGAGACCAGAAGATATGGATATGACCGAGAGATTTGGATTAACGTTGCACAAAAACGTTCCTCTCATAGCCATTCCGATCAATATCTAATACTAGCAGATATCGAACTCATCACAATCTGCAAGGAGATCTTCTGGAGGAACTGTATGTGTTGGGATTATTTTAGAGACTTGGGTTCATGTGAGACAAACATGTTTTCGTGAGACCGGTAAGACCACAAAATAATACTTGAAACTTCACAGCACAATACTAAAGGTAAAAAAAAATTAAAACCCAAACCTTCACGGTGTTTTAGTTTGAATTTTCAAGTGTTATTATATAGTTTTACCGGTCTTATAAAAATAGTTTGATGATTTCAAGTCTATTAGAAATGATGGTGATAAATAATAATTTTAAGTTACTAATTATCATGTAAGATTCTATATGTAGATTCTGTTGGGAGTATAATCCAATCTATACTATATTTAGGATCCAATAAGTGAGTGGTAGGTGGTTAAAAGAAGTGGTATTAGTGGTCCTAGTTTCTTAGTATTTTCTTTCTGTATGCATTGGTACTTTGTTTCTTTTGTTGAAGTGTATGGAAGATAACTACAAAAATTAATAAGAGGTCTATGTGGCTCTTTGTTTTCTTCTTTCAAAATACAGCAACCATTAATAATATGATTCAACATATTTGGTATTTGTTAGCCCATTTTGAGCTAGGCCCGTTTTTGGCAATTAACTAGGAGAAGTCAGGCTTTGGGTGTGAAAATAAGCATACGGACCTAGTTTTATGCATACGGTAAGCATATGTCATCGTTTCATTCATTTATTGTAGTGTAAAAAATAATATGATCGTGAAAGGTGTTACCATATCAATTTATTTTGTGCCACCATCTATGAGTTAAAATTGCAATAAAACCACAAGTTTTTCTTGGTAGAGTTGGTTATTCTTTGTTTTTCAAATGAAAGGTCGTCTTACATTTGAAAAACAATGAAACAACTATCAAACCAATATTGATTTTGTAAAAATATTTCCATATATGTTTCTTACAATGAAATGGTATATGTTTCTTAGAATTTTTTTTGTCCACCCCTGTTTAGTGGGGCCTTGAAATATATTTAATTTTGGCCTAATTGGCTTATACTTTAGCCCGGGCTCAAATTTACTGGATGGGCAACGCCTATATGTCTTCCTATATTTGTATCTTAGTCTAGTTTTAATAACCACAGTATCCAAGATGTTGTTCATACCAGGTCCGTTCGAAAACTACCTCATGTTCTACATTATAAACAGAGTCGGCCTTGGTGCTGGGTCTGATGGGCGACGAGCCGACGACCCATGGCATCAAAGCCCAGGAGCATCAATTCAATATATAGGTCTCTCTTACTACTTAATAAAAATAAATAAATGCAACAAGCAAGACTTAAACATGGGATCTCACATGTAACAACCTAGAAGCTTACCACTGCTCTAGTTGTACTTTCGATTTTTTTTATTTCCTCGTTTTAATTTTATCATGTTCTGTCTTGATTTATTTTATTTTAGAATTTAATTTATTTTATTATGACAAATTTTTATGTGAGATAAGATAAAAACTAAATAAACCATACAAAAAATTAATCTCAACCATTAATCAAGTGTAAATGTGTAATAAATAGTAGATTCAATGAATATCTGGATTGTTTTTTAATATAAAATATTTATCATAATAAATGAATTAACCCTAATAAACAAACCCTCATCGTTTCTGTAAATATCACAATTTAATTAGTTAATTTGGCTTGTATTAATAGTTGAGTGTGTAGAAGATCTCTCCTATTATATTAACAGAGAGCGAGAGAGAGGATCGGCTGAGAACTCATCTTCCATTGCGAAAGTGAGGATGTCCGAAAGCGCGGCACATGTCATATTCAGTCTGAATAATACAAGTGTTAATGCTTTATTCACGGTGAATACTAAATAATAAAACATTCAGTCTGAATGTTGTATTATTCAATATGAAATTAAGCATGATACTTAGTCAGAAAAATCATGTAGTATATTCATATTTAATGGGACACGTGAGGCGTTCTCGGCAATCCTTCCGTTTTATTTTTTGGAAGAGGTATCCCAGACCACATTGGGCCCAGACTAATCCTCGGCAATTTTTGGGCCGAAGCCCGACTGCTAAAGCATGCAGCCCGGGGTCGAAGCCCCCGTACCTCCAGAATGCGTTCCCCAGGGCTCGAACTCGGGTTCACCACTATGTAGTGCCCAAGCCTTACCACTAGGCTAACACTCCTTTGGTTCGGCAATCCTTACGTTCGCAATGATAGATGAGTTTTCAGTTGAACTTGCTCTTAAATATATATATATATATATATATATATATATAGGGTCAGAGAAAGGTTCAAATGAGAAGTGCTAAAAAATACGAAGTAGAGAAGTGATCTACACCATTCATCCGGTCAATAAAGGTGGCTTTGACCAGTTACGGTAGACGCGATCACGGAGGATTGACGCGATTCATGGGAGGGTAGAGATTATTAAAGGAGGGGACCCGGTCAAAGCCGCCTTTATTGACCGGATGAGAGGTGGAGATCACTTCTCTACTTCTCATTTTTTTAGCACTTCTTATTTGAATCTAATACTATAGGGTCAACTTCAAATGTGAACTCAATTTTGGTTGTGAACGTGAGGACCAATCTCAACCATACATCTTCGGTTACGGTGGACACGATCACAGTTGACGAGATGGGAGGGTAGAGATTATTAAAAGAAGGGACCAGTCAAAACCACATTTACTGACAAGATGAGTGACTAAGATTCGTGCTCAAATTCACAACCAAAATTAAGTTCACATTTAAACTTTACTCTATACTTGCATTGAATCGTTGACATAAAGCTATCCTTTGCATTCTAGACCGCTCATACATAAACAAGACCAAGTCTCAACAGATAACTGTCCAATACATAAATACACACACATATGTATTGATTGGAAAGATAAGATAGAGAGATCAGAAAGATGAGCTCTAACACATTCTTTCTCATAGTACCCACTTTCATATTCTTATATTTCCTTACCACCAAGTTCATCAGGTGGAAGTCGGGTAACGCTGCCCGACTTCCACCTGGTCCCTACCCATTTCCGATAATGGGAAACATCTTCGAACTCGGAAAAAACCCTCATATCGCACTTACTTCTCTCTCGAAAACCTACGGCAGATTGATGACGCTTAAATTGGGTAGCACCATCACCGTTGTTGTATCCTCAACCGAATTTACCAAAGAAATCCTTCTCAAACACGACCTATCCTTCTCTAGACACGGGACGGGCGGCTAACCACCATCTATTCTCCATCTTGTGGTTGCCGGTTGGCGATCAATGGCGAAGGCTAAGAAAAATATCCAAAGAATACTTGTTTTCCGTGCAACAACTAGATGCCGGTCAGCCCCTACGCAGGGAGAAGATTCAAGAACTTGTTGATTACGTTCACGAATGTTTTACAAACCGAAAACCTATAAACATCGGCCTTGTTGCTTTCACCACGACTTTTAACGTTCTCTCCAACTTCATCTTCTCCACCGACATGGCTCGTTACGATTCCCATGAATCTCAAGAATTCAAAGATGCGGTATCTAGTTTAGTGGATGTTCTCGGAAAGCCAAATTTAGCTGACTTTTTTCCATTACTAAAACCGTTCGATCCACAAGGGTTGCTTCGAGAGGCCAACGTTTATATCGGAAAATCAATTGCGATATTGGATGGAATGGTCGAGCAACGGCTGCAAGCGACTGCCAAATCCTCGTCTCATGCCGTGTCCTCAACAAACGACGTTTTAGATTTGCTGCTGGACCTCAGTCGGAAAAATGAATCCGAGTTTAGCCGAAACGATGTGGTCCACTTGCTTTTCGTAAGGATATGTGGAACATATTTGAATATCTTTTAAAAAGCAATTTCCTCCTTGGTTTATTTATACAGGTTTTTTAATGGTTTGTATCTGGCTGATAAATTCTTTTTATGGAATCCTGCATAGGACTTAATTTCTGCGGCAACAGACACCACGACAAGCACCTTGGAATGGGCGATGGCCGAGTTAGTACGCAACCCCAAAAAAATGGCAAAAACTCGGTCGGAGCTCGAGGAATTCGCCGGGAAGGACACCATGATTATCGAGGAATCAGACATTGGTAAGCTCCCATATCTAGAAGCGGTCGTTAAAGAAACCCTTCGGCTACACCCTCCGGCCCCGTTTCTAATCCCGCACAAAGCCTTGTGTGATGTAGAAATCGGAGGCTTCGTGGTGCCTAAAGATGCACAAATCCTATGTAATGTGTGGGCCATTGGTCGAGATCCGACGGTGTGGTCCAACCCTCATGAGTTCATGCCGGAAAGGTTCTTAGATGTCGATATCGACTACAAAGGCCGAGACTTTGAGCTCATTCCTTTTGGTTCTGGGAGGAGGATTTGTCCGGGATTGCCTCTTGCGCATAGAATGTTGCATCTGATGCTCGGCTCCTTGATACGCAAATTTGATTGGGAACTCGAGGGAGAGACGAGAGCAGAAGATATGGATATGAGCGAGAGGTTTGGAATAACGTTGCACAAAAGCGTTCCCCTCGTGGCCATTCCGATCGAAATCTGATACTATCAGATACCGAGCTCATCACGATATGCAAAGAGAACATCCGTAGAAATTCTTTGTGTTAGGATTATAATATTAAAAACGATAGCGCTAAATAATGATTTTAAGTTACTAATTAGCATGAGTATACTCCATCTTTTTTTCTATGTGGATCTAGGTTTATTATCTACCTCTGCATAAAAGTAAAACAATTTACCTTTCTAGAAATTGGCATTATCACATATGGATTTGGGGAATTTGGGTTTTCCACCTCCACTCATTGATCCAAGTCTCCAAGATTCAAGAATCAAACTTTTGTAATCGAAGCCAGATCGTTTGGGTTACTCGTGTAATCAACAGAGTTCAGAAACGTGATTGACTGAGTGATTTCGACTACATATCCTTCCAATCTTCAACAGGCTTGGGCCATAAGTTTATGACTAGACTTGAGAAGATGATGCCCATGGGCTAGGGCCGGCCCTGCATACCTATATACTATCTATACGAAAGTTTGGTTGCGAACATTAGGACAACTAAGAGCGTGACATGTGTCACATTTAGCCTGAATAATATAACATCGGTGAATGTTCATGCATTATTCATAATGAATAATGTTGTATTATTCAAAAGAAACTCGTGCTTTTATATATATATATAGATGAAAGTTCAATTGCAAACCACCTTTTCATTGTGAACGTGAGGACAAACGAGAGCGCGACACGTGGCAATTTGAAATTTTTTTGGCTTAGTCATTCAGACTGAATAACACTACTTGCACTCTGATGAATTCGGACCCGGGCGGGTCAGCCGCGGGTCATCCGCGGGTCAAGGCTTATTCAGTCTGAATAACGCTTTATTCAGTCTGAATAACGCTTTATTCAGTCTGAATAACGCTTTATTCAGTCTGAATAACGCTTTATTCAGACTGAATAAATCTTGACCCGCCGATTTCAATTGCCACGTGTCGCGCTCTGGGCTGTCCTCACGTTCACAACGAAAAAGTGGTTTGCAATTGAACCCGCCCCTATATATATATATATATATATAGGAAAGTTCAAATGTGAACCACTTTTTGGTTGTGAACGTGAGGACAGCCGAGAGCGCGACACGTGACAGGTTTATAGAATAACGTTACACATTTGAACCAAAGTTCAAATGTGAACCACTTTTTGGTTGTGAACGTGAGGACAACCGAGAGCGCGACACGTGGCGGCTTTGTGTGTGATCCCTCTCTTAAATTCAATGCCCTCCCATGAATCGCGCCTAGTCATCCGCCGTGGATCTGACTTGGCGCTTAATCATCCGCCACGTGTCGCGCTCTCGGTTGTCCTCACGTTCACAACCAAAAAGTGGTTCACATTTGAACCCACCCCTATATATATATATATATATATATATAAAAGGGGAATTATAAATGGACCACCTATGGTGAAAATGGGTAGGTTTATGTGTGTGAGCACAAAATCATGTTAGACAACTTTTTCTTTGCGAGAGCACATAAATAACATCAAACCATTATATCATAATATTTTACCATGGTTCTAAATGGCGTGAGGCGTGGCGTAGTGGCGAGGTCAAGCCTCAAGCCTTACGAGTTACGGCGAGGCAATGACGTTTTCCAAGACGTGACTTAAGGCGGAAAATCTGTATGTATTTAGTGTGTATATAGATATCCTTGTATCTCAGTGTACTAAACTATAATGATTAAAATTCATTTAAAGCTATAAACAAAAGAAGATTCATGTATTGGTCATTTTATAAAATATACAAAGCTTAAAACCATAAATTAGATATAAAAATAATAATAATCTATTCACGTCTTATAACTCGCCATAACCCGCCATAACCCGCCATAACGCGCCTTAACGCGAACGACGCCTTAGAGCCATGCCATGACCTTTAACGTGGTGTAAAGGTTTAAAGTATTTTGTAATTACACAGTATTTTATTGGATAACAATGGGTTTTCGATGCACATAAAATCCTCAAACAACTATGAATGACCTGGATTCATAGTAGGTGAATTTCCATCACCACACGACTTTGACAAGGATCTAGATTTTTAGTAGTGCGTCACAAATCAAATAATTTATTTCTAATAACTCTTGACGAAAATAATATGAATTAAGTACATATAATTATATTGCATTATTGAAACATGAAAGCAATCCTTTCTTTTTAAACATCTTGTAGATAAACAAAATAAGTACCCCACATACACCTCCACCTACATATAAAGACACATTGGGTCTATAGATTAATTGGAAAATAGAGATAGGGAGATCGGCAAGATGAGCTCTAGCACATTCTTTCTCTTAGTATCCACGTTCATATTCTTATATCTCCTTACCACCAAGTTGATCAGACGGATGTCGGGCAGCGATGTCCGACTTCCACCTGGTCCTTACCCACTTCCAATAATTGGAAACATCTTTGAACTCGGAAAAAACCCTCATGTCTCACTTACTTCCCTCTCGAAAACCTATGGTGGATTGATGACCCTTAAATTGGGTAGCACCGTCACCGTTGTTGTATCCTCCACCGAATTTGCCAAAGAAATCCTTCTCAAACACGACCTATCCTTCTCCAGCCGATGGGTCCCAGACGCCGGCCGGGCGGGTAACCACCATCTAATCTCCATGTTTTGGTTGCCGGTTGGCGATCAATGGCGAAGGCTAAGAAAATTATCCAAAGAACACTTGTTCTCCGTGCAACAACTCGATGCTGGTCAGCTCCTACGCAGGGAGAAGATTCATGAACTTGTTGATTACGTTCACGAATGTTTTACAAACCGAAAACCTATAAACATCGGCCGTGTTGCATTCACCACGACTTTTAACGTTCTCTCCAACTTCATTTTCTCCACCGACATGGCTCGTTACGATTCCCTTGAATCTCAAGAATTCAAGGATGCCGTATCTAGTTTAGTGGATGTTCTCGGAAAGCCTAATTTAGCGGACTTCTTTCCGTTACTAAAACCGTTTGATCCACAAGGGTTGCTTCGAGAGGCCAACGTTTATATCGAAAAATCAATGGCGATATTGGATGGAATGGTCGAGCAACGGGTCCAAGCGACCGCAAAATCTTCGTCTCATGTCGCGTCCTCAACAAACGACGTTTTAGATTTGCTGCTGGACCTCAGTAGGAAAAATGAGTCCGACTTTAGCCGAAAAGACGTGCTCCACTTGCTTTTCGTAAGGATATGTGGAACATATTTCAATATCTGTTTTTCCTCCTAGGTTTATTTATACAGGTTTTTTTTATGGTCTGTATCTCGCTGATAAATTCTTTTTATGGAATCTTGTGTAGGACTTATTTTCTGCGGCAACTGATACCACAACAAGCACCTTGGAATGGGCGATGGCCGAATTAGTACACAACCCTGAAAAAATGGTGAAAGCTCGGTCGGAGCTCGAGGAAGTCACCAGGAAAGACGACATGATTATCAAGGAATCAGACATCAGTAAGCTCCCATATCTAGGAGCAGTCATTAAAGAAACCTTCCGGCTACACCCTCCGGTCCCGTTTTTACTTCCGCGGAAAGCCTTGTGTGATGTAGAAATCGGAGGCTTCGTTGTGCCTAAAGATGCACAAATCCTATGTAATGTGTGGGCCATTGGTCGAGATCTGACCGTATGGTCCAACCCTCATGAGTTCATGCCGGAAAGGTTCTTAGATGTCGATATCGAGTACATAGGCCGAGACTTTGAGCTCATTCCGTTTGGTTCTGGGAGGAGGATTTGTCCGGGATTGCCTCTTGCGCATAGAATGTTGCATCTGATGCTCGCCTCCCTGATACACAAATTTGATTGGGAACTCGAGGGAGAGATGAGACCAGAAGATATGGATATGAGCGAGAGGTTTGGAATAGCGTTGCACAAAAACGTTCCTCTCATGGCCAATCCGATCGAAATCTGATACTAGCAGATATTGAACTCATTACATTATGCAAAGAGAACATCAGTAGAAATTATGTGTTAGGAATATTAAAAATAATGATTTTAAGTTGGTAATTATCATGTAAAAATCTGTATGTAGATTTTGTTGGAGTATAATGCGAGTAAAAATGCCTGTCTCCATCTTCCCTATCCCATTCCTATCCACCAATCACATATTGCCACATCACTAAATTTTAAATAAACCTAATAAATATTCTCTAATTATATCTCTAAGTTGACGGAGGTAACCTTCCATCAAAACCTCCCTCTCTCTCTCTCCACTATCTTAATTAAAATTATAAAATATAATTTTTCTTTCACATTTTTATATACTTAAATTACTTTTTCATTTTTGATTTATTTATTTTATATAAAATAATTTCGTATTATATATTTTATATTTAAAATCTATGAGAAATAACACAAAACAACTCGACGTTTAATCGACGAGGTTGAAATTTTCTAAACCATAGGCATTGGATTGATAATTAGTTAGCATTATGTGAACCCAACGCAATCTGATGATCCTAATAACTTTTTTCTAACTTAATTTGATTGTTAAACTTTTATCAATATGCACATTAAACAATTACATCATCGTATAAACTCTTCATAGGCATATAATTTAAATCTTTCTCCATCTCTATATAACTCATACATATATGTTTAATAATCTGAACACACACAAAAACGTGTGCACATACATACATACACACACACTGCAAATAAAAATAGTAGGTTAGGTTGAGATTTTTCAAACTATAAACATTAGGTTGGGTTGATCAAAGGTTTTCAACTCAATCAACTAAGGCGTGAGCGCTCCTAATTAGAAGGTTGGAAAGAAAAACAAATTTTAAAAAAAAAGATAATTATAAATATAAAAAGTGAATTTGATTTGTTAAAAAATTAAATGTAAAATACGAATAGTTTTATATAAAATAAATAATAAATTAATAATAAAAATGAGAGAGTAATTTGAGTATATAAAAAGTAAGAAAAAAATGTATTTTATAACTTCAATTAATATAGTGGAAGAGATATGTGCTGTTTAAAAAACAAAAAAAATAGTGGAAGAGATGGAGATTTTGACGGAGAGTCACCTCCGTTAAATTGTCATATAATTAGAGGATAATTAAAAAAATTAATTTAAAAATTAGTGATGTGGCAATATTTGATTGGTGGATAGAAATGGGATAGAGATGAGATAGGAAAGATGGAGACAGGTGATTTTTACTCGATCGGGGGTAAGTTTATGTGTGTACGTACAAAATCACGTTAGACAACCTTTTTTTGCGAGAGCACATAAATAACATGTAACCATTATATCATAATATTTTACATTTATTATAGTGTTTTAATGTGAAGTTTAAAATTTTTGTGGTTGTACAATGTTTTGATGGATTTTCGATGCACATAAAACCTCAAACAACTATGAGGGACGTGGATCCATAGTAGGTGAATGAATTTCCGTCACCACACGACTTTGACATTGTCTTGATTTTTAGTAGTGTGTCACAAATCAAATAATTGATTTTTAATAACCCTTGACGAAAATAATATGAGATTGACCTTGTATATAATTTAGTACATATAATTATATTGCATTATTGACACATGAAAGCAATCCTTTCCTTTTTAAACCTCTTGTAGATAAAGAAGATAAGTACCCAACATACACCTCCACCTACATATAAAGACACATTGGGTCTATAGATTGATTGGAAAATAGAGATAGAGAGATCGGCAAGATGAGCTCTAACACATTCTTTCTCTTAGTATCGACTTTCATATTCTTATATCTCCTCACCACCAAGTTGATCAGACGGATGTCGGGCAGCGATATCCGACTTCCACCTGGTCCTTACCCATTTCCGATAATCGGAAACATCTTTGAACTCGGAAAAAACCCCCATATCTCACTTACTTCCCTCTCGAAAACCTATGGTGGATTAATGACCCTTAAATTGGGTAGTACGGTCACCGTTGTTGTATCCTCCACCGAATTTGCCAAAGAAATCCTTCTCAAACACGATCTATCCTTCTCCAGCCGATGGGTCCCAGACGCCGGCCGGGCGGGTAACCACCATCTATTCTCCATGTTTTGGTTGCCGGTTGGCGATCATTGGCGAAGACTAAGAAAATTATCCAAAGAACACTTGTTCTCCGTGCAACAACTCGACTCGGGTCAGCTCCTACGCAGGGAGAAGATTCAAGAACTTGTTGATTACGTTCACGGATGCTTTACAAGCCGAAAACCAATAAATATCGGCCGTGTTGCGTTCACCACAACTTTTAACGTTCTCTCCAACTTCATCTTCTCCACCGACATGGCTCGTTACGATTCCCTTGAATCTCAAGAATTCAAGGATGCAGTTATCTAGTTTAGCGGATGCTCTCGGAAAGCCTAATATAGCGGACTTTTTTCCGTTACTAAAACCGTTTGATCCACAAGGGTTGCTTCGAGAGGCCAACGTTTATATCGGGAAATCAATGACGATATTGGATGGAATGGTCGAGCAACGAGTCCAAGCGACTGCCAAATCTTCGTCTCATGCCGCGTCCGCAACAAACGACGTTTTAGATTTGCTGCTGGACCTCAGTCGGAAAAATGAATCCGAGTTTAGCCGAAAAGACGTGCTCCACTTGCTTTTCGTAAGGATACGTGGAACATATTTCAGTATCTGTTCTTCCTCTTAGGTTTATTTATACAGGTTTTTTTTATGGTCTGTATCTGGCTTATAAATTCTTTTTATGGGATCTTGTGTAGGACTTATTTTCTGCAGCAACCGATACCACGACAAGCACCTTGGAATGGGCGATGGCCGAATTAGTACACAACCCTGAAAAAATGGTGAAAGCCCGGTCGGAGCTCTTGGAAGTCACCAGGAAGGACGACTTGATTATCAAGGAATCACACATCAGTAAGCTCCCATATCTACGAGCAGTCATTAAAGAAACCTTCCGGCTACACCCTCCGGCCCCACTTCTACTTCCGCGCAAAGCCTTGTGTGATGTAGAAATCAGAGGCTTCGTTGTGCCTAAAGATGCACAAATCCTATGTAACGTGTGGGCGATCTGTCGAGATCCGACCGTTTGGTCTGACCCTAACAAGTTCATGCCAGAAAGGTTCTTAGATGTCGATATCGACTACAGCGGTCTAGACTTTGAGCTCATTCCGTTTGGTTCCGGGAGGAGGATTTGTCCGGGATTGCCTCTTGCGCATAGAATGTTGCATCTGATGCTCGCCTCCCTGATACACAAATTTGATTGGGAACTCGAGGGAGAGACGAGAGCAGAAGATATGGATATGAGCGAGAGGTTTGGAATAACGTTGCACAAAAACGTTCCTCTCGTGGCCATTCCGATCGAAATCTAATACTAGCAGATATTGAACCATCACAAAGAGAACATCAGTAGAAATTCTTTGTGTTAGGATTATATATTAAAAACGATAGCCATAAATAATGATTTTAAGTTACTAATTATCATGTAAAAATCTATATGTAGATTTTGTTGGAGTATAATCCTAGTTCCCTTTCTTTTGCCTTCTAAAAAATATATTTTTCAGTATTTTTAGGATCCAATAAGTTAGTGGTAGGTGGTTAAAAGGAATGGTATTAGTTTTAGGTGGTTAAAAGAAATGGTATTAGTAGGTGTTTTGGTATTTCCTTTCGGTATTTATTGGTAGTTTGTTTCTTTTGTTGAAGTGTGTGTGAAAGAAAATTACAAAAACTGAAAAGAGATTTCTTCAAATATCTCTCTTCTATGTGGCTCTAGGTTTTCTTATTCTTCTTCCAAAATACAACAACCATTAATAAGTTGATTCAACAGATTTGGTATTTGATAGCTTGTTTTGAGCGAGGGACGATCTTCCAAACCTGCTTTCAGTAACAAGAGTAAAAGCATTGGGCTGGTTTTGAGTGTGAAAACAAGTTCTGATAAAGTTATTTTTCCTAGATTTTAATTTTTAATTTTGTATTTATTGTGTTAATATTAAAATTCATAATAACAACACTACAAAAACGTGGTTGATTATCCACATTTTTTAACAATGGTGATACACTTAAAAGTGTGAAAAACTATAATAAAACGTGGATATATTTTGCGTTACAATTTTTATCAAATCTCAACATTTGAAAGTGTGAAAATTATAGTAAAAATCACGTTTATTAGTGTGGACAAATTATTTAAATTTTCACATTTCTAAGTATGGAAAATTTGAAAAATAATTATAAGGTTACAAAAGTCAAAGATTTAATGTGTGAATTTTTTTAATTATAAATGTGGAGTTTTTTGTTTTTGTACAATCTCTATATAAATGACATTTTTTGTAGTGCAAGGCTCGAATTAAGATCTTACATTTGAAATTAATGAACCAATCACTAAATTTTGTAAAATATTTCCATGTATGTTTGTTAGAATGAAATGGTGCCACAATAAAAAGAATTATGATCTACCCCTATTTACCGGGACCATGGAAAATATGTTTGGCTCAGGTTTCCCTAGGTCTACCTTGCTACGACTTCACCCCCAGTCGAAGACCCCACCGTGGTATGCGCCAATAAGACCACCAAAAGCCTTTTGTGGCACTAGTGGTACACAAAAGTCATGGGTGATCATTGGTCTGATGCTTTGGGCGAAACCTATTCCCAGGGTGTGACGGGCGTGTGTACAGGGCCCCGGTACATATTCATCGCGGCATGCTGATCTGCGATTACTAGCGATTCCAACTTCATGTTCCCACTACAATAAAATGTTCAATTATCCACGTGTTTTTTTCCACGGTTGGTGAAGGCGTGGTAATTTCTTTGTATATTTTTCACACCAACAAACGTATAAAAAATATCCGCAGTTATAGATGTGTACAATTTAACTGTTTCAATAATGAAAAAAAGGTTAACATGTAAGATTGTGTGAAAAATGTCCACAATTAAGAATGTGTAAAATAATTTTAGGAAATCCACGTTTAAGAAAGTATGTAAAAAGTCCACGGTTAAAAATGTGGAAAATAATTAAAAAAGTTGACATTTAAAAGCATGTAAAATTTTTAAACACGTCAAGGCGTGGACTTCTTTAACTAAGGGGTTGTTTACCCCTGATTACCTCTTACCGATGACTAACCTCTTACCTGATTAAGAGGTGACATTGTTTACCAAAATAAAACATTACTCTGACCGTCCTGTAGCCTCTGACCGTCCTCTGTCCATAAACAAAGAACAAATTACATCTTTCCAGGATAAGAGGTAACATTTCCCTGTTTATCCTTCCCAAAGTAGCTTGTTGAAACTATAAGATTGTTCACTATAAGAATGTTTATCGCCTCCTCTTTTTTCTTTTTCTTTCTCTTTCTTGTTTTGTTATTAGAAAGGAAAACACATAGAACTTGAAAAACATCAACCATTGTTGGGTTGAAAACCCTAATTTCTTTTATCATCACAGGGCTTCAAGAATTATAAAAGCAAAGCAACTCATCTTGAATTGATAATTAGACCAAAACCCTCCTTGGTGGCTAATGGTGAATAGTGTTTTTTTAGATTTTTCTGAACTGTGAGTTTTCATAGTGATAGATGAGGGAGGAAGATGAAGAATACGACTTGCCTTCTCAATTTTGACCCAAAATGTTTTTGTAAGAGAGGTACTTTAAAGATTTTAAAATAAGTAAGTGGTTAAATTTATTTAAGTTACAAATATTTAAATAACGATAAAGAAAACAATTAATGTTGAATGCGTAGGAGTTAATATTTGTAATAATTGATTAACAATAACTTTTTACTAATTATTTATTTAAGATATAAGGGTATAATGATCATTTTCATTGAGTCAGTACTTAATACAAAATATTTGGTAAACATATATTTTTGATCCAACACTTATTTAGGTCAGACCTCTTATTTTAGTCAGACCTTTTATTTCAGACAGCGCTTATCAATTCTAGTTGGTAAACAACCCCTAAATAAATTAAATTGGAAAATTATTATCCCAATCGAAAAAGGGAAATACATGTATATCCTTCTAAACCTCTAAAACTCTCATATATATGTCCTTCTCTCTAATTTTATTATATTTTAAACACTAAAATATATAAATCATTATCCATAAATTTGAATTTATTTTCTAAATTACCTAAATACCCTTTCTAATTTCCAATCCCAAAATCAAATCAATACCAAATGGTTTCTTAATTCACAAAGTTAAATCAAACCCTTGCCTCTATTTTGATCGATTTCACAACCTATCATGATTAATTCACAAGAAATTGGTGCACAATTTATCATCTTTGCATTTGTAATCGTTGACCTAAACCTCAAGTCCTTGTCTCTATTTTGATCGATTTCACAGCCTGTCATGATTAATTCACAAGAAATTGGTGCACAATTTATCATCTTTGCAGGATTCGAGTCAATAGATATCAACAAGAACGGTAAGTAATCTCAGTTGGTTGTTTATCATTGTTAACTAGTTAAATGGCCCGTGTAATACACGGACGATTTAAACATATTGTTTTAGTTTCTAATAAGAATTAACATTTGCATTATAAAGTTTACAAATAATTCACCACAAACCAAACGTAATATCCAATTAACAATATAAATATGACTTAGTTAATTGATAAAATAAACATTAATGATTTAGTTTAATCATAACCATTTAGGAAATTATATATATAACATTTAAATTACTTTTCTTTCATTTTTTATTCAAAGCTTTCTTTGAAATTTTTATTATTAAATATTTTAGTCATCTAATAGTTGTTAAAATATCTGAAATTCTTTTGCTGAAAGATTTGAATTTCGTGAATGATTCTAAAACGGGAGGGATTCTGAAATAAATTATATAGTGTTTTTGATTTGTAGGGTTTTAAAAAAAATTATTATTTATAAATGATCTATAGAATTAGTAAGATTAAAAGGATGGAATCTTTAAATTTCGAGAACATCAACAATAGCGTTTTAAATAAAATAAACCATTATTATTTATAAATAATCTATAAAAAAATTTAGATTAAAAATAGGAATCTTTAAATTTCAAGAATATCAACGATAGAATTGTAATAAAATGTAAACAACTTAATTTATATCTATTCTTAATATTTACTAATATAAATATATTAAAAAAATATTCAATATTATACTCATTTTGAAGGTATCGTCGAGACGATTATAAGGGTGTAATTTATAAAAAAGAAAAACAAAAAACTTAAATGGTTTTAATTCATATACATTATTTACCTTAATATGATAAGAATATAAAGTGAAAATTAAAAAACTAAGGGGTAATAAGTAATTTAATCAAATAATTATAAGAATACAAAATGTAAATTATAAAAGGGAAACTAATAAATTAATGAGAAATTTTAGGTATGTAAATTTTGAAAAAAAAATGGAAATAGATTATGACATCATCATTTGATAGGATTTGTTTAATTGACCAATGAAATCACTAAGGGTGTAATTTATAAAAAAGAAAAACAAAAAACTTAAATGGTTTTAATTCATATACATTATTTACCTTAATATGATAAGAATATAAAGTGAAAATTAAAAAACTAAGGGGTAATAAGTAATTTAATCAAATAATTATAAGAATACAAAATGTAAATTATAAAAGGGAAACTAATAAATTAATGAGAAATTTTAGGTATGTAAATTTTGAAAAAAAAATGGAAATAGATTATGACATCATCATTTGATAGGATTTGTTTAATTGACCAATGAAATCACTAAGGGTGTAATTTATAAAAAAGAAAAACAAAAAACTTAAATGGTTTTAATTCATATACATTATTTACCTTAATATGATAAGAATATAAAGTGAAAATTAAAAAACTAAGGGGTAATAAGTAATTTAATCAAATAATTATAAGAATACAAAATGTAAATTATAAAAGGGAAACTAATAATTTAATGAGAAATTTTAGGTATGTAAATTTTGAAAAAAAAATGGAAATAGATTATGACATCATCATTTGATAGGATTTGTTTAATTGACCAATGAAATCACTCAATTTCATTTTGATGACATCAGCAAAAACCTTCTTTTAATATATATATATAGATATAGATTAGGCTACTCATCTATGCAATTAGTGTTGCTTAAAAGACGGCTTATCAAAACAAAAGATGACTTAGCTGTTGGCTTATCAAAAGATGGCTTAATTGGTGTTGCACAAAAGATATACAGGAGATAGAATTAATGGGTATAGATGATGGTCAGATGTTATAATCCATGATGCAAGCTCAATTGTTCCAAGTTTTCTGTTGATTTTGGGGTTGGAAATTAGAAAGGGTATTTAGGTAATTTAGAAAATAAATTCAATTTATGGATAATGATTTATATATTCTAATGTTTCCCAGTCTAATTTCGATCATATAACATTGGTCTGAAATTTGCAATTTGTTTCAGATAAAGATGACACAAACAACTGTTTTGCATAAATTATCATGATATTTTTAAGTTTATCTTGCCATCGACTAATCAATATCATCCACAACCCTCACTCTCCGTCAAGATTTGAGGTATGAACAGTGTTATTTCATTTATCTGTTTGGATTTCGAATTTCGATGGTTTTGGTTTGTTTAGTAATGGTTTTATATTCTTTGAAATATGCTTTTGATTTATATATTGCTTGGTGTGTTTCTTGCTCACAATATGCACTGGAATTTTGATTTTGATTTTGTTGTTATGCCTAAACTGAAAGAATCAGCCTCTCATCACAGCCTTTTGGACTTCAAAATTTATGTATGCCAAGTGTTTGTATAAATGCCTAACTTGCCTGATCCTCTTTCTTCATCTGCCTTGTGATAAAAACCACATCATCAATCATCATAATAGATATGAACTTAAAAAATATCAAACATCAAAAAGAATTTAGTTTTGCAAACATCATATATATATATATATATATATATATATATATATAAAGAGGACACAAACAACTATTTTTTCAAAAATTGTTGTGACTTCAGTTTTTGATGAACTCAAGTCAACTAGAGCTTCTCATGCGATGATCAGTCTAACATTTTGCTAATGTATCATTGCTCTAGATCTTGTGAATCGTTGCTGAACTGTTAGCTACTAGTAGACACATTAGTTATTAGGATTAGGTTACTTGGCTTCCATTGTAGTTGTTTAAACCACTTGGAAACATTTCTATAGCATAATCAAGTGAACGTGGTTGAACCTTCTTCATTTTACTAGATATGAGCTTAAGAATGAGGGGGCTACGTGATCCGTGATTAAGGGGCTGTTTGGTTAGTTTTCCATTAAGTTTTGTATGGATGAAGCTATTTGTATTTATTGGAAATTTTTTTGTTTGGGAGGATTTTTCGTAGATGGAAGTAGCGTGTTTTTCAGTTGAGAGTAGGTTTGGAAAAACAGGGCTTTCTGCATAAAGCTCCTGACTAGAATCTTATTGAATTAACCTCTTTTTATATCATCAAGCTTCTACCAAACTGTCATGTATAGCTGATGTCAGGATCGATTTCTCAACAAGAAACAAACACTCAGAAAACAAATTAAAGTATTGCGGAATAAAACTTTAATTGGAATCAAAACAATGAACTGAAAACTTGATTTACTTCAAAACTTTGACTTACAAACTTACTCACAAAACCTCAATCTACAAGAACAGATCTCTAGTAGACGAGCAATACTTCTCTATTGCTAGGAAAACTTCTTGAGGTTCTGATTTTCTCTCACAAAAACTAAAGATATCCAGTAATCTATTCTAAATCAACTATATATACAGATTACAAGATAAGCATAAAGGAAAACAAATCTGCTAAACAAATTCCAAGATATTCGGAATCTTTTCCTTATCACACCCAACAGATTATCATCCTTATCGTATCATTAGAAGCAGCATTAACAGAGAGAAGCATTAACTACAACTATTAAACTAGCTAGCAGCAGTAACAACTAGCAGTAATAATAAGAAGCAGTTATAACTTCTACAACAGTAACAACCATTACTACTTCCAATTCTTCTTCCAGCAGCATTAATGAGCGATAGCAGTGATACTCTTCATTAAGTCTTCTCTTGTATCCATTACCACTGCAGTATTAACAACCCTTCCTCCATGCAGTAATAACTTTCTTCAGCAGACATAACCAGACTTAAAGCTTTTCTTCAACCCAATACTTCTGTTTTCCAAAATAACCCAACAGCTGACCAAATGAGTCCCATTAAGCTCATTAAGTTGTTAACAAACATGCCCTAAGGCCAGAGCTTGTCCAGTCTTTGCTCATTGATTTTAGAACAAAAATGAGCTGCTTTATGCTTCTACTATATTCAACTGCTATTGAGGTACTGTTACTTACCAGTTTTTGGTAAGATGAATAGTTAGCAGAAAATGGTTATATCTAGTGGTAAAAAATGATCCTTTAGTCATAGAGGTTCACTTATGATATAAAAAATGTGCTTCGGGATCCTACATCTACTGAGCCTTCAGGTTGCATACTTATTCTTAATTTATTTGTTCTTTGCCCTCATGCATGCAAGTGCAATAGAGAGGAATCCAAGTGATTATTGTTGAGCAATGTCCCACATCGGACACAAAGTGAACTTGTAATGTGCTTATAAGGGTCCTGGGCTACTCCACTCATAGCCAATTGGTTTTGAGTTGGAACCCCACAAACTTACATGGTATCAGAGCAAGGTTCACCCGTGGTTGGTCAAAAAGCCGCACGGACTTCACGTAACCCAAAGTATCCACGTGTTAGGCTGAAAGAACGCCACACGTGAGGGGGCGTGTTGAGCAATGTCCCACATCGGACACAAAGTGAACTTGTAATGTGCTTATAAGGGTCCTGGGCTACTCCACTCATTGCCAATTGGTTTTGAGTTGGAACCCCACAAACTTACAATTATGATGCACTTTATAATCGAGTGTTAGTTATTCAAGTAACTTGTCTACTCATCAAATCAAGAGCTGTCTGGTTGGCTCTATATTCCACCAAAATGAAAATAACCAACTACACCTTAATGTCCCTTGTGATTGTATCAAGATTACTAGTAAAAGAAGTTACATACCCATCTTGACCTTGTTGCAATTTGTCATGAATCAAGTTGAACCACAGATTACAAACCCCATGGTATCATTATTGACTTAAAAATATGATGTCATATATCTTTATTGGATTTGTGGCTCCATGGTCATACTATTGGAAAATTTTATGTATTATGGATATAGTTATCAGCTTCTCTCATGAAACATTTTGTATCAAGTTTGAATTTACTAGGTCCTATAAGATAATTACACATAAAAGACAAATGTGGACCCTTTCTAAGCTGGAGGGAGTAATTTTGATCAGATATGAAACCAAGTTCACTTCATAGTACTTGGTAGCTAGATACATTTATCTAAATCTATCCTTTTACTATATTATTTGTGTATTTGTTTTAGACTTTTAGACAGAATATGAGTATCTATGGCTTTTAACGCAATACATGACACCATTTCTTATATTTCGATTTCATCTCCAGGAAAGTGCAAATAATGTTAATTCCGATACTATCATGTATTATTCATTAAGAAAAGATAGACATGATAACCGTGTATCATGTTTTGGTTCTTAATGATGGGTAGTTTTTAACTTGCATCTTGGCTTGATTACTATTTTACAGGAAGAGGAATTGCGGGATGAAGTGAATGCTTTGCGACCCGTATTGAGTTGCCGTATCTGTTGAGTCGACGATGTTTGGACGGGGCCTAGAAATTCAAATACAGATAGATAATGTTCAATGTCCAGGATCCAAAAAGTCCCGATTTTTGAAGGAAAATACTTCTCGAGCATGTGAAATTGGAACGATTCTAGAGTTCATGCCTGAAGAAATGACGAGCACCGAATGACAAATGCAGAACGTGAAATAAAAAGAAGGCTTTATTTGAACGCAAACGTGGGGGTCTGCCAAAAACCACAACCGATCAGTTCCGATTCTGGTGTGGGAGTTGCGGGAAACGAAAGTGCACGTATTATCAGCTGCAAACTTGGAGTGCTGATGAGCTGATGACGACTTTTGTGACGTTTGTCAACTGCAATAATCATTGGAAATTCTATTGAGGGATTCAAGTAACTTTTTCCGATGTTAGAAAGCTGCATCTGTGAGCGATGATTGGAAATGGTGGCTGAATATTTTTAAATATTTGTTGTGGCTGTAAGAGGTAGTTTAGCGTATTCGAAACCTTTTTTGCAATATTTTTTTAAATATTCTTATCCATTTTGTTCACACTTGTACATGTGACATTTCTCAGAATGTACACGCTTGTAGCTGTAAACATTTAAGAAATTAGTCCACGCTTGTAGTTGTAAGCATTTAAGCAACTAGTCCACGTTTGTAGTTGTAAACATTTAAGTGGCTAGTCCACGCTTGTATGTGTGAAGATGGTGCAAAATTTTGTCACGTCCATTTTCTCCACGCAACAATAAAGTGTGGAGTTTTTAATTGTACACAATTGAAACCGTGTACACATGACCCAAAAAAGTGTGTGTATATAACACATACCTTTTTTGTAGTGATGAGAGCTTTATGACTATGGTTGAAGATTACTATTTTTTAGGACACAAAATATTTGAAACCGGAGTCGATGAAAACCTTATATACGCATATGTATGTGTGCATGCAATCATGTGTCATTCTCTCTCATCCTCTATATATATATATACACACACGTGCGCACAAAATCATGTTAGACCGGGCCCGGGCCAGGGCCAGGGCCAGGGCAGTTACATGATAATATTTTATATTCATAATAGTGTTAGGGGGAGGGGGGGAAGGTTTTAAAAGTTTTTGTACTTTTGTAGTATTTTATTGGGTAACAATGGGTTTTCGGTGCACATAAAATCAAGAGATCAAGATAGACCAGGATTTGTCAGCAGGTGGATCAAGATAGACCTGGTTTTTGTAGTTTGGCAGTTGTATATTTTTAAATGGGGTAGAGAAGATGTTTCACCAAACTCCAAAAAGGTTACTGGTGGGTCACAAATCAAATAATTGTTTTCTAGCTAATAACGAATATAATATGAGCCCACATGATTCATCCTGTATATAATTTAACGATTACATATAATTGTATTGCATTATTAACATGTAGCTATCCTTTGCTATTTAAACGTCTTGTAGATAAACAAAGATAAGTACCCCCACATACAACTGCACCTACAAATATAGACACGTTGTGTATAGATAGATTAATTAGAAAGATAAAGATAGGGAGATAGGAAAGATGAGCTCTAACACATTCATTCTTATGGTATCCACTTTCGTATTCTTATATGTCCTTACCACCAAGTTGATCAGGCGGAAGTCGGGCAACGATGTCCGACTTCCACCTGGTCCTTACCCACTTCCTATAATCGGAAACATCTTTGCACTCGGAAAAAACCCTCATGTCTCACTTACTTCTCTGTCGAAAACCTATGGTGGATTGATGACCCTTAAATTGGGTAGCACCGTCACCGTTGTTGTATCCTCGACCGAATTTGCCAAAGAAATCCTTCTCAAACATGACCTATCCTTCTCCAACCGATGGGTCCCAGACACGGGCCGGGCGGGTAACCACCACCTATTCTCCATGTTTTGGTTGCCTGTTGGCGATCAATGGCGAAGGCTAAGAAAATTATCCAAAGAACACTTGTTCTCCGTGCAACAACTCGATGCCGGTCAGCTCCTACGCAGGGAGAAGATTCAAGAACTTGTTGATTACGTTAACGAATGTTTTACAAGCCGAAAACCTATAAATATTGGTCGTGTTGCGTTCACCACGACTTTTAACGTTCTCTCCAACTTCATCTTCTCCACCGACATGGCTCGTTACGATTCCCTTGAATCTCAAGAATTCAAGGATGCCGTATCTAGTTTAGCGGATGTTCTCGGAACGCCTAATTTAGCGGACTTTTTTCCGTTACTTAAACCGTTTGATCCACAAGGGTTGCTTCAAGAGGCCAATGTTTATATCGAAAAAGCAATGGCGATATTGGATGGAATGGTCGAGCAACGGGTCCAAGTGTCTGCCAAATCTTCGTCTCATGTCGCGTCCTCAACAAACGACGTTTTAGATTTGCTGTTGGACCTCTGTGGGAAAAATGAATCCGAGTTTAGCCGAAAGGACGTGCCCCACTTGCTTTACGTAAGGATGTGTGGAACATATTTCAATATCGATCTGTTAAAATTCAATTTCCTCCTAGGTTTATTTATACAGGTTTTTTTTATCGTCTTTATCTGACTGATAAATTCTTTTATGGAATCTTGTGTAGGACTTATTTTCTGCGGCAACCGATTCCAATACAAGCACCTTGGAATGGGCGATGGCCGAATTAGTACACAACCCTGAAAAAATGGTGAAAGCTCGGTCGGAGCTCAAGGAAGTCATCAGGAAGGACGACATGATTATCAAGGAATCTGACATCGGTAAGCTCCCATATCTACGAGCGGTCACTAAAGAAACCTTCCGGCTACACCCTCCGGCCCCGCTTTTACTTCCGCGCAAAGCCTTTTGTGATGTAGAAATCGGAGGCTTCGTTGTGCCTAAAGATGCACAAATCCTATGTAACGTGTGGGCCATTGGTCGAGATCCGACCGTATGGTCCAACCCTCATGAGTTCATGCCGGAAAGGTTCCTAGATGTCGATATCGACTACAATGGTCTAGACTTTGAGCTCATTCCGTTTGGTTCCGGGAGGAGGATTTGTCCCGGATTGCCTCTTGCTCATAGAATGGTGCATCTGATGCTCGCCTCCCTGATTCGCAAGTTTGATTGGGAACTCGAGGGAAAGATGAGACCAGAAGATATGGATATGACCGAGAGATTTGGAATAACGTTGCACAAAAACGTTCCTCTCGTGGCCATTCCGATCAAAATCTAATACCATCAGATACTGAACTCATCAAGATTTGCAAAGAGAACATCGGGAAGAATTTTTAGTGTTTGGACTATTGAAAATGTTAGCGATAAATAATGATTATATTATCGTGCAAGATTCTATAGTTTTTATGATAGATATCGTATCGTATTCAT
Source organism: Centaurea solstitialis (assembly GCA_030169165.1). Taxonomy (NCBI): domain Eukaryota; kingdom Viridiplantae; phylum Streptophyta; class Magnoliopsida; order Asterales; family Asteraceae; genus Centaurea; species Centaurea solstitialis. The sequence goes on from CM058041.1 coordinate 96,440,679, forward strand.
TAGCCCATTTTGAGCAAGGCCCATTTCGGCTTGGCCTGGGCTTGTACTTACTTCATTTATGTTTGTTTCCTTATCTATTTTTACTAATCTTGCTAGTAGTATCCAAAATGTTTTGGATCATAAATGTAGTTTCCATACACTTATGTTTACATCAAAGTATTTTATAGACTAGAGCTTTATGCTTATGGTGAAACAGTTTTTCTTTTTTCCTTTAAGGGTTAGGATAACTTCTCCACTTTAAATTTTCTTAGCACTTTTGATTTAAGCATTACTTTACAGGGTCAAGTTCATGTAATACCAAGTTGTTTATGTAAGATTGGTAAGATCAAGATTTTACATATGAAACTTTACATCAGAATACTGTGAAGGTAAAAAAAATGAACCTTCAATCCTTCATAGTGAAAATACTGTGAAGGCATTGTACACGTAAAAGAAATCCAAACCTTTACAGAAAAAGATTGTGAAGGTAATTCCGAAAATGTTGTGAATTTAAAAAAGTTGAACCTTTCGCACTGAAAAACATCGTGAATGTAACATTTATAGTGTTTTCACTATGAAAGCTTGAATTTTTTTTATCTACACGATATTTTCCTGTAAAATTTCATGTGTTAATTCTTGTTCTCACCGGTTTTATGTAAACAGTTTAGTCTCGAGTGAATCTAAGTCTTTACTTATATATAGAAATATAAGGTTTTACATATTTACCCAAGTAACAACTTTTATCAATTTTTAAGTATTTTAAATCATATTTAATAAGTTATAATTATGAATTTTAATGAACGGACATTTTTACCCCTCCTTTAAACCTCATCTCTATCTTGCATGGTTTTTCTTCAAGAATCAAATGGTCGATTCCATATGACCAGCATACCCTACTAGACGCCACCTTCTTCCTCTGCTACTTCTTCACCATCCAGGTTCCATAAGCATCTTGGTTGCTCTAATCTCTACCATTCTGAACACAACACCAACAAATTAAGGCAATTAATTCAGTCACTACATAGGGCCAGTTTAGGGGCCAGTTTATGGGCCGGTCCATAGGGCTGGTTCATAGGCGCAAGAGATTAGTCGGTGTCCGTTTGGATCCGAATACCCCCGGAAATTGTGTGAGTTATTTGCCGTTCAAAAAAAAATCAGTCACTACATATCCAAAATATCAAAACATAAAGCACCGGTTCATCATCTATGTAACTATTTACGCAATGAACCTAATTACCACATCAGAGGATGGAAGTGGGAAGCTGAGTTGCAGATCAACATAAGGGGGGAAGCAAGTGCTATTTGTGGCTTAGGCCATCCACTATGGTAAACCATTTACCCAATGACCTAATTACCACATCAGCGACATATCAACTTTTTATTATCTTATTCAAACCAACCCAATATTACCCATACGTTAAATAATTAATAAGAAAATAAGAGAGATAAACAAGATAGATAGATAGAAACAAGAGAGAGAAAGAGGGTGGGGGTGGATGGGTAGGTTGTTTCTTCTCGGCTTGTGGAAGCCGAATTCTCCTAACCCGAAGCAACCACGTGTTGCCAATCAACCCAATCAACTCGATGACCAAGCTGAAACTATCGGATAACCCATAATGGATGGTCTTAGTGGCTACATTCTTTAAAGTTCGTTTGTAAATTTTATTTCCATATCACCATTAATGTGAAAGACACCACCAACACCTTGGTACATTTTAGCAATAATGGAATCAAATGCTTTCCAACTCCTTCATCCGCTCAACTACATGACGCTTTGTCATCACCAACCACTTTTTATAGCACATGAGATATGGTTGTCTGCTTCTAAACGTATGAATTTTAGCGAATTGGCATTTTATGAATCACACCTGACACCCGAGGGGGTGACCGTCGGTGATTCCTGATGAGAAGCCATGGAAGTCACAATTATAGATTATTAAATTTCATTTGAAAAGATTAAAAATTGATAAAAATTGTTATTTGGGCGAATATGATATTTTGATAGGTTAGAAATGACATACATGATATTTGTATATTAGGGTGGGTAAATTGATATTTTGGGTTTTAATAAGGGTATATATGAAATTAACCCAACATAAGAGGAATTATAAATGGACCCGCTGTAACACCCCAATGCCCAAAGCTATAGGCTGGCCCAATAACTTCAAGTCCAACTAAAAACCATGGTGGAAGTTATTGGTAGCCCATGACTTGAGGCTTATAAGGTGCTAACAACTTCTACTTTACCCAGAATCTTTCTCTCCTTGTCCTCGGCGATGGAGGCTTATAAGGTGCTAACAACTTCTACTTTCTATACTTCTACTTTCTATCCATGTGGGATGGGTTGTTACAAACTCCCTAAGATGTAACCAACATCCCCACTTGAGGCTTTTACATATCTCTCGTTATTTGGGACCCTATTCACCTCTTTGGGCTTCTATTCAATCGAGAAATAGGTTTGATTGTCCATCTTTTTGATATATTGGATATCTATATAAGGCATTCTCCAGATAATTCAAATCGAAGCAATTGGATGTCCAATTCGGGCCTATATGACATGACCGCTCAATAGAAATACTCCAACACTCCACTTTTGTCATATATTCCATACATCACACTAGATAGATATCATATTCTTGTCCTCGGCGATGGAGGCTTATAAGGTGCTAACAACTTCTACTTTCTATACTTCTACTTTCTATCCATGTGGGATGGGTTGTTACAAACTCCCTAAGATGTAACCAACATCCCCACTTGAGGCTTATAAGGTGCTAACAACTTCTACTTTCTATCCATGTGGGATGGGTTGTTACAAACTTCCCCACTCGAACTCCTGACGTCCTCGTCAGGCCTACCCAGAATCTTTCTCTCCTTGTCCTCGGCGATGTGGGATTTGCCTAAGATGTTACCAACATCCTCCCCCCCCCCCCCCCCCGGACTCATCATTCCCAATGAGGTTTGCCCCACCATCCCGATGGTACAAAGATCGGCTCTGATACCATTATGTAACACCCCAATGCCCAAAGCTATATAGGCTGACCCAATAACTTCGAGTCCAACTAAAAACCATGGTGGAAGTTATTGGTAGCCCATGACTTGAGGTTTATAAGGTGCTAACAACTTCTACTTTCTATCCATGTGGGATGGGTTGTTACACCCGCCATGATGAAAATAGGTAGGTTTATGTGTGTCCGCACACAATTATGTGTCATTCTCTCTCTCCCTTTATATATTTACACATGCGTGTGCGGCTGTGGGCACAAAATCATACTAGACAACTTTTTTTTTTTGCGAGAGCACATAAATAACGTCTAACCATTATATCATATAATATTATAAATTTATAATAGTGTTTTGGTGTAAAGGTTTAAAGTTTTTGTAGTTTTACAGTATTTTATTGGGTAAGCATGGGTTTTCGATGCACATAAATCCTCTAAACAACTATGAATGGCCTGGATTCATAATAGGTGAATTCCATCATTATTCGACTTTGACAATGTCTAGATTTGTAGTAGTGCGTCACAAATCAAATAATTGATTTTTAATAACCGTTGACGAAAATAATATGAGCCCACATGATTGACCATGTAATATAATCAAGTACGTATAATTGTATTGCATTAATATCGACATGTGGCTATCCTTTGCTTTTTAAAACTCTTGTAGATAAATAAGATAAGTACCCCACGTACACCTTCACCTACATATAAAGACACATTGGGTATAGATAGATTGATTGGAAAGATAAAGATGAGAGAGATCGGAAATATGAGCTCTAACACATTTTTTCTCATAGTATCCACTTTCATATTCTTATATCTACTTATCATCAAGTTGATCAGGTGGAAGTCGGGTAGCGTTGTCCGACTTCCACCTGGTCCCTATCCATTTCCGATAATCGGAAACATCTTTGAACTCGGAAAAAACCCCCATATCTCACTAACTTCCCTCTCGAAAACCTATGGTGGATTGATGACCCTTAAATTGGGTAGCACCGTCACCGTTGTTGTATCCTCCACCGAATTTGCCAAAGAAATCCTTCTCAAACACGACCTATCCTTCTCCAGCCGATGGGTCCCAGACACGGGCCGGGCGGGTAACCACCATCTATTCTCCATGTTCTGGTTGCCCGTTGGCGATCATTGGCGAAGGCTAAGAAAATTATCCAAAGAACACTTGTTCTCTGTGCAACAACTCGATGCGGGCCAGCTCCTACGCAGGGAGAAGATTCAAGAACTTGTTGATTACGTTCACGAATGTTTTACAATCCGAAAACCTATAAATATCGGCCGTGTTGCGTTCACAACGACTTTTAACGTTCTCTCCAACTTCATCTTCTCCACTGACATGGCTCGTTACGATTCCCTTGAATCTCAAGAATTCAAGGATGCCGTATCTAGTTTAGGGGATGTTGTCGGAAAGCCTAATTTAGCGGACTTTTTTCCGTTACTAAAACCGTTTGATTCACAAGGGTTGCTTCGAAAGGCCAACGTTTATATCGGAAAAGCAATGGCGATATTGGATCGAATGGTCGAGCAACGGGTCCAAGCGATTGCCAAATCTTCGTCTCATGCCGCGTCCTCAACAAACGACGTTTTAGATTTGCTGATGGACCTCAGTCGTAAAAATGAATCCGAGTTTAGCCCAAACGATGTGCTCCACTTGCTTTTCGTAAGGATGTGTGGAACATTTATATTTCAATATCTGTGGAAAATTAATTTCTTCCTAGGTTTATTTATATAGGTTTTTTGATGGTTTGTATCTGGCTGATAAATTCTTTTTATGGAATCTTGTGTAGGACTTATTTTCTGCGGCAACCGATACCACGGCAAGCACCTTGGAATGGGCGATGGCCGAATTAGTACACAACCCTGAAAAAATGGTGAAAGCTCGGTCGGAGCTCGAGTGACGCAGCGTAGATTTGCGGAAGGATCGACAAGCGTCTAAACCCTTTGAAACGGAACGAGATTTACAAACGAAAACTCGAACGAAAGAGAAAATTCTGAAAAGCTAAATTTTATTGATTGAAAAGATGAATTACAAAGTAAATAAGTTGCCCTATTTATAAAGCTGAAATACGAAAAGATAAGTCTAAATTAACTAAATCCTATATCTACTATAATTAGGAAAGCAATAAAATAAAATATGGAAACTAAATATGGAATGGAATGGCTCGGCAGAATTACGGAAATATGGTCAAACATGGAAACTAAAGTCAAAAATAGTTGCTCTTGTTTTTCTGTTTATGCCCCTCAACTTGATTTTCGATCTCTATCGCAACCTCCTCTACATCAGTCTCCCCCACTTCGGAAGAACTCGACCCCGAGTTCTCTTCTAACGAAACTGATTCATCCTTGTGGTACTCGTATATGTCGGCTACGTTGAAAGTGTTCGATATATGCAATGAATCTGGGAGGGCTACGACATAAGCATTGTCGTTAATCTTCTTCGTGATCGTGAACGGACCGTATTTTCTGGGTTGCAGTTTTCCGTAAGTACCGACTGGAAATCGTTCCTTTCGAAGAAAAACCATTACCTCGTCACCCTCGTGGAAAATCTTTTTCCGACGGTGTTTATCGGCAGCCGCTTTATTCTTCAACCCGGTTGCTTCAAGTCGCTTTTTGACAGCTTCCTTTGTTGCTTGAAAATCTTTAGCCATATTACCCGCTGCGATACTAACTTCGGGATCTCGCGGTAGCTTGACTAAATCGACCACGTGCCTTGGGGATGAAGTATATACCAATGAAAATGGTGAACAACCGGTTGCCGTGTGAACGGCGCTATTATAAGCAAACTCGACTTGTGCCAAAGCCACATCCCATTGTTTCGGTTTCTCGCCACACACGCTCCGAAGCATGTTTCCCAACGTTCGATTTGTGACTTCCGTTTGGCCGTCGGTTTGGGGGTGAGCGGTGCTACTTTTCTTGAGAGTTGTACCGAACAATCTCCATAACGTGATCCAAAAGTGACTAAGAAACTTAGTGTCACGATCGGAAGTGATGGTTTTCGGGACACCATGAAGACGCACAACCTCTTTGAAAAAAAGTCGAGCAATATTACTAGCATCGGCGGTTTTCTTGCAAGCGATAAAATGACTCATCTTCGAGAAACGGTCAACCACAACGAAGATCGAGTCCACCCCCCTTTGAGTACGGGGAAGACCCAATACGAAGTCCATCGAAAGGTCTTGCCAAATGTCTTCGGGAACCGGTAAAGGAGTGTAAAGACCGGTGTTTTGCGACCGTCCTTTTGAGGTTTGGCAAATGTAGCACTTTCTTACGATCGAGCCTGCATCCTTCTTTAAGTGTGGCCAATAATATCGTTCTTCCAAGCTAGCAATGGTTTTGTCTCGTCCGAGATGACCGCTTAATCCTCCACCATGCATATCACGAATTAATTTTTCTCGTAGCGAGGAGTCGGGAATGCACAATTGGTTGCCTTTGAAAAGATAACCGTCACGAACATAGAAATCACCGTTAGGCGTGCCACCGATACACTTTTCCCATGTTTCTTTAAAATCGCCATCTTCCTTATAAAGTTCCTTCATCATATCGAAACCCACGACCTCATGGGATAAGGTTATGAGTAAAGAGGCCCTCCGACTAAGTGCGTCGGCAACTTTGTTCAAAGTACCCGATTTATGCTTAATCACAAAAGGAAATTTTTGCATAAAGCTTACCCAACGAGCGTGCATCTTGTTGACCGTTTTCTGACTGTTAATGAACTTTAGAGCTTGATGGTCGGTAAACAAAACGAACTCCTTTTGAACCAAGTAGTGCTCCCATTGTCGTAGAGCTCGAACCACCGCATAGAACTCTTGGTCGTACGTGCTCCACTTTTGTCGGGCCTCGCTTAGTTTTTCGCTAAAATAAGCGACGGGTCTCTTTTCTTGACTTAGGACAGCACCAATTCCAATGCCACTTGCGTCACATTCAACTTCAAAAACTTTCTCAAAATCGGGTAAAGCTAGAACGGGCGCGGTACTAAGCTTTTCCTTGATTAAGGCAAAGCTTGCATCTTGTTCGGGACCCCATCGGAACTTTCCTTTCTTTAGACATTCCGTGATTGGAGCGGTGACGGTGCTAAAGTTCCGAACAAATCGCCGATAAAAAGTTGCTAGGCCATGAAAACTTCGAATGTCGGTGACCGTCTTGGGTGTCGGCCATTCTCGAATGGCTTTCACCTTTTCCTCATCCACCTCGATTCCCTTTTCTCCGACTATGAATCCAAGGAACAAAAGCTTGTCGGTGCAAAAAGTACACTTTTTCAAATTGATATAAAGCTTGTTCTCTTGAAGGGCTGTTAAGACTTGTCGTAAATGATCTAGATGCTCGGTTTTTTCCCGACTATAAATGAGTATGTCGTCAAAGTAGACGACAACAAAAGCTCCAATGAAAGGGCGTAATACCTGATTCATAGTCCTCATGAAAGTGCTTGGCGCGTTAGACGTGCCGAATGACATAACCAACCACTCAAAAAGTCCGAATGGTGTCTTGAACGCGGTCTTCCATTCATCGCCCGGTCGAATACGAATCTGATGATAACCGCTCCTAAGGTCGATTTTGGAGAATACGGTGGAACCTGCGAGTTCATCGAGCATGTCTTCCAATCGCGGAATGGGGAATCGGTACTTGACGGTAATCTTATTAATGGCTCGACTGTCAATACACATCCGCCACTGATTGTTTTTCTTTGGCACCAAAAGTACGGGAACGGCGCAAGGGCTCAAGCTCTCGCGAATGAAGCCCTTCTTTAGCAAGTCTTCCACTTGTTCTCGTAGAATCTCGTTCTCTTTCGGACTCATTCGATAATGGGGCAAGTTTGGCAAACTAGCTCCCGGAACCAAATCAATTTGATGCTGAATGTCCCTCATCGGTGGTAGCTCGGGTGGCAAGTCTTCGGCAACAAGCTCCTCGAAGTCTTCTAGCATCTCGTTCACCTCTTTTGGAATTTCGGCCTCAACTTTTTCTGCACTCATTAACCCTTTGATGACAACGGGGCAAAAGATGTCAGCTTTCTTTGCATCTTCCTCCATCTCTTGCTCGCTACTAGTCATGATGAGTAGGTTGTCGCTTTTTGTTACGGCCGTCTTTTCAAAACTGCTAACGGGTGCCATAGCAATCTTTTTGTCGCCCCAACGGAATAACATGACATTATCCCGCCCCTTATAAGTGACATCATTATCAAACTGCCAAGGCCGGCCTAGTAGAATATGGCATGCATCCATATCAAGAACGTCGCACAAAACTTCCTCCTGATAGTGTTTCCCAATCGATATGGGTACCCGACAAGTCTCCGTGACTTTGACTTGTGGACCCTTCTTGACCCACCCAAGAGAATAAGGAGTCTCATGGGGCTGAGTGGGTAGATTGAGATGATCAACTAATTTTCGAGATACCAAGTTTTCACAACTTCCGTTATCAATGATAAGATTACAAACCTTCTTATAGACGGAACAATGAGAACGAAACAAATTCTTTCTTTGGCCTTCTTCCTTAGACGAGAAAAGTACTCGTTGGAGTACGATGTTGATTGTCTCTTGGAAGTCTTCCTCGGCGAATTCGGCACCTTCGTATTTATCCTCTTCTTCGCTTTCTTCACCTTCTACCAAGGCTACCGTTCTCCGGTTCGTGCATTCATTAGACCGGTGACCTGGTTGGTTGCATCGATAACACTTTAAACCCATCGGCTTAGCATACGGATTGGTTGTTTTAGAAGAGGAGGGTTTCCCACCGCTCGGGCTTGCGGTATTAGTTTTATGAGGAGGGTTGGTGTCTCGAGGATTTACGCCCCCCTTGTCTTTATCAGTGGTGGCGTTTGAATTTTCATTGGGACGCCGATATGAATTAGAGGTACGTGCAGACTTCTCCAATAGTTCGGCTTTTAAGGCCAAACTAGAGGCTTCAGACACGGTCCACACCGTTTGGAGCCCGATCTTGTCTTGTATCGAGGTCTTTAAACCATTGATGTACCGGGCTACTTTTTGGTTCTCAGATTCTCCAATTTCGTTACGATCAGTCAATCGTATGAATTCAGCGGTGTAGTCGGCTACGGACCTCGAGCCTTGGTTACAAGCGAGGTACATCTTGTAGAGTATTTGCTCGTAATCTTCGGGTAAGAATCGCTCTATCATCAATTGTTTCATTCGGCGCCAAGATCGAACCGGACCCCTTTGTTGTCGTCGCCGCTGGGCTACAAGCTTATCCCACCACACGGCGGCAGTGCCTTTGAGATGGAAGGCTACCATCTTTACCTGTTTATGCTCAGGCACTTCCATGATTTCGAAAAATCTGTCGACTTCAATCTGCCAGTCTAAGAATTCTTCTACTCCAGTGGTTCCATAGAAGGACGGAATGTCCGCCTTCATACGGTAATCGCGCTCATTCCTTCTTCGATTGTCTGGTTCTTCTTCCTCCCCCTCTTCGGATTCGGAACTCGAAAAGTGGACCCGGTTGCGGATGCCAGGGCGTGGCTCCACAAACCGTTCTTCAAACCTGTCTTCTCTCCGACGACGGTCATTGATGTTGTTAGGTTGAAGCCTGTTAACAGCCGCCGTCAGTTCAGCGAGCGAGGCGGTAAGGGCCGCACTCAACTCAGCGAAATCTGCTTTGGTAGCGGGCTGTTGATCTGCCATTGTTAGTGAAAAGACAGGCGAATCCTGCTCTGATACCAACTGACGCAGCGTAGATTTGCGGAAGGATCGACAAGCGTCTAAACCCTTTGAAACGGAACGAGATTTACAAACGAAAACTCGAACGAAAGAGAAAATTCTGAAAAGCTAAATTTTATTGATTGAAAAGATGAATTACAAAGTAAATAAGTTGCCCTATTTATAAAGCTGAAATACGAAAAGATAAGTCTAAATTAACTAAATCCTATATCTACTATAATTAGGAAAGCAATAAAATAAAATATGGAAACTAAATATGGAATGGAATGGCTCGGCAGAATTACGGAAATATGGTCAAACAAGGAAACTAAAGTCAAAAATAGTTGCTCTTGTTTTTCTGTTTATGCCCCTCAACTTGATTTTCGATCTCTATCGCAACCTCCTCTACATCATCGAGGAAGTCATCAGGAAGGACGACATGATTATCAAGGAATCAGACCTCGGTAAGCTCCCATATCTAGGAGCGGTCATTAAAGAAACCTTCCGGCTACACCCTCCGGCCCCGCTTTTACTTCCGCACAAAGCCTTGTGTGATGTAGGAATCGGAGGCTTCGTTGTGCCTAAAGATGCACAAATCCTATGTAATGTGTGGGCGATTGGTCGAGATCCGACGGTATGGTTCAATCCTCATGAGTTCATGCCGGAAAGGTTCTTAGATGTCGATATCGACTACAACGGTCTAGACTTTGAGCTCATTCCGTTTGGTTCCGGGAGGAGGATTTGTCCCGGATTGCCTCTTGCTCATAGAATGTTGCATCTGATGCTCGCCTCCCTGATTCGGAAGTTTGATTGGGAACTCGAGGGAAAGATGAGACCAGAAGATATGGATATGACCGAGAGATTTGGATTAACGTTGCACAAAAACGTTCCTCTCGTGGCCATTCCGATCAAAATCTAATACCATCAGATACCGAACTCGTCATGATTTGCAAAGAGAGCATCGGGAGAAATTTTTAGTGTTTGGACTATTGAAAATGTTAGCAATAAATAATGGTTTATAAGCCGAGGAAATGGCCTTGTTACTAGTTATCGTGTAAGATTCTATGGTTTTTATGTAGATATATATGGTATTAAATAGGTGATTTAGAATTAGCGTAAGGCCTAGTCTTTCAAGGCCGTTTTCTGTATGGAAAAAAAATATGGCCGTTAGACTTTGGGTGTGAAAATAAGTTTAGTCTAGATTTTTTAGACCAAGCTTTACTAGCACCTTGAAAAATATATTTTTCTTATTAGGCTTTTGAGCTTGGCCTAGGCTTGTACTTATTAGCCGGCATCCATTTATGCTTGTCTCTGATGGCCTGTATGCCATGCTAACTATTGATGGTCAACTGTAATTGGTTATAAGGCTACACGCACCCAACCCAATCAACCCACTCAACCCACTCACTTTTTGAATGCCACATCAGCTTCCACATCAGCTTTTGGTCAACCCTCTCTTTACCCTCCCATAACCCTCTACAACACACACCCAACCCTCTCAACCCTCTCACACAATACACACACAAAACACACACACGGCTACAGCGGCTTCCTTTACCCTCCAAAGCCGCCAACCCGCCGGCTTCTAACACCTTGCACCCAAACCGCCAACCCGCCGGCTCTCCTTCCCTCCTACCCGCTGGGAACCCAACTCCCCGGTGCAAGCAGCCTAACCGGTTCAGTGTTTAACCGGTAACCAGCCCGATTGTTAATCGGTTATTATCGGTCCGATGTTTAACGGGTTACGTAATCGAAAATCTTAACCAGTTAAGGTTATCCTAAAAATGAATAACCAGCTATAACCGACCCGTTTACCGGTTACGTAATCGGTAGCCGATTTTTTTGAAATAATAGTTGTTTTTTTATATTTAAGTGATATATTTTTTTATATAATTAATTCAATAGTTTCAAAGTATAATAAAACGAATTTTTAAAGTAATTTGACCGACCCAAATTTTTAATTTTTTTATAGAATTAATCATTAAGATAAATTGTGAGATAAATAGAAACAAAATATATAAAATTATGAGTCAACCCATTTAAGATAAATTGGTCAACCCACCGAATCCATATAATCGAATAGTGAAGCCCAAATGGTATGACACTTCGTAACTTATTCATATGGTTGGAAGTTGGAACAGAAGGAAATACTTACCCTTTTGATTATGTGAAGTTTTCTAATGAAAAATTAAAAACTTTTGTTGATTTTAATGAAATTTGATCTGAGATTTGTTTTTGGTTATGGGATATTTAATAAATTTTCATGGTCTGTTTTTCATCATTTTGATAAATGGACTTCTTAAGGCATAAAAGGGTAGATGTAGGTTTGCTTAATATCCTGATGCTCAAACAAACATCAGCAAATGGGGAAGGCTAATAATAAGATGACGTTTTTTTTACGAACTCCACCGTGTCTGGTGGTTTATAGACCACCTCGACTAACTCTATCATGCCCCTTCGATCTTCACGGCAGCTAAAGCTTGCAAAAAGTGATCCCACCCGCCAACCTAATCGGAACCCAAGCCAATTGTAGCAATTTGGGTTGAAATTCTCAACCTATTTATAACCCGAATCCAACCTATTTACATCCTTATTTCAAACCATTTTAATTAAATATAATTATTTAATTATATATTAGTAATATCTATTATATAAATAAAAAAAATTATTCAAATATAATATTCTAATTACCTTTCACAGCTTATCTCTATTCAAATATATTTATGTGTACGTTTCGTTGGTGCATATGAGAAATGGATCTGTTGCGCATATATATTAAAGAACATATTGCTGCAGCATATTTATGTGTATGTATCATTGGATTTTAAAATATATTATATTCACATATGTGTATGTTTTTATCACACTTTTTAATATAAATTAAAAAATCAAATTGTTTTCTACTTTTGATTTTTCTATATTATAGTCACGAAATACCGTTTATATTTGTGAGTTGTTTAAGTTAAATAGACAAACCAAAGTTTAACTAATTTATTTATTAGGTTGAGTGGAGATAACCATAAACATGTCAACTTGCTATAACCCATCAACCCAAGAGGTTTGATTGGGTTGAAAATTTAATGTGCATCTATTTTTATCGAATGGTTGACAATCACTTACGAAAAGTTCAATTTTTCACCGAAACCCAACGACCTAGTCGTTATCTCTAATGAATTCTAACATTGAGAAAAAAGATCAGGTTAGCATTGAATTACAACCACCCATTTTTTCGTATGTTTATTTTCAATGATTTGTAAAATCTTATGTATCTTTTAATTAATTCATTTATATTCACTCAAAATTAATTAGACAACATATTTGTTTTAAGAAAAGAACAAACATTAATTAAATCAAGAAAAATAGTTGGCATCGGTGTTGAAGACTGCTAAGTTGAAGCTCTAGCCAATTTGTTGTATTGTATAATTAGAACTTTTTCAATTTCATAATGAGAGAAAAATCACGTAGATCAGTTGGAAAAATACGATGGTTGACATGGACGCAGGGGGTCTCTGTATTGCGAGCTTGAAAGCACAAAATGTGGCACCTCTCGCTAAATGGTGGTAGCGCATGAGTTCATGTGGTGAAGCTTTATGGTCAAAGGTTATTGCTTGTTACATGGTCCTAAAGGGGGGTATAGATGGCTCAAACAAATATGGAAAGTACTCTGTTGTGTGGGGGAATATTTTGCAAAATTCAAATGGACTTGGACAAACTCAATCTTCCACTTTTGGGGTTCATGCAATGCAATTTGGGGTTGGATTCTACATTGTTTTTTAGAGAGACTCTTGGCATCAAATGGGGCCCTTAAAGGATTGATTTCCTGCTTTGTTTGCCCTTGATTTTAACCAAAAATGCTTATTGAAGGATAGAATATCGGTTGGGGAGAACAAGATTAGCCAAGGTTGTATTGTAGACCTTCTTGGAAAAGACTTTAATATATACAGCTCAAGAACTCACTGGCCTATATGCAGTTTACTTATCCTTTTCTTATGGCTTACACGGAAAATGGAACGGGTCGTTGGATTCTTCGGGAACTTACTCTGTTTCATGACTAAGAAAAGTGTACAACGACTTGTCTTTAGGGAAAACAATGCGCAATCCGTTTCGCTAGTGTGATTTAATTCCGAGAAAAGTGAATTTTCTTGTGTGGAGGATTTTGCATAGAAGATTACCTACTTTTGTCAACTTGCAGGAAAAAGGAGTCCCTAAGATGTCTATGATCTGCACTTTTTGCAGCAAAGAAGAAGAGACGGAGGTACCTCTCTTTAGTAAATGTGAATTTTTAGTTCCACTGTTTTGGGAATTTTGTTCTTGGTGGAAAGTTTGCTTTATGCTTTTGAAGTAGATAATCTGCTTTGGTGGGGGAACTCATTAAATTTGAAGGGGAAAGAAGATGAGCTGTTTATGTCAATGATGTGTTTTAAATTTATACCGCAAGCGTACGGGTGTGTAGCATACGGGTCGATCACGGGGAGGCGATGGACTAAACATACACTCGTTCAGGACTATGACCTATCTACGGGAAAGTCATCAATATTTTGTTTTTTTTCAAAAAATTAAACATCAAAATAAATAAACAAGAAAACAACTAAGACCAAACATTGGGTAATGTCAACTTCGAATTTTTAGTAACGATGAGGATTTGTTGTACAAAATTACTTCAACCCTCTTTCGAGGCGGAAAAGCTTTTCTAAACCAAGACTCATACTTACTTTCGCAGTTTGAATACGTCGGAAAGAAAAATTACGATTAAAACAAATATTTTCCCCAATCTACGTCCCTAACTATTTTCATGTTAGGACCGTAGTCATTGATATATTTAGTCTCAAATTAAGATCAAACTATCGTTCAAATCGAAATTCACCAAATTAACCAAACATTTTATAAAAATCAATTAACCAAACGTTAAGTATTGTTACGTAAAAATCAATCAATTTAAAACTCCATATTTGTTATAAAAACAATTGATCAATATCACTACACCAATTCAAAGCGACGATTACCCAAACGAATGGAAACTAAATTACAAAACTAGACATAAACATAAATCTAACGAAAGCAATAACATTAATCTAAGAAAACTGTAAACATCGTTCTACGGAGTGTCACTCTCCAAGAATCGATTCTAAACTACGAAAGCAATAAATTACATAAAAGAAAACTAAACTAAAACATAAATTAAAAGGAGAAAGGAGAAAGGATAAAAATACAATACAACGGGTGATGATCATGAGATTGTCAACTTCATTATCGATCCGCCATCTTGCATATTCGTAAACTAAAAGAATTAAAAATCTAAACCTAATTAAAAACTAAAACCTAAAATCAAAAAGAAAATAAGAAAGGAAAAAGAAACGGCATAGGCCGTGGGGGAGGAGAAGAGAAAATTTTTGAAAACCTAAAGTAACTTCTTATAATGGCCAATTTACATAAACAGCCCCTAGATTTTGTCACACTTTCAAAAGAAGTCTACTTGGTTTCTTTTCTTTCAAATCTTAATCCAAGTTTAAGCTTTCTTCTTGAATTCGTCCACCACGTAATTGATTGATCGGATACTTCATTCAAATTAGCTTTTCATCTCAAAGTACCCATCAAAATCCCATAAAATCACAAAATACCAATGTATTATCCTCAATCAATAAATAAATGAAAATTAACTAAAAATCATATAAAAACTATATACAAACTATTAAATAGAATAAAAAATGCAATTTAAACTAACAAAATTATGTACATAAAATGCACTTATTAGTCAGCTCCATACATCTTCCTATGGTTCATAATTTAGGAAAATTTGAAGGGAATTTCTATTATTTTTTTCCTCGTATTTAATAGGTAGTATAGTGTTGTGAGAAAATAAATGAGAGTAGGTACTATAGTGAGGGTAGACATGGGGTATAGGGGGGTCTATAAATGTAGACCCCTACTCACATCCGAATTTGAAATCAAAGATATATATAGCCCCTTGTAATTATTTAGGTAGAATAATTTATACCTTTTTACTAGTCTATTTTTCACTGGTCATTTTAATAATATTAACACACATAGTTGTATATTAACTGAAATACAAAAACAAAATACGTTTTTTAATTTTAACATGTTACATCATTATTATCGTCTAATTGATATATCTGAATTGAGCCCAAAATTAAATATTTTTAGATTTCATTGTCTTATTATACATAATAAAATTGTTTAATATGATGAAATTATATTACATCATTCTTTTTTGACAAATTTGTTTCATATTTTGGTGTTTTTTATGAAAAAAATTGAATGTCGTTATCTTTTGACGAAATTGTTTCGTATTTTGGTGTATTCACATAAAAATGAAATGTTTTCATTTTTTTTTATGAAATCGATTTCTTATTTATCTTATTTTGATGAAAGGTTTTAATCTTAACAAATTACACCATTATAATCTTGTCGTCAATACATTCGAAATGAGCTCATTGAATATTTTTTTTATTTAACTACATATAGGCCACTATAACGTATTGGTTAATTGATTTTATTTCATTTTGTTGGGGGTAAAATCACTCGTAAGTGTTTTAATATAAAAATAATAAATATATTGGGTGTTTTTTTATTCCAACCAATTCCAACTTTGATTATTCATTGACATCTATATAATTTCTATTACAGGTACACTCTTATATAATCTTCATACATATCTTATCTATGTTGGTACGGGATAATCCATTTACTTGCCTTTTGAAGACGATAACGTGTTCAATGATGTATGAGTGTAGGCATTTGGGTATTCTCCGTTTAATACCACCTTTATGTAATGATTTTCATCAACATGTACTATTGCAATTCACACATGTTGAGAGGGTGGCGAACTGGCGATTGTGTCCTAAATGATAAGTATGTCGCACTGCGTGCCATGGAGAGAACATGTTTTATGATATTGTATTTTGAAGAAGTTAGAATTCTCATTTCAGACATACTGATCCAATACAGAGCTGGCACAAATACGCCCATTTGGAAAAATTCAACGCTTCGTAAATTCTTGGGCCCTCGTTGCTAATCACATCAAAGTAATAATAATAATGCTTCGTTAGTTCATCCATTAACACTTTGCGGATATTGTCCCATGTGTCTTGCTCACCACCCAAATAAGTAGATATGGCTCGAAATCCACAATTTCCATCGCCCAATACATCTTCAATATGTATGATGTATGGATGAAATAAACTTGGGATTTGATCAAGAAATCGATTTCGGGGGTGGGTTGTTAATTTGTTATTGGAAGTGTGAGATATGCCTTGCTGACTCTTGATGACCAAAATCTCTGTAGTTGATGAAGGTTGGCGCATTAGAACTACTATATATACGAGGGTCTTCAATATTATTTTTTTAGCTTGATTTTTTTTAAAAAGGACGTCCACAACTAGTTTTATGAACCACGTTGATTTTTTGTGTGCTTTTCATGGGAAAGTTAAAATATTTCATCAAGAAGAAGAGTAATAAAATGATTTCATCAAAAAAAAATTACATGAAAACATTTCATTTTTAAGTGGAAAAAAAATCAAAATATGAAACAGTTTCGTCAAAAACAAAATTATATAATATAATTTCATCATATTAAACAATTTCATGATGTATGATAAGATAATGAAATCAAAAAATGTTCAATATTACACTCATTTCGAAAATTATATGCGTTAATATTATTAAATTGTGAATTGAAAAAAGATAAACTAAAAGAAATAAAATGTACTTATTAAATAAATCAAAGGGGGTAAGTTGAAAATTCAATTCTTACACTAATAAACCTTATTTTTTTTTCAAAAAGGGGATACACCTCACCTTAAACCTTACTTTTTTTTTTCCAAAACGCGACACACCTGCACCTATATATACACACACGCATTGTGTATAAATAGATAAATGATTGGAAAGATAAGATAGAGCGATCGGAAAGATGAGCTATAAAACATTCTTTGTCATGGTATCCACTCCCATATTCTTATATCTACTTATCACCAAGTTGGTCAGTTGGAAGTCGGGGAAAGTTGTCCGACTTCCACCTGGTCCTTACCCACTTCCTATAATCGGAAACCTCTTTGAAATCGGAAAAAAACCCCATATGTCGCTTGCTTCCCTCTCGAAAACCTACGGCGGATTGATGACCCTTAAATTGGGTAGCACCATCACCGTTGTAGTATCCTCACCCGAATTTGCCAAAGAAATGCTTCTCAAACACGACCTATCCTTCTCTAGCAGATGGGTCATAGACACGTCACGGGGGGGTAACCACAATCTATTCTCCATCTTTTGGTTGCCAGTTGGCGATCAATGGCGAAGGCTAAGAAAACTAACCAAAGAACACTTGCTCTCTGTGCAACAACTTGATGCCGGTCAGCCCCTACGCATGGAGAAGATTCAAGCACTTGTTGATTATGTTCACGAATGTTTTACAACCCGAAAACCTATAAACGTTGGTCGTGTTGCGTTCACCACAACTTTTAACCTTCTCTCCAACATCATGTTCTCCACCGATATGGTTCGTTACGATTCCCTTGAATCTCAAGAATTCAAGGATGCCGTATCTAGTTTAGTGGAGGTTCTCGGAAAGCCAAACTTAGCAGACTATTTTCCATTTCTAAAACCGTTAGATCCACAAGGGTTGCATCGAGAGGCCAACTTTTATATGGAAAAATCAATGGCGATATTGGATGGAATGGTCGAGCAACGGCTGCAAGAGATTGCCAAATCCCCGTCTCATGCCGTGTCCTCAACAAACGATGTTTTAGATTTGCTGTTGGACCTCAATCGGAAAAATGAATCCGAGTTTAGCCGAGACACCATGATCCACTTACTTTTCGTAAGGATTTGTGGAACATATTTGAATATTTGTTAAAAAGCAATATCCTCCTATGTTTATTTATACTGGTTGTTTTTTTATGGTGTGTATCTGGATGATAAATTCTTTTTATGGAATCTTTGTGTAGGACTTGTTTTCTGCGGCAACAGACACCACGGCAAGCACCTTGGAATGGGTGATGGCCGAGTTAGTACGCAACCCCAAAAAGATGGTGAAAGCTCGGTCGGAGCTCAAGGAATTCGCTGGGAAGGACGGTATGATTATTCAGGAATCAGACATCGGTAAGCTCCCATATCTAGAAGCGGTCGTTAAAGAAACCTTTCGGCTACACCCTCCGACTCCTCTTCTACTTCCGCACAAAGCCTTGAGTGATGTAGAAATCGGAGGCTACGTTGTACCTAAAGATGCACAGGTCCTATGTAACGTGTGGGCCATTGGTCGAGATCCGACCGTGTGGTCTGACCCTCATGAGTTCATGCCGGAAAGGTTCCTAGATGTCGATATCGACTACAGAGGCCAATACTTTGAGCTCATTCCGTTTGGTTCCGGGAGGAGGATTTGTCCAGGATTGCCTCTAGGGCATAGAATGTTGCATCTGATGCTGGCCTCCCTGATACTAAAATTTGATTGGGAACTCGAGGGAGGAATGAGACCAGAAGATATGGATATGAGCGAGAGATTTGGAATAACGTTGCGTAAAAACGTTCCTCTCGTGGCCATTCCGATCTAAATCTAATATTGTGAGATACCGAACTCATCACGATTTGCAAAGAGAACATCATGAGGAATTTTCTGTGTTAGGATTATTAAAAATATTATCAATAAATAAAAAAGGGTATACGCCACCTTCTCGGGTGCCCCACCGTACCGTTCCCACGGTCATCAGGGGGAAAGCAAATCATTGCATACATCTCATTGAACTAGCGATAAATAATGGTTATACCAGCCGGGGAGACGGCCTTGTTACTTGTTGTCGTGTAAGATTCTATAGTTTTTATGTAGATATGGTATTAAGTAACTCATTTTGAGCATGGCTCAGTCGTCTTTCAAGCCCTTTTTTTGTAAGGAAAAAAAAGACATAGATGTAAGACTACATCATCGGTCTACTTGTCTATTTTTACTAACCGTGCCCGGGATCCGACATGTTACTCATACCTGGCTGGTTAGAAATCTTTCTCATGTTATGCATCATAAATGTAGTTTCCATACACTTATGTGAACTCATCTTGCATTGTGCACGTGATGACAAACAAAATCGTGCCACATGGCAATCTGAATCGATGCCTAAGCTTTATTCAGACCGAATAAAGTTTTATTAATTCGGTCTGAATATTTATGCTTTATTCAGACTAAATACAAGCTTTATTCGGTCTGAATAAAGCATAAATATTCAGACTGAATATTTCCATGTGGTGCGATACTAGTGATCCGCATGTTCACAATTAATGATGCGGTCACATTTGAACCTGACTATATACATACATACATACATATATGTAAGACTAGTTTCCTCAAATAAACGGAAAACCAAAGAACACTCTCATAGTCCTCCATATGTACCGTATGCACTTGTGCATAGAGGTAAATTTTGTATCTATAGGTGGATATTACACTTGTGCACTAGACCCTTCCATTTTTTTGGTCAATTCTAACATTTTGAAGGCCTAAAACAAAAATCTAAATCTGGACCTTTGTACTATTCTATTATTTATTAAGTTTTTTTTTAATTCTAAGTTAAAAAATAAATTATTTTAGTTTAAAATATACATAGAAGTAATAATTATTTATAAACAGTATTTAAATAAAATCAAATGAACATTTATATAGTTCTGTTAATGCTCATAAATCTATATAATTAGTCTGACGATAAGAGTAAAATACTTAAAAATTAAGGAGAACGTTCCTCTCATGGCCATTCCGATCGAAATCTGATACTATCAGATACCAAACTCATCACGATTTGCAAAGTGAACATCAGTAGGAATTGTTAGTGTTAGGACTATTAAAAACGTTAGTGATAAATAATGATTTTATCATTTTATGTTACTAATTATCATCTAAGATCGTATATGTATGTAGATTTTGTTGGAGTATCATCCAATCTGTAGTGGTTATTTGTTCTTTTTAGCATTTGAATTATTCTTCAGTATTTTTAGGATTCAATAAGTTAGTGGTAGGTAGTTAGAAGAAATGGTATTAGTGGTACTAGTGTTTTGGTATCTCCTTTCAATATTTATTGATAGTTTTTTTTTTGTTGAAGTGTGTGGAAGATAAATACAAAAACTGAGAAAAAGATTTCTTCAATTTTCTCTAATCTATATGAGTATGTGGCTCACGGATTCTTTCAAATTACAACAACCATGAATAATTTGGTTCAATAGATTTGGTATTCGATAGCCCATTTTGAGCGAGGCCCGGTCTTTCAAACCTGTTTTTAGTAAGAGAAGAAGCATGGTCAGGCTTTGGGTGTGAAAATAAGTCTAATATAGGTCTTTCGGACGACTATAGTGGCATGGGTGGACCTACTTTTATGCATATGGTGGCCTGTGCCATCCTTTCATTCCTCCGTTGTAGTGTAAAAAATACAGGTTCGTGAAAGTTGCTACTGTATAAGTTTTTTTTGCTAATTTGTAGGATTGCTAAATATCTTGTAATTTGCTTACATTTATCGTAATTTACTAACTTGCAACTTCGGCCAAAAACCTCATTGCACGAAGAGGAACTATAATGACCAATAGATATGAAAACATCGTTGACCCCCAAAAAACTTTGTTCTAAGATTTTTAGATTTGTTTCACACTGTTTTTTCATAGCTTGGTTTCTTTGTAGAAAATCATGGAAAAAAAAAGATGTTTTAATAGTTTTATGTAAACTTAAATATATGTATTATTTGGTTCTAACTTTATTTTATATATAGTTTTAATTTATATTAAGATAAAAAGAACTGAAATGACACCTTTAGATATAAGTGCAATTTGCCTATATCTTATATACAGATCTTGCGCATAGAATGTTGCATCTGATGCTCGCCTCCTTGATTCGCAAGTTTGATTGGGAACTTGATGGAGAGATGAGACCGAAAATTATGGATATGAGCAAGAAATTTGGAATGACGTTTCACAAAAGCGTTCCTCTCGTGGCCATTCCGATCAAAATCTGATACTATCAGACACCGAACTCATCACGATTTGCAAAGAGAACATCAGGAGGAATTTTCTGTGTTAGGATTATTAAAAATAGGGACAATTACAAAAAAGTGTATCCAACTTGGCACGAAAAGCTATTGTATGTATTGTACTTCGATTTTTACCTTTTGACGTATCAAACTTGTAAAAAAACTCTATCGTATGTATCCGGTTACCTGCTTAGCAGGTAACCGTAAGAAACTCCGGCGACCATCTCCGGCCACAATTTCCGGCCACCACCACCATCTCCGGCCACACCACCATCTCCGGCAACACCACCATCTCCGGCCAAACCTGCAAATCCACCATCTCCGGCCACACCACCATCTCCACCATCTTCGACCACCACCACCATCTTCGCCACACCACCCAACCTCCATCACCACCATCTCCAGCCACACATGCACCACAACCATCTCTGGCCACACCACCATCTCCACCATCTTCGGCCACCACCACCATCTTCACCACACCACCCAGCCTCCATCACCACCATCTCCAGCCACACCTGCACCACAACCATCTCCGGCCACACCACCATTTTCACCAAGACCCACTTCCATATCGAGAGGAGAGGGTGTAGAGAGAGAGATACGTCTGAAAATGGTCGTCGGAGTACGGGAGGCATCGAAAAAGGATCGCCGGAAGGATGGGAGGCGCCGGAAAAGGGTCACCGGTGCCACGTCATCATCTAACCTGCTATAACAGGTTGGATACACACAATAGATTGTTTTTAAAGTTTGATACGTCAAAAGGTAAAAATCAAAGTACAATACATACAATAGCTTTTCGTGCCAAGTTGGATACACTTTTTTGTAATTGTCCCTTAAAAATAATACCGTTAAATAATGATTATAAGCTGGGAAGACGGCCTTGTTACTAGTTATCGTGTAAGATTCTGTAGTTTTCTATAGTTTTTAAGATAAATATGGTATTCAATAGCTCATTTTGAGCAAGGCTATTTCTAGCCCTTTTTCTGAATACTAGAGCCTTGAAAAAAATATTTGGCTTATTAGGCTTTTGGGCTTGGGCTGGGCTCGTACTTAACACCATTGATGCTGGTATCCAAAATGTTTTGCATCATAAATGTAGTTTCCGACGGGGAGTCCCGAATAAGAACCCGATGGGAAACGGGGCGGGAAAGGAGATGTATTTTAATTTTGGGGACAAGGATGGGGGATGCAAAACCCGCTCCGAACCCGCCTCATTGCCATTCCTAAGTTTGAATAATAAAACATATATTATTCAAAGGGAACTTTTATGTATTATTCATGATGAATAATATAGCATTCAGACTTAATATGACATGTGTCTCACTCTCGGCTCTCCTCACGTTTGCAGTGAAACCGTCCCTCTATATATTCCTCTCTCTCAATATATATATATATTCCTCCGAAATGTATTAAACTATCCCCAAAAATCTATTGTGTGTATCCAACTACCAAAAATGCTATTGTGTGTATCAAAGTTTATTTTTTTTGCTATTGTGTGTATCAGATGACTTGTAACCTGTTTAACAGGTCACCTCCACCGTTCCGCAGCTGAGAACCACCGTTGTCGCTGCCAGAAACCACCGTCGTCGCTGCCGGAAACCACCGAACCGCCGAGAACCACCGCCACACCCACCTCCATCGTCACCCTCTGCCACCCACCTCCACCATCACCCACATCTACCACCCACATCTGCTACCCACCTCCACCAACAACCTCCACCTTCGCCGCCCATCCCACCACCACCATCACCATCACCATCAACCAACACCGCCACCATCACCATCGAACCGCCACCACCACCATCGAACAACATTCTCAGCAGCCATCTCCAACCACCACCACCAATAAAACCACCGCTGCCGCCGACCTACAACCACCACCATCGTTGACCTCCGATCTCCAACCACCATCATCAATCTCCAACATCCAACCACCACCATCGTCCATCTTCGACCCAAAACCACCACCCAGAAGCACCATCACCTAGAACGACCATCGCCGCCCCCATAGCACATTCGGGCGCCGTCCTAACTGTAGTTGACCGGTTGAACTGGTCACAATACACACAATAGCAAAAAAAAATAAACTTTGATACACACAATAACAATTTTGGTAGTTGGATACACACAATAGATTTTTGGGGATAGTTTAATACATTTCGAAGAACTATCCCCATATATATAATAAGTATATGTCACGTGTCATCCTTTGGTGAAACGGTTTTAGTATTTTTCCACCTAAACATGTATTTAGACGCAATTTACTTTATCACTTCAATTAGCACAATCATACCCAATCTTCTGTAAATCTATCATTAATTCAGTTTTTTAACTTATATCAATATATATGTTATATTTACTACCTTATAATTAGCATGTAATTTACTTTTAATTCATTACTCTTTCATTTTAGACTCTTATCATACAAACATAAATAATGTATATGAACTAAGATGTATTAAAAAGAATTTTAGCTTAATATTGAGTATTTTTTTAATTTAATTATATTATTAAATAATTAATGTTTTTATATGTCTTGTATTTTCATTTTACACCCTTATTATATTAAAAATTAACAAAAATATATTTCTTTTATTTTATAAACTATAGCGTTAAAATTATTTTATTAATGGTTCCAAAACAAGTCCGTTATTAAATATCTTTTGAAAATCGATCTTACATAGTTATATATGTATTTCATTGTTTACAAGAAGCTATCCTTTGCTTGTAAACCACTTATAGATAAGTGCCCCACATACACCTCCACATACGATGTACACACACATTGTGGAAAGATAGATTGAATGGAAAAAATAGATAGATAGATAGGAAAGATGAGCTCTAACTTACTTTTACCAAATACATAAGAAAGAGAATAACAAAAATGATAAAATAAATGAAGATTATAAGTTTAGGGACTAAAGATGTATTTATCATTTTATAAAGACAAAGACATTTATCATTTTAGGTTATTTATTTATTTATTTATTCATGTATAATAAAAACTAAATAACAATAATTAGCATGCACTACTTATTTATTAGCTATTAATAAAAACAAAAACAAAAATAAAGAAAAGAGATAATAGACTATGGTTGGCAAACTAACTGATAAGCTAGCTGTTTATTGATAAGATAGTTAGTAGATGATAAGCTAGCTTATGAACAAATTATGTTTGACAAAAACTAGGTTATAAGTATGTAAATTGACCAAAAATGATATATTTGAATTTAATAATTATTATTGATAATGGTATAATTAGAAAAAGCTACAAAAAACCTTTAAAAAGCTACTCAAAGTAGTGTTTAAAAAATCTAGATTATGATATATATTTGGATGGATTAACTCATTTTTACCAAACACATAGGGAGAGAGAATAAGAAAATAATAAAATGAATGAAGATTATAAGTTTAGGGGTTAAAGATGTAAAATTGGAATTGGATACAACAGCCGGTCAATGGGGTTGGGTTTGGGTAAAAAAAAGGAAATTGGATTCGGGTCGGGTCGGTGCTGTTAGGTCGGTGCTGTACAGTGTGTGTGTGTGTATATATATATATAGATTATAATAGTCGATCTTGTCTTCCTTAAACCCCAACAATAACAAGTTTCATATACACTTTCTTCTCCTCCATTCGCTCTCTTTCAGTAGTCTTCCCCCATCTTCTTTCAATCTTTTTAAACAAGAATTCATTCAAAAACCCTTTTGAAATCAACCTCTTTTTCCAAAAAAACCCTAACCTCCATCGTTTCTGTACACATGAAGAAGATGATGAAAAGAAAAAGAAAACCAGGATAATAATAATATTAATCTTCGTGGTATGCTTTTCGAGTTTTGATTGTTTAAATTTTAGTTGATTTTGATGAAACCCTAATCCCCCATCGACTGACTGTTGGTTTGCAGTTCTCCTGATCACCATGGCCAAAACCTCCTTCTTGGTAATTAATTTCACTCGCTCTTCATCTTTCCTTTTTTTTATTATCACTCTTCATCCTAATTAGTCAAAAGAACTTGGAATGATTCGTTTTCTGTAGTTAAAAATTGAGGAGATATTGATTGAATCAAATATTTAGATAAAGAGTTGAAATTGGTTTCTTTTCTCTACTCAAATCTTTACTAGATAGTAGATAGATACACAAGTTGTAAGTAGTTGTTCCTCTTTTGCAACTCTATCTAGTTAGACATTGCATTATCTTTTAATTTCTCTTATTCATCTATCTATTATCAAGAAAGCACTCTTATATGCTAAAGAAAACAACTCTCTTATACTTGTACTTGTGTTTAAATGATTCTTTCTCTTTAGAGAAAAGTATCCCGACAGAATACCGGTATTAATTTTTTCTCTTTTTTGTTACTTTGGGACTTGTTATTGAATTTGCAATGTGATTTGCATAAGATTTATGGTTCCTGTTTTGTGGGTGTTTTCAATCCATCATTGCATAAGCTACCTCTCTAATACGTGTTTGTTAATGATAATTTTTTGATCAACAGGACAAGTAAGAGAAACCAATAAAGTGGTCCCGAGAGGTAAGAGAATTTCAATTTGATTAGAATTAATGTTGGCCTTTAAATTCCAATTCTACTTACATGCATCTCTCTTCTTCACTTTAAGCTCTATATATATCTGTAACGATTCTAATTAATTGCATATTTGTTGTTTTATTAATTTTGTTTTACAGGGAATTTCGATGATGAAATCCCAAATGAAGGAACCACAGGCTGTCATGTTTTTTTTTTTGAATGTGTTCCTGCTTAAATTGCTAACTAGAGGCAAGTTTAACTATCCATTCTCATCAACATTAATTCTAGCAATTGTGATCCATTCATTATAAGTAAACAATTTCAATCGGTTTAAACTTTGTTTTTGGTTGCTAGTCTTGTGAAATTTTTTCTTTGAAGACAAACGTGATCTTGTATCAATTGTTAAGGCTTAAAACTCAAATGTAAATATTTAACATATAAGGTATTATCATTCTTTGGGTCAATGTCTAGGTTCTATATAACCTTTTTGGATCGTTTAAGCATATTAGGAGATGGTTCATATGTGCATTGGCTTATTTAGATGGTTGTATCCAGGTTTTTGAAATGTTGCACCAAAAGTATAATTCCATTTAGGCTTTAATCAACAACTTCTTTTTGCTGTACTGTACCTTGCTTTGAGTTCTAGATATGTTCTCTATGCTTGCCGAACATGGTTTATGAATCAAGCTAAAGTCTCTAGGTCGGTAAAGATATAATAAGCATGTTAGAATAAGAAGCTTGTACCTCTTGATGGAGTTTGTTTTTGTGATAAAATTTATAAACCATAGGCAGTAGTCTATTTGCAAACATTGAAAAATACATATGTTATAGGAATATTGTGAAAAGTGATAGGATATCTTATAAGAGTTAATTGGATTGTTGGATGATACATATTTGGTACTATATAGTTTTGGGAAAAGTTATGGTTTGCAATTGAAATATTGGAAGACCTTTAGTTAGGGATATATAATTTCTCAAGTCACACGCTTTAAGTTAGAAATTGATTTCTAAGGCGATATTAGTTTGTGCCGTAGAATTAAGATGTATAGTAAATTATAAATTGGTGGCCTTCGTAATTTTATTATTCATTTTAGAGTTGGTACATTTGGGGTATTTTTGATGTCATGTTAGGTGTTATATCTGGAATGATTTTCGTGTTTCATATTTTGAATAGTTACCTTAGAGTTTTATTATGTGGTGACTTGAAGTGTATAAATCTGATATGAACCGAATAGAATCAAAGGCAGATTGTATTGATTACAAACTGAAAATGATAGTCACAAGCTTTCGAGAGGCTTGCTCTCTCCCAAAAACGGTTTCCCGCCCAAAAGATTACACAAAACAGAATGCCTAAAGTGACAGCCCTACTCACTTATTTATACTACCTAACCAGCTCACGTACTTCAACAACTAACTGGACTAACCAAACTCACCAATCCGCCTAACTTTGACTTGTTGACTGAACCTATGAACCTTAGTAACCCGGAGTAAAAACAATACCCGCCCCTGAACTTTCACCTTGTCCTCAAGGTGGAAAAAAATGAAACATATCACGATCCATAGCATGCTTATCTGAAAAATTCTGCTCATAGATTGTTATCCTTTTTTGCGTTCGTCTACCAAGGCTCCACGGGTACCCATAGTCCTCGAACAGAGCAATCCCACACAGGGGATTCCATATCTCTGGAAGTAATGTCGTACACTGTGCACGAAAGCGGACCAAGTGGAAAGCAATTGTTGAAGTCAAAGCCCCAACAACAGTATTGTGGTTGAAATGGGATGCCACCAAAGAAACCTCTACATATGCGTACTTGGCCGAGATGCATGTCTTGATGCCTTTTACTCTAAGCTCCCGCGACCTAACTATAGGTTTGTGAAATTTCATAGCTAGGCTCACCATAACAACACAACTATGGAACAGAATCTCCACCTGTGCATAAAATGTCTTTAACAAATTCCTGTAGGCCCTCGTATGTGACAAATGAATTGACAAATAGTAA
Organism: Centaurea solstitialis; assembly: GCA_030169165.1. NCBI lineage: Eukaryota > Viridiplantae > Streptophyta > Magnoliopsida > Asterales > Asteraceae > Centaurea > Centaurea solstitialis. The sequence goes on from CM058041.1 coordinate 96,468,838, forward strand.
TTCTGATTCGAACACTTCCCGTTAATGATTGTTGCTGCTGCTGCTGGTATCGGTGATGGTTCCGGTGGAAGTTCCATATGTTCAACCAAGGCTATATTTGCGTTAACTTGAGCGTCTTCCAACCAACCTCTCTTTGTCACCCATTTTCTCCATTGACATCGAACTTGGCGTTTACGTTTAATTACGCCGGATACCCTCCAGGTTTTTGTTAACGTAGTTGACTGCCACACACCCATCGCCATTGAACTCGGTGAGTTCGATTCACACACCACTGATGTTGCTATTTTCTCGTTCCAAGAATTCAAAGATTTCCACCTCATCAACACCTTTCTTTCTTCAATCTCTAAAGCCCATTTGCTGTCTATCAATTTCCAATCCTTCTCCACTTTTAACCCAACTATGAGGACAAAAAATCTTCTTAGCTGCTGTTCCAGCCCATTTTCTGATAGTTTTTCTTCAATTACACTCCCAGTGGACTTCTTATTTCCTCCTCTACTAATTAGGACCACTACCTTTTGTCCCTCTTCACCTTGCCCCTTCATACTTTTCAGAGTAGACAGCCCCACTATAGAATTTAGAGACACCTGTCCACCTTGAACAGCCTCCAACTGCTGATTTTTCTCCAAAAAATATTGACAGGTGTCCTCCACTTGTCTCTTCCCACTCACTAAAGCCAAAACATCAAATTCTTTTTGCTTATTCATGTGGCCAATATGATTGAATTCCTCATCTAATCTTTTATTCGATCGAGTAATCCCCTTTTGTGGTGGCAAATATGGCAGCGGTTGGTCTGGCCATGGAGGTGGAGGTGGTAGTGGCGGCGGCCACGGCAGCGGCGGTGGCAATTTCCAGTGACCGTCGTCCCACGGTAATATGACCGATGTCAACGTTGCAGACATAAACATGGGCTGCAATTTGATAAATCCATTTAGGTCCATTATGGAATTGGGCCAAAATAAACTCACTCTCTTGGGCTTAGGCCCGATTAAAGTCTCTGGATGATCGAAAAATGTTATCGGACATTTCGACGACCACGGTATCCACCATGGCAAACTCTCCAACGGCTGCAGTGAAGAAGAAGAATTCGGCAAATAGACAGCCGTAGCCTTTTCAGAATCAACATAGTCTGGACTTAGATTCAGATAGAGATCTATATTTAGTTGTGATTTTGGATTCCAGTCCCAATCTCGACTCATAATTGAATCAAACTTCGGTTTCAAACCTAGAATTGGATTTCGATCTGAACTCGAATTGAGAGTCGTTTCTGATTTTGGATATGAATACGAATTTGGATACGGATCTAGATTTGGAATCGGAGATGAGTACGGATCTGGATTTGGAATCAAACCTGAATATGGACATGGATCTGAAATCATAACTGGATCTGGTTGATGATCGATTGATCGATCTCCCCTGGTTTCACTCTGTAATTGTTCATCATCTACATCTTCCTCTCCATAGTTCTCATCTTCTCCATTATCCTTTACGACCTCCATTTTTTTGTTCCTGGAGTTCAACTCTGATATCAATGATCTAAGATCTACCATCATCTGTTTGAGACTTGCACTTATACTCCTGTTTATCTCCTTAATCTCCAACATCGATTGTTTATCTAACGTTCTCCTCATTCCCATGGCTGGATCGAACTGCTCTGATACCATTTGATATGAACCGAATAGAATCAAAGGCAGATTGTATTGATTACAAACTGAAAATGATAGTCACAAGCTTTCGAGAGGCTTGCTCTCTCCCAAAAACGGTTTCCCGCCCAAAAGATTACACAAAACAGAATGCCTAAAGTGACAGCCCTACTCACTTATTTATACTACCTAACCAGCTCACGTACTTCAACAACTAACTGGACTAACCAAACTCACCAATCCGCCTAACTTTGACTTGTTGACTGAACCTATGAACCTTAGTAACCCGGAGTAAAACAAAATCATGAGAACTAATTCTTAAGTAGGAGGAGTTGTTATAACCCTAGTTATTTATATAATTTGAGGATAGAAATTTTATCGAGAATTTAGTTGATCCACGCCGCAATATAGTTTCTAAAATTGCCTCTTATAAGAAATATCATAGGTGTGCATATGTCAAAAGATGTGATATAGGATTCATTCTTGAATATCTTTGCTTATTTGAATCCGAAGGGCGATTTTTTAAGGAGAGTAGATTGTAATATATCCTAATTTTTATATAATTATTATAAAAATAAATAAGTTGTTTCAAGTTTGGTAAAACTATAAAACTGTAAGGTTCGGATTGGACCTTACGCAAAACTTTGATTTTGGATAAGCTCATAGAAGATGCTACGGTTGTTTTCTTAGTTCATAGCAAAATTAGGATTTACAATATTTTTATCCTTTTGAATTTTATATGATAATGTTATGCAAAATAATGTGTTGGTTCGAGGTTGAAAGTCTTATAAAACTACAAGGGCTAGTTTGGATATATATATATATATGTATATTTTTAAAGATTTTGGAATAAAACCCTTGGAATTGGCAGCCATTAGCATATTGACAAAAAAGAATTAGGTTTTTAAGTTTTTACTCCCTTGGATATGATGAGTTCGATAAAGGAGCTATAGATAAGAAAATAGAGATAAGCCATTAGTCTTTTAAGTGATTAGGTCTTCGAATCTTTGGACGAAGGATATAGTTCTATTAATTGACATTGATTATCCTTAAGGAAGTTGTAGTTTCGTGAACTTTGAAAGACGTTTAGTTAGGATATATAATTTCTCAAGTCGTATGCTTTAATGTAGAAATTGATTTCTAAGGCGATGTTTGGTGGACTTTTAATGAGTTGTGATTTTTAGTTATCATTAAGGTTGATGAATCTCATGGTCGAAATTTTTATAGATGGTGGGTGACATTACTTTAAGCATTGCGATGAATTGTAGAGGTTTAAAACAGATGAATGTTTTCTTTTCTTATTAAAGAGTTAGGCAAGTTAATTTGGATTGGGTTGCTAAGCCAATAGTCTAGAAATTAGGGTTAGACAGTAGTTCATGACAGGGAAACTGAATGATAGTAAGTGTAAGTATAAGAAACAGTAGTTCAGCAAGAACTCATGATAGGGAAACTGAATGATAGTAAGCATAAGAAACAACGACGTTTAAATATTACTTAGCTTAGTTGTAAAATTTTACAAGGGTGTTCATGACATCAGGTCTTGTTTCTTTGTTTTATATGTTAAGGAACTGTAAGAGCAACAATATTGGATTTTAGGGTTTAGGGTTTAGGGTTCAGTTTGATGCTTGATGAGGATCTAATTATGTAAACAAAGATGCATGCGGGGATTTTAGGAAGGACGCTAAACAAGTAATTTACGAAGTAGTCATGATAGAGATAAAGGTATGAATACTCTCGAGTCTGAAAAGGTTTTGATATGCACATAACATTTAACTCATTGTTTCTTTGATCCAAATAGCGTCAAGGGATTAAGTATTAGATGTATAAAGATAAAAGAAAAATAAAAGCAGGTTGATGATCACCTATCTAAAGGTTTTTGGCATGTCAAAATTGAGGACATTGATGTGTTGAGCATGAGTTGGCTGGCCAATTAAGGATAGATCTTTTTAATCAAGGAAGAATCATTAAGAACTAGTTCATTAAGAATTTATAATAGAGGGAAATGTATGATAAGCGGTATTTGCTTAAGTATGTGATATATGTTAGGAATTGAATGCTTAAGTAATAGATGCCAACTATGTGATATATCTTGAGAGTTGAAGGCTTAAAGTGCAGTGAAGTTTCATGATCAAGGTAATGATTTTGGGTCATTTTTTGAATAGGCTACAACATTTTCCGATAATTTAGTTCAATTTGATGCATATGGTTCTTCTAGAAAGTAGTCATGATAGAGAGAAAGGTATGATAAACACTGGAGTCTGAAAAGCTTTTGATATGTGCATATTTGAACCCAAAACTTATTGTTTCTTTGATCCAAATTGCGTCAACGGATTACCTATTAGATGTTCAACGATTAAATAAAAAGAAAAGTCAATTGATGATCACCTATTTAAAGGTTCTTGGCATCTCAAAATTGAGGGTGTCGACGTGTTGAGTATAAGTTGGCTTGCCATTTAAGGATGCATTTTTTAAGTCAAGGAAGAACGATTAAGCACCAATTCATTAATAGTTCATGATAGAAGGAAATGTATGATAAGCAATGTGAAATGGTGACATTTAAGTAGTATTTTCTTTAGTATGTGATATATCTTGGGAGTTGAAGGCTTAAGGTGTGGTGAAGGCTTAAAGTGCGGTGAAGTTAAATCATAGGGTAATGGTTATGGGTCATTTTTTAAGTGGTTATAGGCTATGGTCCGACCAGAATTGCGCTCTTAAGATCATATACCAAAATAAACAGATTCAAGGATGGAAAACTAGTAGTAGTGTAGCTAAGTGATTATTAGAGCAAGAAAACAGGTTGGATGTTCAAGGGTAATGTTTTATATTAACATGATGACATCCAAGAAACATATGATAAGGTGAAACTTCAAGTCCCTAATCATTCAAAACAAGAAAGTTTAATGGTTTTTTCATTCGAAAGAATAGTTTAGTGACTTGACCATTCAAAATGAGAAAGTTTAATGGTTTTTTTTGTTCACAAAAATTGTTTAGGGACTTAAGCATTCAAAATGGAATAGTTTGTTGGGTTTTTTTTAACTTTTTCCTTGTATATTTATTATATTAAGTAACTTGAAACTAACAGCAATGAAACTGGTTTGGATGATCTAGTGGAACTTGATGCTAACAGTATTGGAAGATATTTGAAACTGGTACAGAAGTTAGAGGAGTAACAATCACCTATTCATTGTAGAGATTTCTGTGAGATTTGATCAAATGTGGATGAAATTAAAGGAAAAAATAAACTGATCGATCTTATGGGTATGTGTCGGATATTATAACCCTAGGATATAAAATAAACTAATTAGTAGTATGCAAGGCTACTCTAGATTTTCGTACACATTTAAGCGAGAGATTGGTATGTGTGTATGCATTATATAATGAGTTGAGTATACTAGAAACAGGTGGTAGTATATCTGTATATGGTAAAGATATACCAAAAAGTCGTACAAATGTGTTTTTGATCATCCAAAACTTGACAATACTGGAGTATTGGAAAATATATGACATGGTTTGGACAATCTTGATGTTTTAGAGAAAAAAAATTAAAAGAACTTAAGCTTGAACGTAAAAAGCAGAATTTATAGGATTATTGTTTTTCAATAAATAGCTCATGATTAGTGAAAATTTGGGATTTTGTTATTATGCTTGGAGTATTGTAATATAGTTTCAGATTCAAATATGAGGAACTAACATAGTCTTTGTAGGTTTAAAAGATTGGGCGGTTCTGGTCAAATTGATTTAACAATCCAAAACTAGTAGTGGGGATGGAATAGATGACCTAGAATTCGTAGATGTTTAAGGCATGGAATGGAAATTTTGAAGTGAGATAGGTATGTCAATTGAGTAATTTGAAGCTAAGATATTAGAAAATATTTGAAATATGTTCGATGTTCAAGGTCATGATGCTATGTCAAACTGGATGTTGATGAAAATCGGATTTAGGAGATGGTATGCAATGCACATTTAAATGAGAGATAGGTATGTTCATATCCATTTGATGATGAGTTATGGAAAATACTAGAAACAAAATACATACAAATGTGTATTTGATCACCCAGAGCTTGACGGTACTAGAGTATTGGAAAAAATATGAAATGGTTTGGACTTTGGACAATCTTGATGTTTTAGAGAAAAAATTACCGGAACAATCTTTGTAGGATTACATATATTTTAAGATATTTTATATTAATTAGTCATGAGTAGTATGTTACGATGCTCTAAATTTTCATAGCATGTGTTAGGTGATAACTAAGCTTTGATGTTATGGGACAAGTTAATGAGATTAAGTTTATTGGATGTTAGCAATGTTATGGGTGTAATATATATTCTTTGAAGATACCAGTAAAATTCAAGGGTGATCAAAGTCTTTTTACTTTAGTATTTTGATTATAATGTTGTCATTGTGTGAGATAAGATGGATTTTTCAAGATTTTGTAGGGATAGTCTCAATGTTTATAGAGAAAAGTAGAAAACAAGTAGGAAATATAAGTTTGAATGTAAACAAGCAGGACTTAGAGGATATTGTTTATTGAGTGCTCAAATACAAGTCCTTAAATGTAAATGATTTAGTGAAACACCGGATTTTCTTATGCTTGGACTATTTTTAATATAATTTCAAATCCAAATACAAATTAGCCTATAGTTTGATGGTCTAAAAGGTAGATGATCGGGAAGTTGCAATCAACCAATTATTTGGAGATTATTCATTATTAACCTTGTGGAGGAGATGTAAGGAAGTCTAAAATGCATGAATGGGTTAGTGTCGAGATGTGTACGCCAAGATCATTATGCCAAAAGTAAATGGATTAAAGAAAAGGATGGAAAGATGCTAGTTATCGTGAACTGAAGTAAGTGGATGATGAGAACTGAGAGACGCTTGAGGCATTATTATATGGAGATCTAAAGGAAGGATGGAAATTAAGGTACTACTAGTATTGAACTAAGTACATACATGTTGAGAATTAAAAGACCCTTAAGGCATTATATGGAAATTTAAAGGAGATAAGTTTGTTTATATGTATTTGATTAAGTAAATGGAAGCTAGGAGATTACTGTAGTAATGGAATGGAGTTGATGATATTACATAAAGAGACATGATCAAGCGGATGTTGAAGCTAACAATACATTAGTCGGAGGATTGACTATAGTTTGAATGTCAAAGTTGTATTTTGTGGCGAACGTAAATTTTGGGATTTTCATATGCTTAAGATTACATATAAGATCAAATGCATGTATGAGGAAATAAGCGCATAATTCAAAGGTACTGGAAATATGTGATCCAAATTGATATTAAGAGATTATCCTTGTAAACTGATGTGAGGATAGCCTCTCAAGTAAAACATGAGTGTGCTTATGGTTTAGAAGAGGTATTCTACTAGACCAAATTAATACATGAATTTCTTAACAGTTAAGAGTGTTTTATGATATATCTTGGGAATTGAAGGCTTAAGACGCGATGAAGTTTAATGATCATAGTCATGGTTTTGGATAACATTTTCCTAATGATTTAGTTCAATTTGATGCTTGATGCAGATCCAATTATGTAATTAAAGATGCATGTGGGATTTTAGGAAGGATGATTAACAAGTAATTTGCGAAGTAGTCATGATAGAGAGAAAGATATGATAAACACTCTCGAGTCTGAAAAGGTTTTGATATGCACAAATTAGAATACAAAACTCATCGTTTCTTTGATCCAAATTGCGTCAAGGGATTACGTATTAGGTGTAGAGATAAAAGAGAAATAAAAGAAGGTTGATGATCACCTATCTAAAGGTTCTTGGCATATTGAGGGAGGATATTGACGTTTTGAATATAAGTTGGCCGACCAGTTAAGAATTCATCTGTGTAGTCAAGGAACAACGATTAAACACCAGCTTATTAAGATTTCATGATAGAGGGAAATGTATGATAAGCAGTTGAAATGGTGATATTTAGGTAGTATTTTCTTAAGTATGTGATATATCTTGGAGTTGAAGGGTTAAGGTGTTATCCCCATATTTAGTTCAATTTGATGCTTGATGAGGACCAAATTATGTAATTAAAGATGCATGTGGTGATTCTAGGAAGGATGATCTACCACTAATTTGTGAAATAGTCAAGATATATATATATATAATAGACATTCTCAAATCTGAAAAGCTTTTGATATGCACATATTAGAATGGGAAACCCATTGTTTCTTTGATCGAAATCGCGTCAAAGGGTTATGTATAAGATGTGTAATGATAAAGAAAAACCCATTGTATGAGTATGCATGTGTTGTATGTCAACAATGGTATAAGTATAGTATATAAAGTAAGTTGATAGAGCTAAGAAATTTAAAAGCAAAGCATGAAAAACATTGATGTGAATAATGTGTACGAGATTATGGATGAACTACGATATCTTGTGGGACTAATTAGTCAACTCATCAAATAGCTGTTTGATAGTCTATGGACATTGTAAATTCTCATGGGATGTTGGGTAATATCAAAGGAACCATGCTATGGGATAAGTTTGAAGGGAGGGAACTCACCGACACATACGCTTAGCCATTGGATGTTAGGAACGGTAGGAGGGTAGAAAATTTTCTCAATAATGCCCCTTGTGTATTGTATTGACTAAGGGCTGTAAATGACATTAATCTGAAGTTTGGAGGTGTATCATGTATGCGTGTTTATATGAAACAATATTTTTGGCTTTTGGGGAGAGGTGGTTATTGAAAACTCGCCCAAGGTCTTTCCTCTATATATTAAAAATCAAAATATGCTCGATAACTTTCTCATGTATTCAGCATGCATTTCCGTTAAGCGACCAGCTGGTTAGGAAAACACTACTTCAGCAACTGATTTGAAATCTGAATCCAAGAGGATGAAGATTAACAAGGCCTGTGATCTCAGCTCGATTTCTGTTCTTCCTCCTCAATTAAGGTTCAGTTTCATGTTTACAGCCTTAAATGTCTGTTGATTTTGCATTTAGCTTATGTAATTAGCGTCTGTATGTGTGTTCTTTGAGCTATTCTGTGTGTTTTACTGAAGAACTTGTAGCAGATGATTACTTTTTTTGCATGTGTAGCAAAATTGTGCGCTTTTTGTGGTTAGTTGATTTCATATCTGCACTTTCAGCAGATTTTTTGTTTTTTTTTTGGTGAAATATTGAGTGATTTTATGTGTTGAACCGCACGTTGTGATGTGGAATTTGATGTGTAAATCGTTGTCGTCCTGAATGTATAGGCGATTGATTTCATATCTGCACTTTCTCAGCCGATTTTATGTGTTCTTTTGGTGAAATATCGAGTATTATTGTATGTAACTGTTAAATCTGTATATATGTTTGAAACGTGAACGATTATGTGATGAAGTTTTCTGGAAACCATAGTATCTCTTTGAAGTTTTTGTGTAGAATGTGATAAATTGGCATAGACTTTATAAAATGCTTAACAAGTGCAATTGTGAAAAATTGAACTTGAATAGTGTTAGATGTAAAACATGTTTATGCTAACTCAGGGTGATCCAGGACACATTGTAGTTTGACTTACATATGATTATAAATAAAATTGATTTTGTGTATATTTCAGTGAAGAACTGATAATTAAGTGTTTGCAATTGAGTTTCTGTGTGTATGTATGTGAAAGTGAGAAGAAGCTTTTTTATTCTGTCTTATGTGGAGAATTGAGATTCGGCATGCAAATGACTGTTTTTTGTTTTGCATGTGTGCTAAATCTTTGTGTTGATTTGGTGATTTTATGAAATTTAGAAGGAGATCAGGCATCTCAAATAGTCTGCCTGAGACGTCTTCAACTTTTAGGCAGGCACAGCCAAGCACCATCACAGCAGCAGCAGCGGTCACAGCAATCACTTTCTCAGGGGTTTCATCTAGCATCATGCTATTTTCTCTCAGTTCTCACAGAATTCTCAAGATGAGACATTGACGAATGACCAGGTTTATCTGAAAGCGTTTTTGGATCGAATATTTATATTTTTGAAGTATGGCCTAACATACTTTCACATGTTTTCCCATATGAAATGTTTCCTTTGCTGCATCTGTATCTCACTACCTTCTTGTGTGCACTGTCCGAAATACATGTCTCTGATCCTCAGATAGTTGGATCCATACTTTGTGGATCAACCTTGGAAAGAGTTGAAGTGATTAAGCTAACCTGAATAGATCTAGTAGATGAAAACTTCTTCAATGTTTATATGATCCTCAATTTTCAAGTAGCTATTTGCATTCATTGGTAAATGGCAGAGGAAGTATTTGTTTTAATACAATAAAACTCTGTTTCAGTTCATTTTCAGTAAAACTATTGCATTCATATGTATATATAGAATAATAACTGAGGTGTCTAGAACTCGAATTGTGTGTATAGTTGATTTATTTTGTGAAAGATTACAAGCAGCATAATAAACTTTATGACTGCGGTTGAGAATTGAGATATCATTTTCTGTTCTCTAGATGAACACTTAACTTTTTCTTTCCCTTTCAACTTCATACTGAGCTCTGGATCACACAAGAGAGGCTAACATATTTTACTTTCTTCATTGGAACTCTTTATAGTTGGTTGTTTCTCAAGAAAGGGAAAGTTCGTTGAAAAGGTTTTCATCCTTGCCTCCAGTCAATCACACTCGAGGAGAAAGTCAATTGCCATTGTCAAGATCTTCCACGGTCTAATCCGTAAATGGGGTTCTGCTATTTCACAGCAAAGATGTAAGTTTTTCTGAACTTTACAATTTGGCAATGGATAGTAAGTAGACCAATCTCATAATTTACTTAATAGCATGATTCAGAGAAAGAAATGTCATGTTTGAAAAGATATTTAAAATTCTTTACTTCAGTAATAACTGATGGGATGCATCAAAAAATTTCCTGTCCCAAAATTCCACACTGGCTTCCTATATTCTTTAAAAAAATATATATTTAGAAGCATATGTTTACTGAATGTTTCATTATTTATTACATTATATACTATTTCAATTACACTTCATCGCATATATGATATAGTGAATTTCAGAATACATCAAGGCTTATACCCTGTTTAATTGTTAACCGCCTCCTTTGCCTTGCCAATATATTTTTGGATTTCAATGAACCATCAGAGATAACGACAGAAATAGAGATGGAAAGTTGCAAAAATAATTTACATGTCCAGTTTAAAATATTAGTTATGCAGTTATGCTGAAATTTGAAATGGTCTCGTATGACATACCAACATCTTTCTCTCTAATTTTGTTGACATTCAGTGGAAAGTATACGCTAGAAGTTGATTGCAGATGTTTGTTAGAATATCTTTCATATTTTCTAACTCAATTGAAATACCATAACAGTACCAAAAATCTAGCCTTCATGGAGACTTGAAGTTGATTTCTGATCAACTCAATCAAGATACATGCAACAAAAACACACAGGACGTTTCCATCTTGCTCTCCAGTTTACAAGAAAAGATTGGATTGTTCATTTCAAACTTGCGTAATGATCTCTCCAAGTCTTTCGCTTATGAAATGCAGGTATGCATATGTCTCGAATGCAAAGAGCTGAAACAGTACCAAAAACAAATCCTTCACATATTTTCAGATGGGTAGTAAATGATGGTACTTTATAGATAAAGTCTCTAACAATCAGCTGATTACTTAGGCCATAGTATGCAAGCTTAAAGAACTAGACCAAAAGAATCCACCACCCACCGTTCTCCCACCACAGGTACTCTAGCGTGTCAATATTAGCTCCTGGTGTTTAATATGACAAGATATTCTTCCTTGTAAAAACATAACTCGCTCAAACGCAGGCTGTCAGCTATTGCGCCAATCCTATGGGAAAAGCCCCAAAGATGTATGCCCCTCTATTCTCTTTCTTTGTTTTCTCAGCTTTCATTGCAGTTTGTTGCTCACTCCTGGCCATTTAAGGATCAAACTCAATTATTTATGTGGAGTATAACATAAACAACAAAATTTATGGATACCATGTTGCTTCCTTAAAATCACTACAAAAGTAATTAGAACAACGTTGGAGTATGTATAAGCTGCAACCTCAATTTCATATGATCTTGTAAAAGGTTGAGTTTATCTGCTCTTTTGACCAAGACAATCTTTAGATATTAGAATCATTAATCCCTATCCCATCTATTTCCTTCGGCAACTAACATGGTTCAGTCGTATCACCATGGTTAGTGACTTGATAAATAGTTTACTGGAAATGTTTCACTACTAGTCAAATATCTGAAATATCCAGTTGGCTGCTTATCTTAGTAACAGTATCATTTGTCTACTGGTGCAATGAACTAACAAGTTTTTATTGATTACAGTCCAGTAGTGCCTCCCCAGGTAGAAATGGGCACCTGGAACTCGGTAAAACGTGAACAGGTTACTCTCACAAATCGAGATTACAGCAAGGGACACAAACACAACAGAGTATCTCAGACTGGACTGGTATGTGCTGTTTTTTTCCTGCATTTAATTTAAATCATTCGTCTCTAATTAGGTGATGCTAAAATGCTAAATTTACATTCTTAGATACAGGATTTCCCGATAATGATCTGGTTATTTTCTTTCCTCTAAGATAGTTCCTTCTATTGCTACTTTATTGAACTTGAACTCCCATTATTCATTTACATTGTCACCAATTACTGATTCCTGCTCACTCACTTAATTAGGATTTTGTTTAGCATGAGACCATCCCGCTGAAAATATGGAATGAGACCATATTTTTAATGTATTGTTAATTGGTTATTTATTTTTAACATTACAAAAAAGATTTGTGCACTCTTAATGTATTATTATTTAAAATTGCTACTAATGAAAAAGGTAGGAAAGACCAAAAAAAATATAATGACAAAAAATTTAAATTACTCTATGATCTAATAAGACAACAATGAGAAAAAACAAAAGGAAATAAAAATTGAAATTATAGAAATACTCGAACTAAGGTTTGTAATTAAATTTATTCAAAGTGACTAAAACTAAAATAAAGAGGTAACCATGATGACCAAAATTGTAATTAGTTTTAAAGGACCAAAGTTGATAATGAATGTTAACTATAGGGATAAAAAAAGTAATTTACTCTTAATTTGGGGTAGGAATTATTGAGAAAATTTTAAACCTTGGTATTATTGAAAAAAATTTGATAGTTTAATGACGTAATTGGTAAAAATCAAAGATTGTTGGTAGAAATAGAAAAATGTGAATAATATGTTGGTAAAAATGGTAATTTTTCCCAAACCAAAAGGTAAGATATATACCTATTAAATAATTCTAAGTGGGTACGTTGAAAATTCAATTCTTATAATTGAATTGCTTGTGAGAGAAAGAATGGGGTAGATAAGCTATTGTGAGGGTCGATATAGGGTATAGGGGAGTCTATAAATTTTATAGGAAGGTCTGATTAACATAACCTTTCTTATAATTAAATTGTTGTGAGAAAATAAATGAGAGTAGGTAGTCTCTACTAGTGGGGGTCGACATAGAGTATAGGGGGGGTCTATAAATGTAGACCCCTACTCACATCGGAATTTGAAAACAAAGTTATATATAGCCCCTTGTAATTATTTAGGTAGAATAATTTATACCTTTTTATTTGTCTATTTTTTATTGGTCATTTTAATAATATTAACACACATAGTTATATATTAACTGAAATACAAAAATAAAACATGTTTTTTTAATTTTAAAAAGTTACATCATTATTATCGTCTAATAAATACATCCGAATTGAGCCCAAAATCAAACATTTTTGGATTTCATTGTCTTATTATACATAATAATTAAAATTGTTTAATATGATGAAATTATATTACATCATTCTTTTTTGACAAATTTGTTTCATATTTTGGTGTTTTTTATGAAAAAATTGGACGTTGTTATCTTTTGACGAAATTGTTTCGTATTTTGGTGTTATTCACGTAAAAATGAAATGTTTTCATTTTTTTTCTTGATGAAATCGATTTCTTATTTATCTTTTTTTTTCTGAAAAGGTTCACCTGGGCCAAAGCCCAGACTACATCCTTGCTAATTTTTACCGAGAGCTAAAGCATGCTCCCTTGATATTAATACTCAGTGGCCCCTGGTTGCTCACCCCCGGATTCGAACTTGGATTGGCTGTTACACCTTCCACAAGCCTTAACCGGTAGGCTGCCCCATTGGGGTTATTTCTTATTTATCTTATTTTGATGAAAGGTTTTATATTTAACAAATTACACCATTATAATCTTGTCATCAATACATTCGAAATGAGCTCATTGAATACTTTTTTTATTTAGCTACATATAGGCCACTATAACATATTGGTTAATTGATTTTATTTCATTTTGTTGGGGGAAAAAATCACTCATCAGTGTTTTAACAAAAAAATAATAAATATATTGGGTATTTTTTTTATTCCAACAATTCCAACTTTGATTATTCATGACATCTATATAATTCCTATTATAGGTACACTCTTATATAATCTTCATACATATCTTATCTAACCTCAAGGTAATTTTCTGTTCCCTCCGTACTTACCAAACCTCAAGGCAACTGTTTATATAAGCCCTCTTTTGTACACCATGCAAAAGACATTGTTTATAGTAAATAGTACTTAGGACCACTTGAAGTGTGACACGTACACAAAAGTGAGTCTGCATGCATTTAATGCATTGGGTATAAATAGGACTTGAAGAGAGGTTCTCCATACCTCTTCTTCACCTATCATATAACCCAAATCCTTTCTTTCTTTATCCTTGTATTTCTTATCTTTTCTAGCCTTCTCACTCTAGTGCATAGTGAAAGAAACTTAGATTGTTTAGTTTAGACTTTAGTCTTTTCTATTTCCGCAACAATCTGTAAATTCAAAGTGTTAATACAACATAGAATTTAAAAGTGAAAATTTGGTGTGATTATATTCAACCCCCCTTCTATAATCTCATACACTATCCTTACTTGAAGGTCACCCCCTTGGGACCAACAGTAATAATAATAATGCTCCGTTAGTTCATCTATTAACACTTTGCGGATATTGTCCCATGCGTCTTGTTCACCACCCAAATAAGTAGATATGGCTCGAAATCCACAATTTCCATCGCCCGATACATCTTCAATACGTATGATGTATGGATGAAATAAACTTGAGATTTGATCAAGAAATCGATTTCGGGGGATGGGTTGTTAATTTGTTATTGGAAGTGTGAGCTATGCCTTGCTGGCTCTTGATAATCAAAATCTTCGTAGTTGATGAAGGTTGGCACATTAGAACTACTATATCTGTTGCGAGTGTCTTCAATATTATTTTTTTAGTTTGATTTTTTTCTAAAAGGTCGTCCACGACTGGTTTTATGACCCACGTTGATTTTTTGTGTGCTTTTCATGGGAAAGTTAAAATATTTCATCAACATAAGAAAAAAAGAGTAATAAAATGATTTCAACAAAAAAAATTACATGAAAACATTTCAATTTTATGTGAAAAAAATCAAAATATGAAACAATTTCGTCAAAAACATAATTATATAATATAATTTCATTATATTAAACAATTTTATGATGTATGATAAGATAATGAAATCAAAAAATGTTCAATATTACACTCATTTCGAATGTATCGACAAGACGATTATAAGGGTGTAATGTGTTAAAACTAAAACATATTTTTAATGTTTTTTTTGTTAATATACAATTATATGTGTTAATATTATTAAAATGTGAACTGAAAAATGATAAACTAAAAGATGTAAAATGTACTTTTTAAATAAATCTAAAGGGGTAAGTTGAAAATTCAATTCTTATTTAAGAAGCCTTATTTTTTTCCAAAAGGGGATACACCTAAAACCTTATTGTTTTTTCCAAAAGGGGATACACCTGCACCTATATATACACACACATTGTGTATAGATAGATAAATGATTGGAAAGATAAGATAGAGCGATCAGAAAGATGCCCATTCTTTCTCATGGTGTCCACTTTCATATTCTTATATCTCCTTACCACCAAGTTCATCAGTTAGAAGTCGGGGAAAGTTGTCCGATTTCCATCTGGTCCTTACCCACTTCCTACCCACTTCCTATAATCAGAAACCTCTTTGAAAAAAAACCCCATATGTCACTTGCTTCCCTCTCGAAAACCTACAGCGGATTGATGACCCTTAAATTGGGTAGCACCATCACCGTTGTAGTAACCTCACCCGAATTTGCCAAAGAAATGCTTCTCAAACACGACCCATATCCTTCTCTAGCCAATGGATCCCAGACACACAGGACGGGGGGTAACCACCATCTATTCTCCATCTTTTGGTTGTCGGTTGGCGATCAATGGCGAAGGCTAAGAAAACTAGCCAAAGAACACTTGTTCTCCATGCAACAACTCGATGCCGGTCAGCTCCTATGCAGGGAGAAGATTCAAGAATTTGCTGATCATGTTCACGAATGTTTTATTGGCCGAAAACCTATAAACATTGGTCGTGTTGCGTTCACCTATAAAGATGGAGAATAGATGGTGGTTACACCCCACCCCCCCCCCCACCCCCCGGGTCCCGTGTCTGGAACCCATCTGCTAGAGAAGGATAGGTCGTGTTTGAGAAGCATTTCTTTGGCAAATTCGTGTGAGGATACAAACGGTGATGGTACTACCCAATTTAAGGGTCATCAATCCGCCGTAGGTTTTTGAGAGGAAGCAAGCGACATATGGGATTTTTTTTGCGATTTCAAAAAGGTTTCCGATTATAGGAAATGGATAAGGACTAGGTGGAAGTCGAACAACTTTGCCCGACTTCCAGATCATCAACTTGGTGGGTAAGGAGATATAAGAATTTGAAAGTGGACACCATGAGAAAGAATGTGTTATAGCTCATCTTTCCAATTGTTTATCTATCTATACACAATATGTGTATATATATATATATAGGTGCATGTGTATGTGGGCCTTTTTAGAAAAAAAAAATAAAGTTGTTAAACTTTTGGGCATTTTTGGAAAAAATTGAAGTTGTTAAATTCACCGTCTAATTCTATAAATAAATTTAATCAGAACCCCCTAATCAAAATTATAGACCCCCCTGTACCCCGTCGACCCTCACAAGTCATAAATAGCCTACCTTCTCCCATTCTTTCTCTTTAGAGTAATTTTATTATAAGAATTGAATTTTCAACTTACCCCTTAGATTTATTTAATAAGTAATTTTATATCTTTTAGTTTATTGTTTTTAATTCACATTTTAATAATATTAACACATATAATTGTATATTAACAAAAAAAATATATAATCAAACATCATTAAAAATATATATTAATTTTAACAAATTACATTCTTATAATCGTGTCGTCCAGGGCCGTTCCAATCTTTTCGGGGGCCCTGTTACATCTATATGACTATAGATTCAAAACTATCAATCAATAGACAAAGAATAAACAAAAGAAATTAAATTTCATACCATATATCAGCTAGTTTTTGCCAACGCCAACTTATTCATCAGCAATTAGCTAGTTTTTGCCAACCCCAACTTATTCATCAGCTAATTTATAAATCATTAACTACCTTATCAGTTTATCAGTTATTAGCTACTTTATCAGCTAAAAGACATACCAAAAAACTGAAAAAGTGAAAAACTACAAAAGTATAGTAGTATACAAATTAAATTACATAAGTAAACATACACTAACAGATTACTATTACATTAGTGTTAAAAAATTTTTATCAGAAATTAAACCCAATATAGCATATTTAGCAATTAGTAAACTGTAAACATATCAACAATTAATTCAGAATCTTGGGCTTACAGAGATTGAAAAAATCCACCTAGAATTTTGTGAAAATAGAATAATATAAGCGTTGTTTGGTAACCCAATAAAAAAAATCTTACCAGGGATTTTGAAAAGTAGTCTTGATTCTTGTTATGGTTGCCATTGGAAAAAAGAAGATGAAGAATCATTGGACTGTAGAAGATAACTCGACCTCGTGAAGAAGAGAAATTAGAAAGGAAGTGAGGTTTAAAATAAAAATAAAAGGGCGCTGCGATTTAGGCGCCAATCAACAAAACCTCATCATTGATTTGGATTCCTGGGCCCTAATATATTAAGTTGGACATGTGGATATGGATTATAGCATTAGGCCTTTAAAATTATTGTTATTATATATATATATATGGGTTAAGTTCCGTTGTTAACCACAAATAGTATGTCAACTTTGTTAATCCATCACAACCGTTAATGATCTAAATCTAGGGTCAAGATAAATCCCTATAATTAGGGAATTTTTAATAATTCATAATTAAAAAAATACAGTAAACACACGTGCACATAGGTATTTTGGGAAAGCCACTTCCATCATCCTCCTCCACCCGGTGAACACATGTGCACCGCCGCCTCCTTCCTCCTCCTCCACCCCGTGAACACATGTGCATCGCCGCCTCCTTCCTCCTTCACCAGTAAACACATGTGCACAACCACCACCATCACAACTACCACCACCACCACACCCAACACCACTAGTCCACTACATCACACCTACCACCAACGCACCCACCACCACACCACACCAACACCACTAGTCCACCACCACTACAGCCACCACCATCACAGCCACTACCACCAGCACACACCCACCACCACACCCACCACCACTACAACCACCACCATCACAGCTACCACTACCACCACCACAACCACCATCTCTAAACCACCACCACAACCACCAACACTACAACTACCACCACTACAACCACCATCTCCAAAGTCACCACCACCATCATGACCAACCACAACCACCACTTGACAAACACTTGTGCACAGATCTGGTGGCGGGGTGGAAGGAGGCAGATCCGGCGGCAGCAGCGGTGGAAGGAGGCAGATCCGGGGCGACGGTGGTGGAAGGAGGCAGATCCGACGTGGCGGCGGTGGAAGGCGACAGATCCGGCGCAGCGGCGGTGGAATGTTGCAGATCCGACGGTGGTAGTGGAATGTTGCAGATCCGGCGATGGTGGAAGGAAGGCGGTGTTGTAGGGCGGTGGTGGAGGGGGGCTGTTGGAAGGTAGAAGAGGGTAGGAGTTGGGTGGTGGTGGTAGTGGTAGGGGGTTATCACATGGTATATGTTTAATTTAATAAAAAACTAATAAATAAAAGTTCAATTACGAAAATACCCTTGCACAATTAATTAATTTGATTGGTGGAGGTGAGTTAACAAAGTTAACACACTATTTGTAGTTAACAACGGAACTCCTCTCTCTCTCTCTATATATATATATATATATATATATATATATATATAGAGGGGCCTTCAATTAAAAACCATTTTTTTTTGTAAAAACTTTAGAACTAATCTAAGCCTTTGATCTAAAAAGGGCATGATCGTCATTTTAGATTATTCCTCAAGTTTTTACAAAAGAAGAGGTTTTTACAAAATATGTGGTTTTTACAATATATATATATATATATATATTCATTTTTTTGTAAAAACTTGAGGAATAATCTAAACCCTTGATCTAAAAATCGCAGCTTATTCATTATATGAATATTCACCATATGAATATTCATCATATATTCACCATATGAATATTCATATTCACCGTATGAATATTCATATTCCCCATATCATATTCATCATATATTCACCATATGAATATTCATATTCATCATATGAATATTCAATTTCACCATATCATATTCATCGTTTATTCACCATATGAATATTCATATTCACCTTATGAATATTCATATTCACCGTATGAATATTCATTTCATACCCATTTCACATTTCACACCCTTCTTCCCTCCTTCATTATACACAGAAGCTGCCTTTTATAGACCCATTTCACCAACTCCACCTCTAAATAAAATCTTTCCTATTTAAATCCCACCATTTTCATACACCCCCCAAATCCTCAAAACCTTCTAAACCCATTTCACATTCTCCAAAAACTTCAACCCAAATTCTCAAAATTCCTTCGACCAAATCACCTTAGATCCATTCTTCTCTTCTGGGTGTTTGCTATTTTCCCAGAATTTTCCCGGGATTTTTTGGAATTGAATTCGGGTTCTGTTTCGGGTTCGGATCCGAAATCATCAAACCTTCAAAACCCATTTCACATTTCCCCAAAATTCCAACCGAAATTCTCAAAATTCCTTCGATCAAATCCCCTTAGATCAATTATCCTCTTCTGGGTGTTTGCTATTTTCCCATAATTCCGTCGAAATTTTCTGGAATTTAATTCGGGTTCAATTTCGGGTTAAACCAAATTCGGGTCGGATTCCATTCTAATGCAAAAAATGGGTACGGACGACGGCAGAGATGGGCTGGTGGAGATGGGTAGTAGTAGCAGCAACCGCCACCACTCCGACAAGGAGGTCATCGGCGTTGACCGGCGGGCGTTCAGCGGACCGTTGAACAAAAGAGGTACGAGGAAAAGCGCAAGGTTTAACATCCCGGAAGACGGTGGAGTGTGAAGTCTCGGAACAGCGATGATTACGTGGAGATAACGTTGGACGTCGGCGACGACACGGTGGCGGTCCACAGTGTGAAGACGGCGAAGTAGTGGTGGTGGGCGGAGATGACGGTGGTAGCGGCAACAAATGGCGAAGTAGTGGTGGTTTATGGTGGTGATGACGGTGGAGTATGGTGGTGGGAGGTGATGACGGTGGATGATGGTGGTGGCTAGGGTTTTGGATTTTTTTAGAGAGAAAGTGGAAGGGAGATTGATTTTTCTTTGAGGTTAAAGTTGCAGGTTTGGAAATGGGGTAATGTAGGAGAGAAGTTAAAGTAATTTTAAAATGACCAAATTACCCCTTTGGGGTTATAATCTTGTGTGGCACACTAAAAAATTAAAAAAAATGTTATGGTGTTCCTTTATGTTAATAACCATTGATTAAAATAGATAGATGGTTGAGATTAGTCACATAGTTTTTTCAAAAAAAGTGGTTTGTATTTGATTTTTCCTCTATATATATATATATATATATATATATATAGAGAGAGAGAGAGAGAGAGAGAGAGAGAGAGAGAGAGAGAGAGAGGAAAGTTCAAATGTGAACCACTTTTTGGTTGTGAACGTGAGGACAATCGAGAGAGCGACATAAAAGTAATAATTATTTATAAACAATATTTAAATAAAATCAAAGGAACATTTATATAGTTCTGTTAATGCTCTTAAATCTGTATAATTAGTCTGACGATAAGAGTAAAATACTTAAATATTAAGGAGAACGTTTCTCTCATGGCCATTCCGATCGAAATCTGATACTATCAGGTACAGAATTCATCACGATTTGCAAAGTGAACATTAGTAGGAATTTTTAGTGTTAGAACTATTGAAAACGTTAGCAATAAATAAGGATTTTAAGTTACTAATTATTTATAAACAGATTTTGTTGGAGTATCATCCAATAGTGATCATTTGTTCTTTTTAGCATTTGAATTATTCTTCGGTATTTTTATGCATATGGTGGCCTATGCCACCCTTTCGTTCCTCCGTTGTAGTGTAAAAAAATACAGGTTCGTGAAAGTTGCTACCGTATCAATTTTTTTGTGCCACCATATATACTTTGAAACTGCAATAAAACCACAAGTTTTCCTTGGTAGAGTTGGTTAATTATTTATTTTTCAAATGCGAGGTCGTGTGTTCAAGTTCTTATAGAGTTATTATTCTTGAATTTTTAACTTTTAACTTTGGATTTATTATGTTCGTATAAAATTTATAGTAACAAAACTCGAACTTGAGACCTTACATTTGAAAAACAAAGAACCAACCACAAAACCAATGTTGATTATGTAAAAACTAGTTCCATGTATCTTTCTTATAGTGAAATGGTGCCAGCGTTAGAAAAAATTTCCGATCCACCCCTATTTAATGTGGGCGCGCCATGAAAAATATATTTGGCCTGATTGAGCTTATACTTTAGCCTGGGCTCAAGTTTTATGGACGGGCATCTGGCCCGGTTTTGGCTTGTTTACAACGCCTATATGTAATATATACAGCTCAAGAACTCATTAAAGGACTTTAATATATACAGCTCAAGAACTCAGTAAATGGGCTGGCCTATATGCAATTTGCTTATCCTTTTCTTATGGCTTACACGGAAGATGGAATTGGTCATTGGATTCTTCGAGAATTTTCTATGTTTCATGACTAAGAAAAGTGTACGACTTGTCTTTAGGGAAAACGATGTGCAATCCGTTTTGCTGTTGTGGTTTACTTTCGAGAAAAGTTAATCTACTTGTGTGGAGGATTTTTCATAGAAGATTACTAACTTTTGTCAACTTGCAGAAAAGAGGACTCCTTATGGTGTCTTGGTGGAAAGTTCACTTTCTGCTTTTGAAGTAAAAATCTGCTTTAAGCGGAATAAAGATGAGGTGTTTATGTCACGTCCATATGTCTTCCTATGGTTTTTAATTATTGACCTGCCAAATATCTCATATTTATGTATTTCCTATGAATTCACATCATCCCTTGAATTTTCTGATCAACTGCTATGATTAGTTTATGTGGTTTATACCATTTTAGACAACACGTAAATAACATATACCTTTACATCATAATATTTTACATTTGTAGTGTAATTTTGGCGTCTTTGTTTTAAGTTTTTGTACTTTAACAGTATTTTCTTGGGTTACAGTAGTAGGTTTTCGGTGCCGTAAATAATTTGAACGCCAACAAATGACCTCGAGTCATAGCAAGTGAATCTTCATAACCATATGATTTTGACAATGTCTAGATTTTTAAATAGAATAAGGATTTGAATCATTAACCCCCCCCCCCCCCCTCTCTAGTATATGAATTGACATTTTTTTCACTTTTCTAGACAGTTTTTATTATGGCATTGTTTGGTAAAAAAAAGCTAGCTTTTATTTTCTGTGTTGCATGTTTGGTAAGACCAAAAGTAGCTTATAAGCTAGCTTTTTAATAAGCTAATTTGAGTAGCTTATGAGAAGCTTTTTGTGACTTTTCCACTTATGCCCTTGATGCGGTAATTATCATACATAAAAAGCGTAACAAGTTTTAACCTCTAATGCCTAGCCACTGTCTTATCACATATACAGGCAAGCATACCTGATCGTGAGTAATATAGTGTAGGAAAGTCCAGGTATCGTATCTACCACTGGGAACGGTCAAGTTATCGTAGATTATTAATCTAAATCGGTTTAATTAACCTAAAGCTTTTTTTGGGGGTTTTGTTTTTAGAAAAGTATTTTGAAATATAAAAGACAAATAAATAATAATCCTAACCAAGAAGTTGAAAACTGATGAACAGACATACATTGGAGATAAGTGAATTCATTATGGTTTACTTTCATAAGACATAGATTTATGATCGTTGTCAGAATTTAAGCACAAAGCACCCGAACATGTATATCTAAGATTATCAACTAGGTCTCGGTCCTCCTAGCCCAATACTTAGGTCGTTTGTCAGGCAACCTAGTACCGGAAATCCGATCCTATCTCTATTGTATGGTTTTTTACCTCCGGTCACTCTCGGTCCAAGTAACCACTTAACACAACTCTCTTGGTCTAAGGGTAGGTTAAGGTAGGTTGATTATCCTTTCGGAGTCTATCTATTTTGGTCAAACAGATACACCCAACCAATGAGTTCAAATAACCAAACAATATAAATTAGAACGGAATCAAAGACAACATTCAACAAATCATGCATCTAATTAATAAACTGAAATCCAAAGTATCCAAACCATAATGTAAACAAAGAGAAATCAACACATAGACATGTCAATTGCAGATGAAAAACCAAACCATACTAAAGACCGGTTGATTTGGCATGACATCCTCTCGAATCATCTCCTCCGTAGCTGTCACATCGAGCCTCCATCTTCTCGGGTTGGAAACCCTAAGCGGCTCCCAACATCTAACCTAAACTAATTATGAGAGAATTACAGAAAACTGAATAATGGTGAATGCTTCAACTGAATGACTCAAGGCTGTATTTAAAAGAAGCTCGTCAGGCCCCGTTTCGCGTTTGCGAAACGGCACATCGCGGAGCGAAACACTTATCGAACAAACCCTAATTTTCTGGAAGCTTCCGAGTGAGAAATTCCCTTCTTCGCGGCGCGAGCCTCTCCTTCGCGGCGCGAGCAAGTGCTTCGCGGCGCGAGCCATCTCCTTCGCGGCGCGAGCTATGTATTTCCAGCTTCCGAGATCTTCCGGAATATTCTCTTGCCTTGTCTGTTGAAGATCCGTCTTTTTGAAGGAATTTATTTGACTTAGAGAGCAAGGAAACCGCCTTATGAGCCAAGAAAAGTCCGTATTTGCAAAGTCTGCACAAAAGTTTCCTTTTTGACGCTTTTCACCCTCTTTTTATACTTTTACGCACGAGCACCTCCAAAATCTACAAAATTAGGATTTACACATTTTTAAGTCAAACAATATCGAAAATACTCTCAAATTAAGCACAAAAGTGGGGAATTAGCATGAGTAAAATATGTATAATTTTGGAGTTCACCCCTTATTAATAATTAATTATTACAATTAAAATTATATATTAATTATTAACAATTATTAGTTTTTAATAATTTAAATTAATTATTAATTAAAATAAATTATACCTTATATATTATTTATTTTTAAATATTATTAATTATTATTATGTTTTATTTAATATGTTTAACTATCAAATAAAAATACAATAATTTTTAAAATGTATATAAGTTAAATATGTTAGGAATTATGTGCAGAGTTGACAAACCAAGTGATTATACAATCCAATGTTACAAGACACTTGAGGGTCACACCTGTGAGAACCTATAAGTCGAACAAGTTAGATGAAATCCCGAAATGGAGAGTTAGGATTTATAATAGTGTATTATAAATCTATTGGGTAATTTCAGTCAGAATTACCAAAGTTGGAGGGTTATTAATTAATTAGGATATTATATATTTATTAAGATAAATAAATATATAATAGTTAATTAATAAAGTTTTTATATATTAGATAAATATATAAATCGTAATTATCGTATGCAAATTCTTTTCCAGCTAATTAAATAAGGAAAGGATTTGAGATAATTATTATAAGGAAACTGGATTCCTTACAAACTGTATTTTTCCTCCATATAAATAAAGCCTATGGGTTAAGGAAAAATATTAAGCTTTTTCAAGTTGAAAAATCAGTTTTCTGTCCCCTCCTCCTCTCTCCCAAAACCGGCGCACACACACCCCTTTCGGGTCGTTTTTGTTGTTCGGGTTTCACGGTTCTGCTAGAGGAACGTTCGTTGGTTGATTACAGGTGGACTATCATCAAGCAATCCAGGTAAATTAATCTAACCTAGTCCTTTAGGCTTAGAGCTACAAACGATTAAGATCATTAGGCTTTAATGGGTTTTTAGCTTTTATCGCTTCCGCATGATTAGATCAGAAACAGCGTGTTTCTGATCACGTGGGTTTTAACAGTTTGTATTAAACCTACGAGATATATCAAACCAGCGAGGTTTTGATAGATCTGAGATAATCCTCGGATCAGTGTGATCCAAGGATACCCACAAAAACCCAACAGTGGTATCAGAGCCATTGTTAAATCGTTTTTAGCTGTTTATCAGTTTATCAGTTTATCTGTTTTTATGTGTGATCCGTTAAAATTTGTTTCTTGTGTTTTTAAGTTTAAAAATCTGAATTTTATAGTTTACATGTTTTTGATTTTGTTCATCGTACGAAAAACCCATCTGGTATTAACCACCGGGCCACACCACCAGATTAGGTGGTGATGGCCGAAGCCCTTCGTTGCCGTGAAACAACCACAGCCGCGCCACCAGATAGGTGGTGGCTGTGGCTGCCGCACCAGAATGGTGGTGGCAGCCGGCCTTGGATCGCAAGGCGGTGGTGATGGTGGTATCGTTCACACCACTGTCATCATTGGCCGAAAACCCACACGGAGGTGGAACGACGGCATATAGCCGATCGAACCACCACCAGAAAATCGAACACCCATCGCACCACAGGTGGTGGTAGCGACGGTGGCGGCGTAACGGCAGAACAACGACCGCACCACGCCTAGCGACGGCGGCGGCTGTTCGCGATGATCGGTCGCCGGCTAACGCCGGCGTCCAGCGGGCGACGATGGTGTTCGCAGCAGCGGTGACTGCTAATCGGCGATCACCAGAAACCACGGTGGTGGTGTGCGAACCGGCCACCGCTGGCTGCCTTATGGCCGCGCCATGCGGTAGCGGTAG
Organism: Centaurea solstitialis; assembly: GCA_030169165.1. Taxonomy (NCBI): domain Eukaryota; kingdom Viridiplantae; phylum Streptophyta; class Magnoliopsida; order Asterales; family Asteraceae; genus Centaurea; species Centaurea solstitialis. The sequence goes on from CM058041.1 coordinate 96,494,577, forward strand.
TCGATCGGTAATCGAATGGTGGCATCGGCGAATGATGGCGACATCGTTTCCGATCACCCACCACACCACAGCGAGTGGTGGCGGTTTTCGATCGAGGACGACATCGCCGGTCGCACCACAGACGGTGGTTGCGGCGGCGGTGGTTGTTGATTAAGATCACCGGCCGAGGCTTACGGCGGCGGAACGGCGGCAGTAGCCGACCGAACCACCAGGCCATAAGCCGTATGCGACCACCAAAAATCCACCGATGGTAATGGTGGCTGACGACAGTCACGGTGGTGGGTGGAGGATCGCCCAACCACGGCTGACCCGTGGCCAGACCACGCCGACGCACCAGTTCGGTGGTGAGCGGCGACAAACCACGGCGATGGCCGTCCGCTACCACCAGCCACTTGATGAGAGCGACGGCAGTGTTTGTTCTCGAAACCGTCAGTGGTGGCGGTGGTTATGAGAGCCGGTGACGGCGGCGGTTCTTGACCATCGATTGAACGCAGGGTTTTTCCGTTTTTGGGCCTAATTGCGTTACCAGGCCCAAAAGCCCAGTTCTTTGGACCAAGTTATGGCCCAAAAGAGCTCGTTTGGTTTTTAAGATATTTTATCCAAAATAAGTTTACTTAGGATTTTTATCAAGTAAATTTTGGTTTTTCCAATTTAATAAACTTTTATAGAATCAGTTTTTTAAGTAAATTTCAAAACACTAAGGTCAGTGTTAAAAAGTTGGATCGTTAAAACCAGTTTAATATTTTTGGGTAAAAGGATTAAATGGTTTTTGTTTTAAGATTTATTATAAATCTCAGTTTTAAGTTAAAACCATTCTTCAGTCTAAAGATTTTCTTTTAAGATTCATAAAACAGTTTGTTTTTCGAATCAGTTATAAAACCAAGTTTTTGCGATAATTGAAACAAGATAATTTTAACGGATCCAGGTTTGTTTACTCGTAATTATAATATTGCTTTTGTTGCATATATACATATAATTGCGTGATTGCTTGAGTTTTATATATGCATCTCAGTTTGAGTTTGTATATATATTTATTATAGTATTTGCCAAACTAGACCCTTGACATATCGACGGGGAGGCCTGCGTGCCGTTTACAACCCCTTATGTAATAATGACCCTAGGATAGATTTTTCTTTTGGGATGACAAGGCCAGTGGGAGCTATTCTTCATCCTACCGGAATACTAACAAGCATGACGAAGCCAGTGGGAGCTACGCGAAGTTTTGAAGTTGAAGAAAAACTAGGTCATTATTGGTCCCTAGGAACAAAATTGGCAAATCCTATAATTATCTGTTTTACAATTGCGTAGTTGTTATAATTATCTGTGTGCATGATTAACTACGTAGTTGATGCTAATAACTGTTAGTTTATTAGATATGTTTTAAAAGGAATTTTTTAAAACAAGAAGAAATAAGTTTTATTAACTTTTCAATCGAAAACCTTTAAAGTGAAACACTTTAATAAAACCTAGTGTATTGTTATAAAAGAGCAAAATTGACGGAACAGTTAGCTTTTGTCAGCCGGAAAGATTATCGAAACAGGTAGTTTCGATCAACCAGTACACTTTAAATCAGTTGATTTCAATCAGCCGATGTTTTAAACAGTTGGTTTAAAATAACATGAATATTTAAAACAGTTAGTTTAGAATATTAATTACTCTTTATAACAACGTATAGATGATTGTTTTATATAAAAGGTTAAGTTAGTTTTAATCAACTAGGTGTGCTATTAAAACAGCTAGTTTTAATTAGCAAGTGATTTTAGAACAGTTAGTTTTAAAAATTACATGTATGTTTTAAACAGTTAGTTTTAAAACATAAGTAGCCTTTATAAACAATCAGTTTTTCAAAATCCTGGAAATAAAGTTTTTCAAAACCCCGAAAATCATAGATCAGTAGTGCAACCCATCTAGGGGCACCTTCGGCGTAAAGTACATAGGCGTTGTAAGTGATCACACATTCGACGTCTGTGTTCAAACTGAAGCTGAAGGGGTTACATAACTCTGCGAATTATCTCCGGGTGGTACCGGCCAGAGTATAGTGATCAGGTCCCCAAAATGGTGAGATCTGTTTTGGTACTATAATGTTCACCGGGTGGTACCGGACCAAAAAGCACTTAGAGGGACTAAAACATGCACAGGTAGTTGCCACAGTCCCGAAAAGATCTAGGAGTCATGTCAGTTAGACATGATTGGTAAAAGTCCTTACCTACCAAAATAAATACGGTTCTGGTGGAGCAAGAACATTACGCACATCAGGACGTATGAAATAAGGATCCTAGTCCAATAAATTGATCATTTAAGGGTTTATTGATATTTTATTGGAAATTAGTCTATTTACAGTTGCTAAGACCAAAAGTTTTATTTTGTGTAGATGGCAAGCACTGTTACCAGCACTAACAATCTTTCCCTCCGCTCTATCCTAGAGAAGGATAAGTTGACCGGCTCTAACTTTCTTGACTGGGAGCGCAATCTGATGATTGTGCTCAGACATGAAAGAAAGTGGTATGTGCTTGAAGAGCCACTTGGGGAGGCACCTCCGGCAAACGCTCCGGCTGCTGCCAGAAATGCCCACAAGAAGCACTCAGATGATCTCCTTGATGTTGCCTGTCTGATGTTAGCAACAATGAGCCCAGATCTGCAAGCAGGGCTCATAAATACAAATGCTTACGACATGATCCGCCAGCTGAGGGACATGTTTCAGACTCAGGCTCGTACAGAGCGCTACGATGCCACCAAAGCATTCAATGAGTGCAAAATGGTAAAAGGAACATCAGTAAGTGACCATGTCATGAAAATGAAACGGCACTTAGATCATCTGGAGAGGCTGGGTCATCCCGTTCCGTTGCAGCTAGCAACTGACACCATACTTAATTCACTGTCAGAAGACTACAGGCCCTTTGTAGTCAATTACAACATGAACAACATGGAGAAAACAATAGCAGAATTGCACTCCATGCTTAAGACAGCTGAATTAAATATGGGGAACAAGAACAAGACAAAGGATGTCTTGATGGTGAAAGACGGAGGGGTTAAAAAGAAAAATGGGCATGCTAGCACCAGCAAGGGAAAAGGACCAGTTCAGGCCATCCAGAGTGCACCCAAGAAAGGCAAGGGCAAGGGCAAGGGCAAGAAGGTTAAGCCAAACAAAGCTAGGACCGAGAATCGCTGCTTCATATGCAATGAGATCGGTCATTGGAGGCAAAACTGCCCTAAGCGTCATGAAGCAGGTATGTAAACCTCAGAAAATTTATGATTGCTTTGATTTGACACTTCTTACTTGTTGGCTTACAAGTATACTGATACCTAGAGCAAATGATTATTGCAGGAAATCAGAAATGAAGTGGAGTGCCCAGGAGTTGCCGAGGATCAAAACACGAGATAATTTAAGTCAAGACATTTTTTTGAATTTGTAGTTTTAAAACAGTTATTTTGGGGGTTTATGTTTTAAACAATGTTTGGATAATTATATTTTATAATTCGATGGTTTTATTTTTCAAAAGTTATTGTCTTGACAAATATCTGATTGTGCTTAGTGTTTGTATGATCCTAGTTGTTGATGCCTGTTATAATTACTTTAATGAGATTGAAGTAATTTGTATAAAAACTATCAAAACACACGAGATTCTAAAGGAATGTGTTTTGAGAATAAAACATTTATGAATAATAGTTTTGTGATCAAAAGGAAGAATTTAAGATATTAACTCAGATAGCGTTAATAACAGCATTTATAAAACTAGAAAGATTCCAAGTTCTGGAATTAGGATTTGACCAAATCCAGTTAAGTTTTATAAAAGAAATTCTCAAGAATTAACTAATTAAGTTTGATCAAGTTTTATTCAAATGTTTTAAAAAGGAGAATTTAGGATATTAACTCAGATAGCGTTAATAACAGTATTTATGAAACTAGAAGGATTCCAAGGTTTGGAATTAGGATTTAACCAAATCCAGTTGAGTTTCATAAAAGGGAAATTCTCAAAGTTCATTACTTGAAATTAGGATTGACTAATCAAAGTCTTGAATAAGTCAATAGTAAATTTTGAGTAATAGTTAGTTTTTATGCAAGCAAGTAGGAGCCCGATTATTCTCTATCTAGTCTAAGATAAAAGAATAAAAGACATAATTATTGATATATCTCGGAATTCATAAGTCCAGGTGGGATAAGAATTCATAAGATATAATTTACCCTTTTAGTTAAAAGGATAAAAGTTTCAAGACCCATGAAACAAAGGTCGTGACTGACTTAAAAATCAATAATTATAGTGTTGGATTAAAATATATGTAGCATTCCAGTAGATTTGCCAGGATTGCAAATGGAATCGGATTTCAGGTAGAAATCATTCATCTACACAGCAACTAAGGAAAGTTGCAGTTTTACATATTCAGGAACTGGAAGTTAGTCCAGGTCTCCAAGTTCATAGAATATGATAAAAGTCTAATTATTGTTTTAAGAGGTGTTTGCAAAACAATAATTAGTAGATACAAGTAAACAGACTTGTGTTTTTGGTTATCACTTTGATTAAAATGGTAAACTTTAATCAAAGGGTTTAAAATTGAAGGTAGGTGATACTTCATTTTAGATCAATATTTAACAAATGTTAAATAGATAAAATGAAAGTTGTTAAAAGAAAAGACATTCAATCTTGTTATTATTACAGCGTGTAATATGGACTATACAAGATTGATTTCTTTATCACTTTCACTATTTTGCATGTTTTAATATATCCAGGAATGAAATCAGTCTCCGATTTTTCATTCAGAATCTGTCCGTGACAACTTATTATTGTGGGAGCATGATAAGGCGTTAAAGTCATTGTGAACTTTTAGGTAGTTATGATCAGTTGCTGAATAACAGCTACAAGTGTTGTAGACTAAAAGTTGCACAGATATTTGATAGAGTAGCAAATATCGGACGTGATCCGCGGTTGAGATTACTTCTTGGAATAAAGTCATAAGTGAATCTCACAGTGGTTGTCCCTATCACCTGAGGTATCTGATTTGATATCATGAGGACTGCTGAATTCTTAGTGCACTCAACCGCTACGCCGTAACAGGGTGGCTATAAAGGGTGTAACTAGATTCAGCGGAAGCCGTGGTGTTAAAGGCAGATATGCAAGATGGGATTTGCACCTCTTCTCAGAAGAGAGATATTTCTGGGCCCATCTTGACTGACTAAGTATACTGATGAAGTGCATGGCCATGCCCAAACGAACTGATTAGTTCTTTGTCGTTTACCTATCAGTGAAAGTCAGATAATCAAGAGAACAGAATCTTGAGTATCTAGAGTTGACACTTTCCAAGCTCATACTCACAGATGAAATATCGCGATGCAAAGGGAAAAGCCAAGATATACCCAATCAATGAACAGTAGTTTCATAGATACCAATTCCTCATGGAATGTTTATATCACCAAATCTGGGTATAAGAGTTCTTGTAACCTGGTCAGCCTAAGTGCCTGTCTAGGGGCCTCCTTAGGTCCGTGTAATCAAAGGTGGTATTGCCAACTTGCACAAGTGGGAGTCTGTTAGGAATTATGTGCAGAGTTGACAAACCAAGTGATTATACAATCCAATGTTACAAGACACTTGAGGGTCACACCTGTGAGAACCTATAAGTCGAACAAGTTAGATGAAATCCCGAAATGGAGAGTTAGGATTTATAATAGTGTATTATAAATCTATTGGGTAATTTCAGTCAGAATTACCAAAGTTGGAGGGTTATTAATTAATTAGGATATTATATATTTATTAAGATAAATAAATATATAATAGTTAATTAATAAAGTTTTTATATATTAGATAAATATATAAATCGTAATTATCGTATGCAAATTCTTTTCCAGCTAATTAAATAAGGAAAGGATTTGAGATAATTATTATAAGGAAACTGGATTCCTTACAAACTGTATTTTTCCTCCATATAAATAAAGCCTATGGGTTAAGGAAAAATATTAAGCTTTTTCAAGTTGAAAAATCAGTTTTCTGTCCCCTCCTCCTCTCTCCCAAAACCGGCGCACACACACCCCTTTCGGGTCGTTTTTGTTGTTCGGGTTTCACGGTTCTGCTAGAGGAACGTTCGTTGGTTGATTACAGGTGGACTATCATCAAGCAATCCAGGTAAATTAATCTAACCTAGTCCTTTAGGCTTAGAGCTACAAACGATTAAGATCATTAGGCTTTAATGGGTTTTTAGCTTTTATCGCTTCCGCATGATTAGATCAGAAACAGCGTGTTTCTGATCACGTGGGTTTTAACAGTTTGTATTAAACCTACGAGATATATCAAACCAGCGAGGTTTTGATAGATCTGAGATAATCCTCGGATCAGTGTGATCCAAGGATACCCACAAAAACCCAACAAAATATGTTAAATATTTTAATAAAAAAAATCTTTATATCTAATTCTTAATTATATTCTTTTAGAATTATTAATTATTTAAGATATGTTAAGTTGATAAATTTTATTTTTATTTTATTTATATTTTATAGTAGTTTAAATTATAAGTTAATGTAGGTTTTTTCTAAAGTTTGTATTAACAAATTTTAAATTTATAGTATGTATATATTATAGTAATAATAATAGTAATAATAATCAACTCTATATTATTTTCTAACATATTATATTAATAAAAATTTATTTTAATTATATTATTAAAAAATTGTCTTAATTAAATTATAAAATACTTGTAATTAATTATTTATTAAAGATGTCCATTTTGGTCATTTTACATACTCATAAGCTAGTTTTACCAAACATGATTTATTCACTAGCTAGCTTATCAGCTACCAGCTAGCTTATCAGTCACCAGCTAGCTTATCAGCTAGTTTACCAAACATAGCCTATAAATAAGTTGACTTTTTATCTTAAAATAACATTTTTCAAATTTCTAGATGATGTTTGATTGGTCTTATAGACTAGAGGGGCGTCGGTAACAACACCCATGGATTAAATGAGATATTCACACGTCTATGCCCCACAAAGTAGGAAATCAAATAATTGTTAATTAAATTGCATTATTGACTTGACATAAAGCAATCCTATGCTTTTCAAACGAGTGGTAGATAAGAAATTTAAGGTCTCAACAGATGAGTGGCCATTGGCCAACATACACCACCTGCACCTACATATATACACACATTGTGTATAGATAGATTAATGATTGGAAAGATAAGATAGAGAGATCTGAAAGATGAGCTCTAACACATTCTTTCTCGTACTATCCACTTGCATATTCTTATATCTCCTTACCACTAAGCTGATCAGATGGAAGTCGGGCAACGTTGTCCGACTTCCACCTGGTCCTTACCCACTTCCTATAATCGGAAACATCTTTGAACTCGGAAAAAACCCTCATGTCTCACTTACTTCCCTCTCGAAAACCTACGGCGGATTGATGACCCTTAAATTGGGTAGCAGCATCACTGTTGTTGTATCTTCACCCGAATTTGCCAAAGAAATCCTTCTCAAACACGACCTACCCTTCTCTAGCCGATGGGTCCCAGACACGGGACGGGCGGGTAACCACCACCTATTCTCCATGTTTTGGTTGCCGGTTGGCGATCAATGGCGAAGGCTAAGAAAATTATCCAAAGAACACTTGTTCTCTGTGCAACAACTCGATGCCGGTCAGCTCCTACGCAGGAAGAAGATTCAAGAACTTGTTGATTACGTTCACGAATGTTTTACAAGCCGAAAACCTATAAACATCGGCCGTGTTGCGTTCACCACGAGTTTTAATGTCCTCTCCAACTTCATCTTCTCCACCGATATGGCTCGTTACGATTACGATTCCCTTGAAACTCAAGAATTCAAGGATGCCGTATCTAGCTTAGCGGATGTTCTCGGAAAGCCGAACTTAGCGGACTTTTTTCCGTTACTAAAACCGCTCGATCCACAAGGGTTGCTTCGCAAGGCCAATGTTTATATCGAAAAAGCAATGGCGATATTGGATGGAATGGTCGAGCAACGGGTGCAAGTGACTGCCAAATCCTCGTCTCATGCGGTTTCCTCAACAAACGACGTTTTAGATTTGCTGTTGGACCTTAGTCGGAAAAATGAATCCGAGTTTAGCCGAAAGGACGTGCTCCACTTGCTTTATGTAAGGATTTGTGGAACATATTTGAATATCTGTTAAAAAGCAATTTCCTCCTATGTTTATTTATACTGGGTTTTTTTATGGTGTGTATCTGGATGATAAATTCTTTTTATGAAATCTTGTGTAGGACTTATTTTCTGCGGCAACGGATACCACGACAAGCACCATGGAATGGGCGATGGCCGAGTTAGTACGCAACCCAAAAAAAATGGCAAAAACTCGGTCGGAGCTCGAGGAATTCGCTGGGAAGGACGGTATGATTATTGAGGAATCAGACATCGGTAAGCTCCCATATCTAGAAGCGGTCATTAAAGAAACCCTTCGGCTACACCCTCCAACTCCGTTTCTACTCCCGCATAAAGCCTTGTGTGATGTAGAAATCGGAGGCTTCGTTGTGCCTAAAGATGCACAAATCCAATGTAACGTGTGGGCCATTGGTCGAGATCCGGCCGTGTGGTCCGACCCTCACGAGTTCATGCCGGAAAGGTTCTTAGATATCGATATCGACTACAGAGGCCGATACTTTGAGCTCATTCCGTTTGGTTCCGGGAGGAGGATTTGTCCGGGATTGCCTCTTGCACATAGAATGTTGCATCTGATGCTCGCCTCCCTGATACAAAAATTTGATTGGGAACTCGAGGGAGGGACGAGACCGGAAGATATGGATATGAGTGAGAGATTTGGAATAACATTGCACAAAAACGTTCCTCTCGTGGCCATTCCAATCAAAATTTGATACTATCTGATACCAAACTCATCACGATTTGCAAAGGGAACATCAGGAGGAATTTTCTGTGTTAGGATTATTAAAACCAGTATCGATAAATAATGGTTATAAGCCGAGGAAACGGCCTTGTTACTAGTTATCGTGTAAGATTCTATGGTTTTTATGTAGATATGTTATCATTTTTAGAGTAAGGCCCTGTCTTTCAATCCCTTTTTCTGTAAGGGAAAAAATATGCGTGTAAAGAAAAAGAAAAAAAATACATGGGTGTAACTTTGTAAGACTTTGGGTGTGAAAATAAGTTTGGTCTGGATTTTTCAGACCAAGGCTTTACTAGAGCCTTGAAAAATATATTTGGCTTATTAGGCTTTTGGGCTTCGGCTTGGGCTTGAGCTTTGGCTTATTAGGCTTTTGGGCTTTTGTGCTTTTGGCTTATTAGGCTTTCCGGCATCCATTTATGTTTGTCTGTGACGCCTATATGTCATGTTGCTCATACCTGTCTCGTCAGAAATCTTTCTCATGTTTTGCATCATACATGTAGTTTCTCTACACTTATGTTTAGATCAAAGTGTTTTAGATTAGAGCTATATGAACTATGGTGTTATTCGGTTTATTATTTTTTTGAGGCTAAGGATCACTTCTTCACTTTAAAATTTCTAGCACTTCTCATTTTAACTTATGATTATGTATGGTTCAAAATTCAAATCGATTATTGAAACGAAAAAAATGGAACTATCTTAGATATCAAAATTCAAGTGCACAATTGCACATCAAAACTTATTCAAGTTCAAAATTCAAACAAAGAAGACCTTGTAGATGTTGACATAGAAACACATGTGCATAGATCTACATACATCTTCAAACCTTTAGAAACATGCACATCTGCACATCTGAACGTCCGACGAAACACATGACATAGAAACACAGTGCATAAATCTACATATCTGCACATCCGAACGATCGTCGAAATACATATCTGCACATCCGAACGACCGACGAAATACATATCCGCACATCCGAACGACCGATGAAATGCATATCTGCATACATATTCAAATCTTCATAAAAGACAGCCATACCTGGGGAATCATCTTCAAAAATGTAGTGCATCGACTTGAACATTGATACCTCGACTACTACTACCACCATCATGAACAATATCGTCAACCAAGTCGACTTCTTCGAACGCCGGAAAATAACGACCATCATCAATAACACAAGATGGACGTTTGGTGAGTCAGTTCCAGAATTTTCCCGCCTAAACATATATTTGGACGCATTTTACACTTTCAGTACAATTAGAATTATTAGATTAAGAGCATCCACTGTGTTGTGGTCTTTCAACAAGCTTTTTTACAGCTTTTTTTCTTACGTATTATTGTCACTTCAACAATCTAAAAACTTATACATATCTCCACTATGTAAAAAACCCCATCCAAGCTTTTTCTAACTTTTTAGGGTCCCACCATTTTTAACTTTATATTATTTATATTTTTATTTATAAAAATAAATACATTAAGATTAATATAAATACGTATTTATTTATATCAATAAAATACTATTACATTAATATATAAATTTTATAATTAATTTAATAGTTTTATTAATATATGATAAAAAAATTAATATGAAAATTGTACATTTATTAAAAAATAAAACCGATTAATAAAAAAAACCTGTCTAATACGAAACTTCTATAAATTTTTATAAAGTTAAAATTGATTAAATACGAAAAACCTATGAAAAAGCAGGTCGTGCAGTTACGAGCTATGACGCAAAACTTCATTAAAAACCTCTTACCACTACTATAAAAAAAGTAGTTGATTATCCACACTTTTTTTTAACAATAGTAATACACTTAAAAGTGTGGAAAACTATAATAAAGCGTGGATATATTTGACGTCACAATTTTTATCAAATCTTTACATTTGAAAGTGTGAAAATTATAGTAAAAATCACGTTTATTGGTGTGGACAAATTATCTAAATTTTCACAATTCTAAACATGAAAATTTTGAAAAATAATTCTAAAGTTACAAAAGTTCACGCTTTAAAGTGTATGAACTTTTCAAATTACACATTTAATATCATGGACTTTTGAAATCAAATGTACACATTTATAAAAGTGAAGTTTTTTCATTTTTTAACAATCTCTATATAAAAACTATTTATCACACAAAACTTTCTCACGCTTTTTATGAAGCGCGGATAAATAACGTATTTTTTGTAGTGTACGAAAAACCTTCACACTATATGAAAAACCTCAAAGAGAGGTTTTTACTTTTTGAAAAACCTCCACAAAAAGCTTCAAAAAACCACATTGTGGATGTAAGTAAAAAGTTGTGAAAAAACTTGGTGAAAAACCTTTACATTGTGGATTTTTGGGTTACCTCAATAACCTAAAAACCTCTACTTAACTCCACTATGTGAAAACCTCATCCAAGTTTTTTCATTCTTTTTTCAAACTTTTTAGGATTCCACCAAGCTAAAAGTATAAAAAATAAATATAATATATAAAAGTATGAAAAATAAAATAAAAAGTTAAGTTTAAAAATACTTACAATAAAAAAATTTATAAAATATATAACTAATTTAATATTTTTATTAATGTATAATAAAATTTAAATATGAAAACTTTGCATATATTAAGAAATAAAATTGATTAATAAATAAAACTGATAAAATACGAGACTTTTATAAAATTTTAAGAAGTTAAAACGAATTAAATACGAAAAACCTATGAAAAAACAAGTCGTGCAGTTATTATGAGTTATGATGCTGTAACACCCGTTTTTACTTTTCCCTTATAACTTGATTTAGATGGTTTAAGTGTTTACTTGTCATGTTTTAGGAGTTGAAGGGCTTAAGTGTGATTTATGTAAGTACAAGGGTGAATGAGTGGAGTGTATAGAAAAGAGAACCCTACAGTTTCTCTGGGCAGTTTTCAGAAAATCGTATGGGAGAGGGAGATAGAGAGCGACTAGAGAAAGGCAGGCAAGGGTGAAATTGAGACTGGTATTGGCTTGAGTGTGTTAGCATTCACACCAATTGCGCTTAAGGTAAGAACTTTATGTTGATTAGATGTCTTTTGGTAGTTTAATTTGAAGTATTGTGATGGTTAGGGTTGGGTGTGATTTGATGATCCTTGGATTATCAAATTGATGTAATTGGGAGGTTCTAGGGTCGAATTACTTGCATGTAATTGTTAGATATCGACCCTAGATGTTAAGAAATCATGTGTTGATGTGTTTGGTATGAAAATCTGAGTTTTTGGCACAGAATTCGAGGCAGGTCGCGAGAGAGAGTGCAGGCTGGAAAGCCCGCGACCTGGCCCCACGACCTGAGGTCGCGGGAGCAGGCCGCGCAACTCTCTGCCCGTTTTCAAAATTTTATTTTCTTTTTTTTGGAGATTGGGCTATGGGATCATGTTAGGGATGTTATGAGAGGATGAGGCCTAGAGTTTGGGGTCAGTTGGACTAGCCTAGCTATGTCTAAGGCTAGCTTTTCGGTATGGGGTGTCGAGTGGTCCTTTTTGGACTAAGTTGATGAGTTATGTTTCTATGCTTGCTTAGGTGTTTACGAGTGATCGTTTTAGCTTGTGGAGAGTCTTGATTGCTAGCAATTGACAGGTGAGTACCTCACTTAACCCTTGTGTTATGTGTACATGGTTATATTTGCATGTGATTATGTGAAGTGTTCCTTCGGGGACTTGGGAGAGTACCTATGGTGGTAGTAATACCCCTAGGGAATTTGGAGAGGCCTGGTACCAGTGTCATATGTCCTTCCTTAATGGCGTTGAGCCGTAGGGAAGGTTGGAGATTGCATGTTAAGTTAATTGCTATGTAAAGTGATTGTGTTGCATGATGGTAAGTGGTTATGTGTGTGCTCACTAAGCTTTATGCTTACCCCGTTGTTGTTTTATCTTTTAGTGGCAGGTACTTCCCGTAAGGGAAAGGAGAAGGCTACCGATTGAGGCTCCGGGACCGCGGTTCAGTCAAGATAGTCGGGAGGAAATGTTTTGTCATGGGGATGAACTCTTTTGTGCATCTAAACTAGATTTCTATCATTTTTCGTAAACTTTTACTTTTAAGTTCGAGTTGGTTTATGGTTTAAAGTTTCAAACTTGTTTGTTTTGGATGTAAGTTGGACGAGCTTCCGCTTGATATGAGAATCTTGGTTAGTTTTCTTTCTAAAGAATGTTTTTTTGAAATTGGGATGTTACAAGTTGGTATCAGAGCCTAGGTTTAAGAGAATCAAGTATTCACAAGTGGTGGATACTTGAACTTAAACCAAAAGCTCGTTTTTGTAAATAAAAGTAATCAAAGAAAAGTTTTATGGAGAGGTGAGTAGTAGGACTGAACTGCAGACCGGAGCGCCAGAACGGGGGTGAGCACACTAACCTCATCTTGTTGAGCATGTTGTTATGTTATGATATGAATGTATAGCATGTGTAAGATATGAACACTAGATATGTGAATTACTAGTGCACGCAGTTAAATTGAGCATGAACCGTATGATAACTGTTATGACTATGTGCATGCATGCAAGCCTTACCTAGGCTTACAGATATGTGGTAGGAGTAGAAGCATGAAGTTGTTATGTATGTAATTGATCGTTATGTTATGAAAGTTTAATGTATGGTTAATGTGCATGACAACTAAGTAGGGAATTAGGACTTAAGTAATGGTGTTGATGCTAGGCATGTAGGGTGTAGTTACAATGATATAAGGGCCCATATCATTGCAAATACACTGTACATGTTGGGAATTGACATAGTTACAAGAGTTCTATGAACCAACGATGTTGTTTGGGAAGGGGTAGTGGCATGATAGGACCCACGTGTGTGTCCATCGAGTGACTAGTAGACCCCTAAGGAGCATGTGGAGAGGAGGGATATGAAGTTCGAGCCATTGGCTCGAGCTAGCATGGGATAGGAGGGAGAGTTTTGTAGTATTGAAAAGTTATGTGTTTTATGAATCAGTATGGGGAGACCAGCAAAGAACACCAAGAAGGCAGCTGCAGTGGGAGATCAGGAGATCCCTAATCTGAGGGAAATGATAGTAGCGGAGGTGGGGGAGGCATTGCATGAAATGCTTCCGGGCTATTTCGCTCAAATGAAGGAGGAGTTGACAAGTGAGATGCGCAGTCAGGTGGAGGCAGCCGTGGCCGCTAGGCCTGGTGGTTCTGGAGGGTCTGGTGGAGGACAGTCGAGGGTCACTACGTACAAGGACTTCTTGGCTTGTCAGCCACCGCAGTTTAACGGGCAGAAGGACCCGGTGGCCATCTCTCGCTGGATATCTGAGGTGGAGGGAGCTTTCCTCACCAGTTCATGTTCAGAGGAGATGAAGGTTCGTTATGCTTCGAACCTGTTGAGAAAGGCGGCAAAGGATTGGTGGAACTTGATCAACTGGACGCGGACTCCGGAGCAGATTGCTGCTATGACTTGGGAACAGTTCAAGGAACTGTTCAAGGAGCAGTACGTGTCTCAGGTGGAGGTAGAGCAGCTGACTGGGGAATTCTTGGCCATGAAGCAGACGACTGAGACGGTGAATGAAATCACCGATCTATTTCTAGAGCGTTCGCTCTTTTGCCCTGAATACGTGGCAAGTGAGCGAATGAAGATGTCTCGCTATGTGGAAGTTCTGAAACCCGAGATTCAGGAATTTGTGGTGATGTCAGAGTGCAAGACCTTTCATCGCATGCACGAGGTGGCTAGGATTCGGGAGCTAGAGCTCGAGAGGCAGAGTAAGAGGAAGAAAGCAGAAACAGCTCAGACGCAGACTCAGCCGGCGAAGAAGTTCAAACCGACAGAGCCTAGGGTAGTGGTGAAGAAGGAGTTTCCGAACTGCCCTAAATGTGGACGTCATCACTTGGGGGAGTGTCGGATGGGGTCAGGAACCTGCTTCAAATGCGGGCAACCGGGCCATTTTAGCAAGGATTGCAAGGTGACCATGAGGCTATGTTTCAAATGCTTCCGACCGGGTCATGTAGCAAATGAGTGCCCTTAGTCTGATGGGGCAACTCAGACGTCGGGGGTAGCGCCAGTGAAGACGGAGAGCTCTGGTAAGAAGGCAGAGGCACCGAGGACCCGCGCTAGGGTGTTTCAGTTGACGGTCGAGGAGGCCAGGGAGTAGCCGGACGTGGTGACAGGTACTTTCCCTGTCAACTCTGTACCTGCTCTTGTATTATTTGATTCGGGAGCTAGCAAGTCATTTGTGTCCTATGCTTTTTGTAAGAATTTCATGCATGTAAAGGATAGATTAGACAGTCCGCTAGAAGTAGAGATAGCAGCTGAGAAGTATCGGTTATGTAAGCATGTGTATAGAAACAGTATAATAGAGATTTTTGGAGTCAAGTTCAGAATTGATCTCATCCCAATTCCTATGAGGGAGATCAATGTAGTAGTAGGAGTAGATTGGTTGAGTCGGAATGGAGGTCACATTGATTGCGAGAACGAGCGGGTAGTGATTCGGAACCCAAGTGGGGGAGAATTAACTATCCTGAGTGAAACCCCAATGGGGCAGCCTACCGATTAAGGCTTGGTGTTGGAGAAAATCCCACCCAAGTTCGAATCTGGGGGTGAGCAACCAGGGGCCACTGAGTGTTAATCCCAGGGGAGCATGCTTTAGCTCTCGGTAAAAATTGCCAAGGATGTAGTCTGGCCAAAGTCCAGGTGAACCTTTCCAAAAAAAAAACTATCCTGAGTGAAAGACGGAAGAAATTGCCGAAGTTGTGTACGTTAGCTAAGGCTAGGAAGCATGTTCTTCACGGAGGGCATAGCTTCTTGGCGTATGTGGTCGACAGTCACGAAGAAGCAAGGAAGAAGACAGTTGCAGATGTACCGGTGGTCAGCGAGTATCCGGATGTATTCCCGGATGACTTGCCTGGCGTCCCACCCGAGAGGCAGGTGGAGTTTCGGATAGACCTTGTTCCGGGGGCGGCACCGATAGCAAAGGCCCTGTATCGGTTAGCACCACCGGAGATGCAAGAGCTATCAAAGCAGTTGAAGGAACTGTTGGATAAGGGGTTCATCCGCCCGAGCACCTCACCGTGGGGAGCCCCAATCCTGTTTGTCAAGAAGAAGGACGGGTCGATGCGGATGTGTATCGACTACCGGGAGCTCAATAAGCTCACGGTGAAGAACAAATACCCACTTCCGAGGATTGATGATCTCTTCGATCAGCTTCAGGGAGCCGTTTGGTTCTCGAAGATAGATCTTCGTTCGGGGTACCATCAGCTGAAAGTTCGAGAGGAGGATGTGCACAAGACAGCTTTCCGGACCAGATATGGGCACTCTAAGTTTATCGTGATGCCCTTCGGCTTGACGAACGCACCGGCGACGTTCAAGGATCTGATGAACAGAGTTTGTAGACCGATGTTGGATAGGTCAGTGATCGTTTTCATAGACGATATACTGATCTACTCCAAATAGAAGGAGGAGCATGTGGAGCATTTGCGAGAAGTGTTGGAGGTTTTGCGTAAGGAAAAGTTATACGCAAAATTCTCCAAATGTGACTTCTGGTTACAAGAAGTCCAATTTCTGGGGCATCTTGTAAACCGAGAAGGCATAAAGGTAGATCCAGCGAAAGTGGAGGCGGTGATGAAGTGGGAGACACCGAAGACTCCCACGGAGGTTAGGAGTTTCCTTGGATTGGCCGGTTATTACCGCCGGTTTATCCAGGACTTCTCCAAGATAGCTGTTCCGTTGACTAGATTGACGAGGAAGAGTGAGCGTTTTGTTTGGGGTGAGGAGCAAGAGGCAGCTTTCGATACGTTGAGGAGGAAGTTGTGTGAGGCTCCGGTTTTGACCTTACCGGAGGGAGTAGAGGACCTAACAGTCTACTGTGATGCCTCATATCACGGGTTAGGCTGCGTCCTTATGCAGAGGGGGCGGGTAATTGCCTATGCGTCTCGTCAGTTAAAGACGCATGAGGTAAACTACCCAACCCACGATTTGGAGTTGGCTGCGGTGGTGTTCGCACTTAAGCTATGGCGACACTACTTGTATGGGGTTCACTGTACTATTTATACGGATCACAAGAGTCTCCGTTATTTTATGGATCAGCAGAACCTCAACATGAGGCAGCGGAGGTGGCTAGAGGTGGTAAAGGACTACGATTGTGAAATCCTCTATCACCCGGGAAAGGCGAATGTAGTGGCGGATGCCTTGAGTCGGAAGGGGAGTATGTTACTGTGAGTCCGATAATCAACAAGGATGCAATGTAAAGGATCAATGCAAGCTATTACATGACTAAGTAATGCTCAAACAATGATATTCAAGCAAATATGCAATATATATGAAGAACACGACAATACGACAAGCATATAACAAAAGTTGTCAGTTGCAAGATTATTATAAAACGTTAACTATCGACCCCTATTTATAGAGTCGAAGTTACAAAACAACCCCTAGAGTCTATGACTCTTTTAAGAGGCGCACAAAAGTATTGTTTTAATTCTAACTATTACAAACGCTTCAAAAGACGCCCCTGACTTCTTTACAAACAAACTAGTCAGGTTCTAACAATCTCCCCCTTTGGGAAGAAGTCAGAAAGGCGGCGGATACTTCAAAGCTGGTTCCCACTGCGAGAGCTGCAGGTACTCGTCCCATTCGCGGATCGATCTCGTACGGAGCTCCATCGCAGTCTCAACTCTTCTCAGCATCAGTCTTTCTTTCAGCTTGACCTCGATCAGATTCAGGGCCTCGTTCAGCTTTCTCTTCCACTGAGTCCCCTTGTACATTGGCATATTCTCCTCCATCAGACGACGCTTCATTCCATTGTAGACATACAGAAGAGTGCCGTCACAGAAGCTAGACAGCTCACTGAACCGCATGAATCTCCGCTGGTTCTTCCTGAAGGTGATATACACAACACCATGCTCTGGGAGTTCCGTTGGGAAGTAGGGCATGTATTGGTCAAGAAGATTTGCCTCCAGGTTGGGACGCAGCAGATTCACCTTCTGCTGTTTGCTTTCAATCGCCATCTGATAGTCAGTGAGATGCGCGAGATTGATCGTGTGGCGTACATACCTCTTGAGGACTTCCAGACCGTCTCTGAAGTAGTCTGGTTTCAGAATCGGGCCCTCAAGGTGTCTGATGAGTGTAAGGAGATCATCGAGATCAATACTGTCCAGATCGGCTTCCGTGAACATGTAGTCTCGGAGGTCTCCGTCGGGCTTGCCTGGGTTGTACATCCGCACGTGGAACTCAAGGAATAGCTGGTGTCCGAATTTGTAAGGTCGGACGTCAGTTACCTTGGTGAACCGGTGCTTCTTTCTGATCTGCCCATGCTCGCTCCAACTGAGCTTCCTCTGGTAGATGTACGCGGTACGGCGGCGACGCTTCTTGACATGAGATAGGCCGAAGAAGACTTTCTTGGACCATGTGAAGAGGCGTTCCTGTTGGAAGATCCGTGTGAAGGATTCCTCCAGGAAGGGCCTGAATATGACTGTGTGGTTCCAACCCAGTCTGATCGGCTGCTGAGCTGTGAAAGCTTCGGGCGTCTGTACCGTAGGGAGAAAGGCGTCGTACTCCGCACTGGAAACAGTGTCGTCTGATCTCTTCCAAAACCGAAGGCTTTGGGCATGCTGGTTCAGGATCTTCCTTCCCTCATCAGAGATACGAAGGTCGGAAGGATCCAACGGCGCGGTGTTTGGATCGATCAGATCTATGGCAGGAGTCACCTTCTCGTGAGGAAACTGGACGGTCGTACCCACAGGGATAGCCTCGTACCTCCAGTTTGCAGCTTCCGGCGGAATGTCGTCGTCGCCAGAATCAGAGTCCCAAGGATCCGTGGGTCGATCAGCTGGATCAATGAGATCCACGGGATCCGCGGGCTGATCTGCCAACAGAGCGGTGTCGGCCGGTGTATCATTGGCGGCGGTTCCGGAGCCGGAGGGGAGGTCTAGGCGAGCCCTCTTAGACGGTCCCTCCCCCTCATGAGGATTGGCGGCGTCGTCCGGATCATCATGTCCACGTTTGGAGGGTTGAGCCTGAGACCTGCAAGTTGCCTCAAGCTCGCGGACCCTCCGCAATGCAATCTCCAGCTGCATATCCCTGGTGGCGACCAGCTGCTTGTACTGATCCACCTGTCTCTGAAGGGCATCGTTCTGAGTGGTGAGCTGAGCGATAACGATCTGGTGCTCAGCCTCAGAGACAAAACCGGGAATCTCCTCAGCTAGTGGTGGTGGTTGGAGACGGAGGACGGGAGTAGGAGAGCGGCTCGAATCGCCGAAAGACGGGCGCTGCCCTTCCTGGAATTTGCCCTTGATGAAGCGTTTGGCTTCATCCAGCTCCCTCTGACGGTCCTCGTCCGCCTTTCGCAGTGCTTCGATCTCGGCTCGACGGGCTTGGTCTTCCTTTTCCTTTTCAGCTAAGGCCTTTTCAATGGCCTCTAGCCGTCTATCTTTCGCCGCGTCAGCCTTCTCGATGGCCTCCAACCTGCTTTGGACAGCTTTAAGGATGCCGTCCGAATCCCTGGGTTCCAATCCCGAAAGGGTCAACACCGGTTCATTTGCGAAACCGGTGGACAGGGAAATCCCCGCAAAGGTGCTCCCTTGGCCCGTGCTGACGACTGGTGTGGTGTCAAGTGCAGCGGGGCCTCGAGTGGAAGTCGCCAGATGTGTACCTAGGGGCTCTAGGACTCGATGTGACATGAATGACGGCGAGTGCTGGGGATGAGCAACTCTCGTTTCAACACCGATCGACTCCAAGCGAGTGAACGATGGAATAGGTGGTAAAGCCCCGTGTTCTGATGAAACGACCACCTGTTGGGAGGTGGTCGAGTGGATGGCTTGGGTGTGCAGTTGCGTCGGTTGGCTGCCAACGACTTGACTACTCGGCATTGGCCGAGTAGCATCAGTGTGGGATGCCTCTGTGGAGGATAGACTCTTGGCTGGTTTGGTTCCCGTTTCTGGCTGCCTAGGGTGGGCCACTTCTACTTCGGCCTCTTGTCGGGTTGCTAACACCTCTTCAACCTGTTGGGCCTCTTCTCCTTCGGCCTCTTGAATGACCGGACCCTGGCTTTCACCCTCGAAGCCTTCACTGCCCGCCCCTACCTGCATCCACGATTCACTCTGAGCCTGTTCAGCGACCTCCGTGTTCAACGTTCGGTCTTCCGTTCCGGAGTAGTCAACAAGTTGAACGGAGTCGCTCTCGTTGAAAGAGGAAGTGGAGACATCATCATCAAAGGCCTTGCCTTTTCCTTTCCCTTTCCCCTTGCCTTTACCCTTGCCCTTACCCTTGCCCTCTCCCAGGCCTTCCTCCGGATCCGAATCTGGTGGCGTCGTGTCGGACGAGCTACTATCTGGATCACCAGATGGATCCTTCGGGAGTCTAGATGTAGTGGCCTGAGGAGGCGGTGAAGTATGGGCCGGTTCTTCTTCTGGCGATGCAGCAGTGAGGTCTTTTGCTGAGCCAGATGGAGTGGATCCTGAGGCGTCCTTCGGAGTAGATGGTTCCTGAATCTCCGGGGACTCGGGGACTGTAGGGAGTCCTGGAAGCCGAGTTGTAGATCGACGTTGTGGAACGTACTCTTTCACCCTCGGAGTTGGCAACAGAGGATCTTCGTGCATTCTTTGGCGAAGACGTCTCAACCTTTCTTCTCGAGTCTGCGGTAGGTCGGAAGATGTAGAAGAGGAAGCATCGTGAGCGGTGGCGGATCTTCGGACTATGCTACCCACGTTTTCCCTCACGTCAACGCTCATCACATTACCCGAGCCAGAGGCCCCCCAGTGGGACCCCGGCGCCTCGGACGTAAGGCCCGAGGACTAGAAGGGACGGGTTGCGCACCTTGGGCAGGACCTTCCGGTTCTGGAGGGTCCATAGGTGCGTCTCCTAGACCTAGGCGTATCCTATATCTTACCACACTGGGAGCCCGCTGGTCTAGTGCGTCCAGGACGTGCGTCGGTATCGGCATCTCGTACTGGCCGTCAGTGTAGTCTCTCTTGGCTATCCAGTTGATGATCTTTGGCTTGATGACTGGATGACCGGAACGTCGAGGGATCTCTGGATTACGGTTCATATGGTCTCGGATGATGAGACCATAGAATCGCAACCAAGGGATTGAGTTGTGTCGGGTGCGTTCCCGAGTCGTCAAGTCCTTGGTGATGTCAAGCCACAGCTGGGACGCGATGTCGATGCGGCGTCCGTAGGCGACAGAATGATAGATATGCCAGAATGAGGTCGTCGCCCTGTCTACTCCTTTCATCTTGGAGGATAGGCACCTGTTCATGAGGTTGAACAGTTGTGCCCAGATCGGTGGTAAGTGGCTCGTGGTGATCTGAGACACGCCTTTCACATCCTCGGTGACCCCGAGAGCTAGAATTTCGCTCATCAGAATGGGGCCCGAGACCAGTTCGTCGAACTCCTGGTGGCCGCCATCAGTAGCGGCAGGGAGGCGAAGGATGCGGCGGACGTCCTCCATAGTAATGACCAGTTCGGTGTGATCCACTCGACCAATGATCGAGAAGACACGGAACCGGGTGTCGAGAACAGCTGTCTTCCAGAACTGCTGCAGGTATATGCCTGGTACCTCTGCAGTGGCCGTCACGGCGTAGGCAAGCGGATGAGCGCGAAGGATCTCCCTTACAATGGTATGCTGCACCCGGA
This sequence comes from Centaurea solstitialis, assembly GCA_030169165.1. Taxonomy (NCBI): domain Eukaryota; kingdom Viridiplantae; phylum Streptophyta; class Magnoliopsida; order Asterales; family Asteraceae; genus Centaurea; species Centaurea solstitialis. The sequence goes on from CM058041.1 coordinate 96,516,001, forward strand.
CAGAGGATAGGTTCACATACTCGTTGTTCTGAAGTATGCGAAGGATGTTTTCTGGAGCGATCAGAGCTCTGTCTGCCTCTGGATCGATCGGGGACGAAGGACGTCGTCTCTGGTTTGCCATTTCTGACACAGACAGATAAAGATTTTAAAAGTTAGTCTCTTCTTAATTCTAATCATGTGTTCTGACGAAAATTCGGCAGAGTTTCGACTAGTCGCGAGTCAGTTTATCGAAGATTCCCGAGGGAATCTTTTAAAACTGAGTCGAACTTGTAAAACGGATTCCCGCGAAAGTCATGTCGAGATAATTTAAAACGACCCGAAACTGGATTTGAAACCACAGATCCAGGACTGACTTAAAACGCGAATCGGTCTATGGACAAATCCCGTAAGGTGATTTGTTAAGAACAATTCTCGTGAAAGTCGAGTCCCGAATCGGGGGTACAAGTCCCGAATCGGGGGTGTCAAGAACACATGCGTATTCAATACAGAAGTCCCGAATCGGGACAAATACTATATATCTAAGAGTCCCGAATCGGGGGTTATCAACAATAAACCTAAGGTCCCGAATCGGGAGATGTAAAATGCAAGTCTATAATCCCGAATCGGGAGATTACACAATCAACATATAATAGTCTAAGTCCCGAACCGGGGGATTGTATTACGAGAGTCCCGAATCGGGAAATACACTACGTGTCTAAAACAAATTCCCGTATCGGGAAAACGAGATTCCCGAATCTGGAAACCCAAAGTCCCGATATATGAGTCCCGCATCAAGAACACTTGGAGTCCCGATTCGGGACTCCGACGAACCAGTCGCGACTGATGGTATTCCGGACACCAAATCGATCCAAAAACGATTCTAATCAGTCCTAAACTAGTTCTATTAAGTACATTATCGATTTAAACAAGTTTAGGAACAAGAATGGGTCAATCTAACGTCCCGAAACTCGAATCCAAGGATCTTGGAGTTTCGGGTTTACCCGAAAACTTTAGGCTTCAATCCGATCTATAAACGACGTAGTTTAGATGAATCTGAATACATTAAGTCGTTAGAAATCTTACCAGGATCGTAAATAAGTAGTCGGATCGTCGAACGGATCGATAACGAACGCTCGGGGAAGCCGGGAAGTCGATGGGTCGATCGGGGTGTTCTTCGTGTTCTTGATCGTCAGAGAAAACTGATAAGTGGTTTTGAAATTTGAAAGTGATAACTGAATTCAGTTATCAACTCCCGCTTTTATAATTTTGATAACTTATCAGGTTTTTTTTGAAAATTTTATCTGATAACTGCTCTCACAGATCACGATTATCACGAAATGACCGAATGAACCCCGAACTTTAAGGTTTGAAAGAATTTCAAAACTTCCCCTGAACTTGTGGTTTTCAAAAGTTTGCAAAAACGGTCCCTGAACATTGAAGTTGTGGAGACTGACAGAACTGGTCCCTGAACTAGTCAGAATTGGAACCTGTCACTTCCAGTCCCTTAACATAACAAGTTCATAGAATTTACAAGTTCAGCCCCTTGACGTTTATTGAAACGACTAACCTGGAAGTCTCTGAGATCGGATTAATCACCGAGTCTGACACGAATGGTCAGAAGTCTTATTTTGAATCCCGGGTCCTGAACTAAAGTATTCAGAAGCCGTACGTCGGTTCTACAACCTGCAAGAAATTTTAGGAATGGTATCCAGTGCAGATTGGATCCGACAGAGTTAGATTTAAACAACATTAATACAAAAAGCTCCCCTAGATGTATGCGACACAGGAGCTCCCCTACACACATGCATAAGTTTAAGTGACTGGCTCCCCCTAGAAATCTGCCGGGGGATCTAGCATGCCCAGTTTACTAAATAAATAGTAATGGCGCTTCTCGTCAAAAGCTTTAGTGAACAGGTCAGCTATCTGACGTTCACTTTCAACGAAAAACAGTTCAACGTTACCTTTCTCGATGTGATCTTTGATGAAGTGATATCGGATATCGATATGTTTCGTCCGAGAGTGTTGAACTGGATTTGCCGCAATCTGTATGGCACTGCTAGAATCACAGTAGATTGGAATCCGATGCATGGTGTAGCCATAGTCCGCCAGTTGAATTTTCATCCAAAGAACCTGTGAACAACAACACGCTGCAGCGACATATTCTGCCTCAGCTGTTGAAAGGGATACACAGTTCTGTTTTCTCGAGGACCAACTCACTAACTTGTCCCCGAGAAACTGGCAGGCTCCTGAAGTGCTCTTCCTGTTTAACTTACAGCCTGCATGGTCAGAATCTGTAAAGGCTGTTAGTTCAAAACCAGAATCCTTAGGGTACCAAAGGCCAAAATTAGGTGTGCCCTTCAGGTACTTAAGGATTCTCTTGACAGCCCCGAGATGAGATTCTCGAGGGTCGCACTGAAAACGAGCACATACACACGTGGCAAACATAATGTCGGGTCTACTTGCTGTGAGATAAAGCAAAGAACCAATGATCGCACGATACACCTTTTGGTCAACCGGATTACCAGACGTATCTGCATCCAGTTGGAATGACGTGGACATTGGAGTTGAAGCAGACTTAGGTCCAGTAAAGTCAAAGCGTTTTAAAATGTCAAGAGTATATTTGGACTGGTTTATAAAAATCCCTTGCGGGGTTTGACGGACTTGTAGTCCCAAGAAAAACGTAAGTTCGCCCATCATACTCATTTGAAATCTGGACTTCATTATCTGCTCAAACTCGGTGCAAGACTCAGGGTTTGTAGATGCAAAGATGATATCATCCACGTATATCTGAACTACAGTCAAATGATTACCTGACCTTCGAAGAAACAGGGTAGGATCGACAGTACCCTTTTTGTATCCGGACCCAAGCAAGTAAATGGTAAGAGTTTCATACCAGGCACGAGGTGCTTGCTTTAAGCCGTAAAGTGCTTTGTCGAGCACGTAAACGTGTTCCGGGTACTTGGGATCAACAAATCCCTCAGGCTGCTCAACATATACGACTTCTTGAAGTTCTCCGTTCAGGAACGCGCACTTGACGTCCATCTGGAAGACCTTCATGTTCTTGTGAGCTGCATACGCGAGAAAAATCCTGATGGCCTCGATTCTAGCCACCGGAGCGAATGTCTCGTCGTAGTCGATGCCTTCCTGTTGACGGTATCCCTTGGCGACCAGACGAGCCTTATTACGGATAATAAGATCGTTTTCATCTTTCTTGTTGCGGAAGATCCACCGCAAGTCAATGATTCTGATTTTTCTTGGTCTTTCTACAAGGCGCCAGACTCTGTTTCTCTCGAATTCGGCAAGCTCATCCTGCATGGCCCTTACCCAGTCAGGATCAGAAAGAGCGTCCTGGGTATTGGTTGGTTCAAATTTACTCAGGAAGCCGCCGAAGAGGATCAGGTTTTCATCATTCTTTGAAGAGCGAGTTGTCACTGGAGCAGATGGACTACCGATGATGTTGGTAGTGGAATGGCTTCTGGTCCATTTTCTGGAATGGGGAATAGGATCGTATTCCATGTTGTTTCTTGAGTCATTCTCATCCCGAATGGCGGAGGAGAGAAGACTAGCATCCGGATCAGTATTCAACACAGTCTCCGGACGGGGTTCACGAACCACTTCAGCATAAGTTCTGGATGGAGAAGGTGGCGGAACAACTTCAGGAATTGGTGCAAGAACAGTGGACACTTTCTGTTCTCGGACCGCTTCGACTGCAGTTTCAGGAGAGGGTTGTGTTGAAGAGAGCTGAGAGGGGGAGAGAACAGTTTCCTCAATCAAAGTGTTAGAAGAGGATTCTGTTTCTGTGATCGGGTTAAGTACAGACATCGGTTCTACAGAGTCAGAAGAGGTTTCTCCTACAGCGGTAGAACAGGATGTGCTCTCATTCACGAATGCATCTGCGGATATGGTTGTTGATGAAGGAATGGAATGATCAGCAGGAGCAGGAACAATGATTGGACCAACGAGGGTCGTTAGATCAAATTCTGCTAAGTCAACAAAATCAAATCCAAGCGAGTCAGTAGGAACAGTTGTGCTCGGTGGTGAAACAGTGTGCAATTCAGGGAAGACAGAACTATCTGAACTAGGGCTGGCACTAGAATACATCTCAGTCTCAGAGAAGTCAACGTACCGACTCTCAAAGATGGATCGGGTCCGTTTGTTGTATACACGGTAAGTCGCAGAGTTATGTGAGTATCCAATAAAGATAGACTCATTCGACTTAGCGTCAAACTTTCCCAGATCATCTCTGTTGTTCAGTAGATAGCATACACAACCGAAAACTCTAAAGAATCTAATATTCGGCTTACGCTTGTTGACCATTTCGTACGCGGTTTTACCAGTCCGCTTAACGATCAGAGTCCCGTTCTGAGTGTAACAGGCAGTTGATACAGCTTCAGCCCACAGGGATAGAGGTACACCAGAATGTGCTATCATGGATCTAGCAGCTTCGACCAACGTACGGTTCTTCCTTTCTACGACTCCGTTTTGCTGGGGAGTACGTACAGCAGAGAAGTTGTGAGAGATGCCCACTTCTTCAAGGAAAGACTGGAGTTTCGCATTCCGAAACTCTGTACCGTTGTCGCTTCTCAGTTTCTTCACCTGACGACCCAAGAGGACTTGGATTCGTTTGATGAAGGCGATGATTAGATCTGCAGCGTCAGATTTGGCTCTAAGGAATTCGAGCCATGTGTACCGAGAGTATTCATCGACAAGTACAAGCATATATTTCTTGCGTGCAAGACTTTCGACTCTCATCGGTCCACAGAGATCCATATGTAGCATGTCAAGAGGATGGTGACAGTTTGTCTCCATCCTTGGAGGATGCGAACTCTTCTTCATTTTCCCTTTCTCACAAGCTGAGCATAGGGTGTCTTTAGATAGTCGCATCTCCGGTAGACCATTGACAAGGTGTTTAGATACGAGCTTGTTCATATCCCTGAAGTTCTGATGAGACAGACGCTGATGCCACAGCCAGCTTTCTTCCTTCGTTGCTTTTGCGAGAAATACCACTGTTTCCAGTTGTTGAGGAACAGCATAAAACATTGTGGTATATAGGTTACCGTTCCTTCGAGCGCGTAGAATCACTTTCCCATCCTCGTCTTCAATGTTGCTCCCGAGAATGAATGTCTTCACAAGATATCCTCCATCACAGAATTGGCTTGAACTGAGTAGGTTAAAAGGCAGTCCTTCAACATAGCGCACATTCTTGATGACGTGTATCTCCATTCGTCATGCTTCCATATCCTATGATTGGTAGACGTCTCTTGTCTACAAGCTTGACAAAGCCTTCAGCTCTAACGACGTAGTCGAAGAGGATGTTGCGTTGCCCAGTCACATGCCTGAAGGCTCCAGAATCAAAGTACCACATGTGACTTCCCTGCAAAGCGCAAGATTAAATTTGTTTAGGAACCCATTGCCACATGGGTGTCCTACCGTTAGAAACAGATAAAGCAACCGGTGAAGTATCCTTTTCAGATTTCTCCTTAGGCTTAGGAGACTTCACTGGAGGCAAAGCACTTTGCTTTGTCGTTTTCTCTTTTCTTTCCCGGTGAGGACTACCTGACTTACTATAAGCTTTTGCATTACCAGGCATATCAACACGCATGTAATTATCAAACAAAGAACATATATGATTTTTGAAAGTTGTAAGATTATCAGAATTCGCTGAGCGATTAATGTGTACAGACTTTGATTTCATGTTTGAATTACAACTAGGTGGGTTGTAGCCAAGACCAGTATGATCATGACCACCCCATTTAGGGAAAGCATTAAAAGAGTTCTTCTTCTTCCGATATCTCCTTCTTCGTGGCTTCACATTCGCAGTTCCATCACCTGTCCTCGCATCTGCATGAAAAGCAAGTTGTGAGTTGGGTGACGGCTTAACTAGAATGGATTGACCACCTTTGGAATTAGCGGTGGTTTGACAAACTGATTTTAACATTTTCAAAGGTTGTTTAGGTTTGGAGTTCTCACCCACATCAAATGAACTAGAATGAAAGTCCAGTCCCTTAATGGGTTTTAACAAACTACTTGTATCTGTAGACTTTGAATTCTGTGTCTGTGTTACTGTGGGTGTGTGTGGCTTAACTGACTTCCCTTTGTCAGTACCAACACATTTTGCACCTTCAGTGTTTATCACAGACACTGATGCAAGTGGCTTGGGAGAACTGATTTGCTTTACAGCAGGTGCCTTTGGCAAAACTGGTTTTCTTGGAATATAACCTGAAGGAGGATCATCAGCGTCCAAAAACACCTTCACATCGTACACAACATTAGGATCTAATACTAGTTTAGGTTTGGTTGACCTAAAGTCTGGTGTGATTGGTGAGTTGCAGGTACAAGAATCCCAAGAGTCAGATTCTTCTAAGAAGGAAACCCGTCTTTTCAACTGATTGATTTGACAACATTGATTCGCGAAAGTTTGACCAAACATCAGTTCCTTTTCATAGAAGAAGTCCTTTTCCATTGTGTTATTAATAAATTGGACGATCAGTTGTGTTTGGAGATCCGCAAATTTGTTTTTAAAACATGAGCAAGAAAACTCTGCGATCTCAAATTGGTTTGACATATTAATCCTTTCGGCATTTGCCTCATGATAACTATGTTCCAATGATTTGATATGGTTGTCTTTTTCAGAAAGAATTGACTCAAAGTTCTTTAACTTATGGCGACAGGCATCAAGTTCAACGGCTTTGGACCTAAGATGGAACAATTCCTTTTCTACACACACTGGGGCAGGAGGCTGAGTTGCGGAAACATCCAACGGTTGGATAACATCAGCGTCCTCGGATGTATCTATCTCCCTAGTGTCATAGCTGAAGTTTAAGTCCTCATAGTTGATGGGTGGCATTGCTACCTTAGGTGTCCTAGCTTTGATGCCTTCCCAGCTAGTGAAAGTATTCTCTGGGTTACTAGCAGGGGTAAAGATGGGACCTTTTGCTATAGGACTGGAAGGTGGACTGGTGGTTGAACTATTGGCAGGACTGGTGGTAAAAGATACGGCTTTTCCATCTATTATTTCAGTAAAGGTCACAGTCTGCATCACATAGTTGTCATTGTCTTGTCCTTTGACTGACCTAGGTTCAGGTTTGGAAGCACTCATACTGTCAAAGTTGTATAGATGTGCAGGTGCTTTTTCAAGAATGCTTTTCTCTGAATGTCCCAACCCAGGTTTGGCTTGATAAAAGGGATGTTGAGTGGTTTGCTTGGTAAGCAGACTCAAGGTATGTTCAGATTGTCCTCTCTTTAAATTATTTTCCTCAAGCTCTTCTATTTTTACAAATAATTTTGTTCTTTCCAAGGAAAGAAGGTGAAATTTGAGCTTGAGTTCTTCACGACTACTTTCAATTTCGTCGTGAGATCTTTGAAGATCAAGGAGCTTGTTTTCGAGGATAGATTCTCTAATCCCAGAATCAAGCTCCATTCTGTTAAAGTTCTCGGTGAGGTCCTCTAAACTACTTTTATACACAGCACTCTCTATTCGGAATCTCGCGACGAGAGCTCTTTCCATTTGGAGTTGGCTCTCAAGTCTTAGAGTTTCAGACATAGACCGTTCATCAGGTTTTGACAATAATGAACAAGACTGTACCTCAGATTCTTCATCAGTAGAGTCGTTTGGGGAACCAGATATACATGGTTCCTCAAAGTCAGCCATGAGGCAGTGTCCTTGCACTGCTGAGGGTCCTTCATCATCCGAGTCCTCCGGTTCCATGATCCAGTCTTCCTCATCAGCTAACAGCACCTTGCCTTGCTCTTTCTTCTTCATCACGGCAGCCTTCTTCTCAAAGTAAGCAGAATCTTTGAGCTTCTTCTTGCATTCCGATGCATAGTGACCCGGGTCACCACAGTTGTAACAGGTGGGAACCCGAGCAGGGTTTCTATTCTGATTGGCTGCGGGTGGAGCTTCTAGAGCTGGTAGCTTGTTCTGTTGTGGAGGTTCAGTTCCACCGGTGTTGTTGTGCTGACGACCATCATCATTTGTTTTCTGGTTCTGATTGTTGTAGTTAGAACCAGATTGGTCGTTCCACCTTTGATTATAACCACCTCCCTGATAACCTCTGTTACCGTGGTAGTTGTTGGAGTTGTACTCCTGATCCCTTTGCTGTTGCTGGTTGTTGTTGTTGTAGCTTTGTCTTTGATCTTGATAAGATCCTTGATTGTTGTACCCAGACCTATCATGCTGTTGATAGTTGTTTGTTCTTCCTTGATCGTTTCTTTGGAAGCTTTCTCTCGACTGGTACCCGCCTTGGCTAGACTGACCTCCCACAAACTGAGGTCCTTGTCTGAATCTGTTGAAGCGTTAGGGATTTCCCTGAAATTTAGCCATCAAGGCGAATGAGTTCTCTAGCTGAAACATCTCCTCTTCGGTAAGTCCATCATCAAGAACTACCGGTTCTTCAACGGTGTAGTTTTCATGAGAGGACGATCCTCTATTTGACAATAAGGCCAAGGTAGGAGGATCGATTTTCTTTTCAGTTTTACCGAATAAGGTTTCTTCATGAGGTAGCATCATGCTATACAGATCATGAAGTCCAAGCTGGCCAAGATTCTGGCTCACTTGGATGCTGATTGTGACAGATTGCCAGAGTTTGTTCAGTCTTTTGAGGAATTTTACATTCACCTCGTACTTGTTCTTCTCTAAGCCAAGTCTCCGTAGATCGTTTACACAGATATTTAAACGATTGTAGGTTTCAGTCAGCGTCTCTCCCTCGCGAGCACAGAAGCTTTCGTACGCGTTCATAGCGTTCTCCTTTTGGCCTTCTAGTGCCTTGTCACCGCCCTGCATTTGCTGTTCAATGCCCAACCACATTGCTCTGGCATCTTTACAGCTGTCCACCCTCGCGAACATGTCATTAGGTAGAGCCATAGTGAGTAACGTGAGAGCACGTTTGTCAATGGCTGCACGAGCACGTTGTTCATGAGAGAACATGTCGTAAGGTTTTTCAACCTCATATGCAGGTAGATAGGGAGTGACATCAGTTCTGGCTACTTCAGCTACAGTAACTGTCGGTCTGATTGGTCCCTCAGTGATAGAGACCATCAGTTTGTCATCCAGTAAGTCGAGGAAGTTAATCATTCGGCGTTTCCATTGCTGGTATTCGCCGACGACTAATACTGGAGGTCGTGTTTCAGAACCGATACTGATTATTTCTTTTGACATTGCGTCCTCGGAAATAGGATCTGTTTTGAGTAGTTGGTGTTTTCTGATTGGACAGAGCTTCCGCGCTTAAAGCGCTTCCTTTTATAGAAATTCGAGAATTTCAAAAAGAAAGGCCAAGGCGGGAAATCAGCAAGTCCCGATTCGGGAGAATTGCAAGTCCCGATTCGGGAGTGAGAGAGTCCCGATTCGGGAATTTAAGCCAAGTCCCGATTCGGGAAATGAGAGTCCCGATGCGGGAGATCAAATTTCCAAGTCGGGAGAGGCAAAAAGATCCGATTCGGGTGTATTGTAGAGATCCGATTCGGGAATTGGGAGTCCCGATACGGGAGTTCAGTGTTCTGAATCGGGACACGAGTGTCCAATTCGGGACTGAAGATCCGATTCGGGAAATAACAAAAACAGCAAAAACTGCTTCAAATTTATGTCCAAAACTACCAAAACAAGAGCTCTGATACCAATTGTGAGTCCGATAATCAACAAGGATGCAATGTAAAGGATCAATGCAAGCTATTACATGACTAAGTAATGCTCAAACAATGATATTCAAGCAAATATGCAATATATATGAAGAACACGACAATACGACAAGCATATAACAAAAGTTGTCAGTTGCAAGATTATTATAAAACGTTAACTATCGACCCCTATTTATAGAGTCGAAGTTACAAAACAACCCCTAGAGTCTATGACTCTTTAAAGAGGCGCACAAAAGTATTGTTTTAATTCTAACTATTACAAACGCTTCAAAAGACGCCCCTGACTTCTTTACAAACAAACTAGTCAGGTTCTAACAGTTACTGCTTCGAGTACCGTGCATGAGGTTGACCGTGTCAACTTCCTTGATAGAGTTGATACGTCAATCTCAAGTGGAGGCGATTAAGGCTGATAATCAGAAAAGGGAGAGGATAAAGGGTCAAGTGGATCAGTTGGCGGCCGACAATCGGGGATTGTTGACTCGATACGGTCGAGTGTGGGTTCCAGTCTCGTGCGAGGCGAGACAGACACTTTTGGATGAGGCCCATAAGTCAAAGTTCTCAATCCATCCCAGTGCCACCAAAATGTACCGTGACTTGAGGACCGACTATTGGTGGCCAGGCATGAAGAGGGATGTGGCTAAGTATGTGGAGAAGTGTTTGACGTGCTTAAGGGTTAAGGCGGAGCATCAGAAGCCACACGGGAAACTTCAACCTTTGGAGATACCCGAGTGGAAATGGGAGCACGTGACCATGGACCTGGTTACCGGGCTACCAAGGACGGTTAGGAAGCATGACGCAATATGGGTGGTGGTTGACCGACTGACGAAGAGTGCCCACTTCATCGCGATACGGGAGACCTCTTCTTCAGAGGTGTTAGCGGACATCTATGTCCGGGAGATAGTGGCGAGGCACGGGGTGCCGGTGACAGTGATCTCGGACCGAGACGTTCGGTTCACCTCACGCTTTTGGAGCAGATTTCACGAGGAGTTGGGTACTAAGCTTCAGTTCAGCACGGCTTTCCACCCTCAGACAGACGGTCAGAGCGAGAGGACTATACGGACTCTCGAAGATATGCTTCGGGCATGTGTTTTGGACTTTGGAGGTAGTTGGGAATCTCATCTTCCCTTGGTTGAATTCTCTTACAATAACAGCTTCCATGCCAGTATCGGCATGCCTCCCTACGAGATGTTGTATGGGAGGAAGTGCAGAACTCCTATTTGTTGGGGAGAGGTTGGCCAGAGGGAGTTGGGGAGTACGGAGATTGTTCAGAGGACGACTGAGAGCATTCAGCAGACTCGTGAGCGGCTGAAGGCAGCTCAAAGTCGCCAGAAAAGCTATGCAGATAAAAGACGGTCAGATCTGGAGTTTAGTGTGGGGGATAAAGTGCTTCTGAAGGTATCTCCATGGAAAGGGGTGATACGGTTCAGGAAGCGAGGGAAGTTAGGTCCAAGGTTCATCGGACCGTTTGAGATAGTAGCTCGTGTCGGGAGGGTTGTGTATCGACTTGAGTTACCGCCAGAGCTCAGTCAGATACACGACACCTTCCATGTGTCCCAGCTTCGGAAGTGTTTAGCGGATGAATCGGCTTTTGTACCGTTGGAGGACATTGAGGTGGATGAGCGGCTTAATTATGTGGAGAAACCGATAGCTGTCTTGGAGAGAAAGACCAAGACACTAAGGAACAAAGAGGTAGGGATCGTTAAGGTCCAATGGGAGCACCGGAAAGGTTCAGAGTGGACGTGGGAGCCCGAGGATGAGATGCGGAGGAACACCTTGAGTTGTTCCAAGCATAGGCGATTTCGGGGACGAAATCCCGGTAAGTGGGGGAGAGTTGTAACACCCGTTTTTACTTTTCCCTTGATTTAGATGGTTTAAGTGTTTACTTGTCATGTTTTAGGAGTTGAAGGGCTTAAGTGTGATTTATGTAAGTACAAGGGTGAAGGAGTGGAGTGTATAGAAAAGAGAACCCTACAGTTTCTCTGGGCAGTTTTCAGAAAATCGTACGGGAGAGGGAGATAGAGAGCGACTAGAGGAAGGCAGGCAAGGGTGAAATTGAGACTGGTATTGGCTTGAGTGTGTTAGCATTCACACCAATTGCGCTTAAGGTAAGAACTTTATGTTGATTAGATGTATTTTGGTAGTTTAATTTGAAGTATTGTGATGGTTAGGGTTGGGTGTGAATTGATGATCCTTGGATTATCAAATTGATGTAATTGGGAGGTTCTAGGGTCGAATTACTTGCATGTAATTGTTAGATACCGACCCTAGATGTTAAGAAATCATGTGTTGATGTGTTTGGTATGAAAATCTGAGTTTTTGGCACAGAATTCGAGGCATGTCGCGAGAGAGAGTGCAGGCTGGAAAGCCCGCGACCTGGCCCCACGACCTGAGGTCGCGGGAGCAGGCCGCGCAACTCTCTGCCCGTTTTCAAAATTTTATTTTCTTTTTTTTGGAGATTGGGCTATGGGATCATGTTAGGGATGTTATGAGAGGATGAGGCCTAGAGTTTGGGGTCAGTTGGACTAGCCTAGCTATGTCTAAGGCTAGCTTTTCGGTATGGGGTGTCGAGTGGTCCTTTTTGGACTAAGTTGATGAGTTATGTTTCTATGCTTGCTTAGGTGTTTACGAGTGATCGTTTTAGCTTGTGGAGAGTCTTGATTGCTAGCAATTGACAGGTGAGTACCTCACTTAACCCTTGTGTTATGTGTACATGGTTATATTTGCATGTGATTATGTGAAGTGTTCCTTCGGGGACTTGGGAGAGTACCTATGGTGGTAGTAATACCCCTAGGGAATTTGGAGAGGCCTGGTACCAGTGTCATATGTCCTTCCTTAATGGCGTTGAGCCGTAGGGAAGGTTGGAGATTGCATGTTAAGTTAATTGCTATGTAAAGTGATTGTGTTGCATGATGGTAAGTGGTTATGTGTGTGCTCACTAAGCTTTATGCTTACCCCGTTGTTGTTTTATCTTTTAGTGGCAGGTACTTCCCGTAAGGGAAAGGAGAAGGCTACCGATTGAGGCTCCGGGACCGCGGTTCAGTCAAGATAGTCGGGAGGAAATGTTTTGTCATGGGGATGAACTCTTTTGTGCATCTAAACTAGATTTCTATCATTTTTCGTAAACTTTTACTTTTAAGTTCGAGTTGGTTTATGGTTTAAAGTTTCAAACTTGTTTGTTTTGGATGTAAGTTGGACGAGCTTCCGCTTGATATGAGAATCTTGGTTAGTTTTCTTTCTAAAGAATGTTTTTTTGAAATTGGGATGTTACAGATGCAAAACCTTATTAAAAACCTTAAACGAAGAACATCATCACTATGTGAAAAACCTCTAAATAAGTTTTTGCTTTTTGGATATATGGTAGGTATTATTTAAATCAAAAGGTATTAAATTGATGTAACTAATTGCAATCTTCATTTTATTTTGATACAATTTAATTTTGGATGTTGTTATATGGACTTCCATTAACTTTTAATAAATTCATATAAATTAGACCCTCTATACTGGGTATTACCTGTACACTCGTATAAAGAACTCATTCCCCTCATGGTCTATTTATAATTCCTCTTAGTTTTTTAGCCTTTTAAAAATATCTTTAACACCTCTTAACCATTTTCTTCCTAGAATTCACCATTTAGCTCTCAATTCCGCACTAGCAACTCCTTCCCGGGCGAATTTGCCCTTTTTCGGCCAACAAAACCAATTTTCGGCCAAATTTTGTAAACTTCGCCCCAAAGAAATCCTCCCCGGGTGATGAGATTAGCTTGGACGATGATCGATGACGTTAATGCCACAAGTGAAATAGTTGTTTCCTCATAACTCTCACGGAAATAATAGGACTTCACATGATCCTGTAATTAATAAGCACATATAATTGTATTGCATTATTGACATGAAGCTATCCTTTGCTTTTTAGACCTCTCATAGATAACAAGACCAAGTCTCAACAGATAAGTGCCCCACCCACATCCACACACATACAAATATTTGATTGGAAAGATAAGATAGAGAGATCATCTGAAAGATGAGCTCTAACACATTCTTTCTCATAGTATCCACTTTCTTATTCTTATATCTCCTTACCACCAAGCTGATCAGATGGAAGTCGGGCAGCGTTGTCCGACTTCCACCTGGTCCTTACCCATTTCCAATAATCGGAAACATCTTTGAACTCGGGAAAAAACCCCATATCTCACTTACTTCCCTCTCAAAAACCTACGGTGGATTGATGACCCTTAAATTGGGTAGCACCGTCACCGTTGTTGTATCCTCGCCCGAATTTGCCAAAGAAATCCTTCAAAAACACGACCGATCCTTCTCAGGCCGATCGGTCCCGGACACGGGCCGGGCGGGTAACCACCATCTATTTTCCTTGCTCTGGTTGCCAGTTGGCGATCAATGGCGAAGGCTAAGAAAATTATCCAAAGAACACTTGTTCTCCATGCAACAACTCGATGCCGGTCAGCTCCTACGCAGGGAAAAGATTCGAGAACTTCTTGATTATGTTCACGAATGTGCTACGAGCCGAAAACCTATAAATATCAGTCGGGTTGCATTCACAACGACTCTTAACGTTCTCTCCAACTTCATCTTCTCCGCCGATATGGCTCGTTATGATTCTCTTGAATCTCAAGAGTTCAAGGATGCCATATCTATTTTAGCAGATGTTGTTGGAAAGCCGAATTTAGCGGACTTCTTTCCGTTACTAAAGCCATTCGATCCACAAGGGTTGCTTCAAGAGACCACCTTTTATTTCAAAAAAATAATGGTGATATTGGATAGAATGGTCGAACAACGGGTGCAAGCGAGCACCAAATCCTCAGCTCGTGTGGCCTCGGCGAACAACGTTTTGGATTTGCTGCTGGACCTCAGTCGGAAAAATGAATCCGAGTTTAGCCGAAACGACATGTTGCACTTGTTTTTCGTAAGGATATGTGGAACATATTTGAATATATGTTAAAAAGCGATTTCCTAGGTTTATTTATACAAGTTTTTTTATGGTCTGTATCTGGCTCATAGATTCTTTTTACGGAATTTTGTGCAGGACTTATTTGTTGCGGCTACAGATACGACAACAAGCACCATAGAATGGGCAATCGCTGAGTTAGTACACAACCCTGAAAAAATGGCGAAAGCTCGGTTGGAGCTCAAAGAAGTCCTTCCCAAGCAGGACGACATGATTATCGAGGAATCAGACATCAGTAAGCTCCCATATCTAGGAGCCGTCATTAAAGAAACCTTCCGGCTACACCCTCCGGTCCCGTTTTTACTCCCACGCAAAGCCTTGTGTGATGTGGAAATCGGAGGCTTCGTTGTGCCTAAAGATGCACAAATCCTATGTAACGTATGGGCCATTGGTCGAGATCGGACCGTATGGTCCAACCCTAACCAGTTCATGCCGGAAAGGTTCTTAGAGGTCGATACTGACTACAGAGGCCAAGACTTTGAGCTCCTTCCGTTTGGTTCGGGGAGGAGGATTTGCCCCGGATTGCCTCTTGCTAATAGAATGTTGCATTTGATGCTCGCCTCCCTAATAAGCAAGTTTGATTGGGAACTCGAGGGAGAGACAAGACCAGAAGATATGGATATGAGCGAGAGGTTTGGAATAACATTGCACAAAAACATTCCTCTCATGGCCATTCCGATCGAATTTTGATACTAGCCAATGTAGTAAAAACCGGGTTGACCCGGTCGGTCGAACCGGTATAACCGGAAACCGGTGAAGAGACCGGTTCAAATGTGACCGGTTTTATTATCTTTTAAGGACCGGAGTGAACCGGCCGGTTTATTGATAAACCGGTGGATCGTACCGGTAAAAAACCGGTTGACCTGTGTTTTTATAATAAAAAAAACTTTTAGATTGATTTACAACTTGTTATTATGTGTTTTTTAATGTTTTGGATTGATTTACACTTATTATAATGTGTGTTTTTAATATTTTAACTTGTTGATATCAAAATTGGTTTTATATATGTATGTATGTAGAAAAATGGAAAATATAGAAAAATGCTTGAGACTGGTTGAATGGGAGATTGAACCGGTTGAACCAGTCGAACCAGAAACTGGTCATCACAACCGATTCGACTAAAAAACCCGTTTTTAAACATTGATACTAGCAGATATCGAACTTATCACATTATGCAAAGAGAACATCAGTAGGAATTCTTTATGTTAGGATTATTAAAAACGATTGGAATAAATAATGATTTTAAATTTCTAATTATAATGTAAGATTCTATATGTAGACTATGGAGTATAATCCAATCTGTAGTGTGAGGTGTTCTTTTTTTAGTATTTGAATTAGTTTTCGGTATCCTTAAGATCTAATAAGTTAGTGGTAGGTTGGTATTATTATTAGTGGTCCAGTGTTTGCTATTTCCTTTCGGTATTTATTGGTAGTTTTTTTTAGGATCCAATAAGCTAGTGGTTAAAAGAAACGGTGTTAGTGGTCCTTGTGTTTTGGTAGGATTGTCAATAGTATCAATTGTCACATTAGTTTTCCACTATCTTAACTGTGAGATTGTGGAAAACCCGTGATTAGGGTTGCGTGTATTGAGCACAATATATAGACAGAAATATTACAGAGGGGTCCCTAAACTATACAAATATTTAACACACCCCCGTAGTTTGATCGGGAGGTAAACGAATGTTCAAACTATTTCTAAAATCAAGAAATAAACTAGTAGGTAGACCCTTCGTAAAAATATCTGCATACTGGTACGCGGATGGAACATGCAAAACACGCACATGACCAAACGCAACACGCTCCCTAACAAAATGTAAATCTATTTCCACATGCTTGGTTCTCTGGTGCTGAACAGGGTTAGATGCTAGATACATGGCACTGACGTTGTCACAGAAAACAACGGTGGCACGAGAAAGGGGACAATACAACTCGAGTAGGAGGTTTCGTAACCAAGCAGTTTCAGCAACTACATTGGCTATCCCCCGGTACTCGGCCTCGGCGCTAGAACGAGAAACGACATGTTGTCGTTTGGAGGACCAAGAAACGAGATTATCACCCAGATAGACACAAAACCCTGAAGTGGACCGACGTGTAGTAGGACACCCGGCCCAGTCGGCATCCGAATAGGCAACCAAGCGATCAACAGCTGACGCCTTAATATGAAGACCATGAGACAGGGTACCCTTTAAATACCGTAAGATGCGTTTAAGCGCATTGAAATGCGGAAGACGCGGGTCATGCATAAAGAGACAGACCTGTTGGACGGCATAGGCAATATCAGGACGAGTAAAAGTCAAGTATTGCAGGGCACCAGCAAGGCTTCGATATAAGGTGGGATCAGAAACAGGCTCGCCATCAACAGCAAGCTTTGTTTTGGTGTCAGCCGGAGTGCTGCAGGGATTACACGAAACCATATCAGCTCGTGCAAGAATCTCCTGAGCAAAAGCAGATTGAGAAAGAAAGAGTCCGGACTTGCTACGAGACGCAGCAATTCCTAAGAAGAAGGATAACGGGCCCAAATCAGACATGGGAAACTCAGAGGATAACTTAGAGATAACCATGGAAATAAGAGTAGGAGAGGAGGCAGTAAGAATAATGTCATCGACATAAAGAAGGAGGTAGATAGTATCAGCTCCGCGATGATACGTGAAAAGAGAGGTGTCGGTCTTACTGCTAAGAAAACCTAAAGAAGAAATGTAGACAGCAAAACGATGATACCACGCACGGGGCGCCTGCTTAAGGCCATAAAGAGCCTTGCGTAGGCGACAGACATGATCGGGAAAAGAATTGTTTACATAGCCAGGGGCTGACGCATGTAAACAGTCTCAGTGAGATCACCATGAAGAAAGGCATTCTTAACATCAAGCTGATGAATGGGCCAGTTGCGAGAGATGGAGATGCTAAGAACCGTGCGAATAGTGGCAGGTTTGACAACGGGACTGAAAGTGTCATCAAAGTCCAGGCCGGGTTGCTGAGAGAAGCCCTGAGCAACGAGACGGGCTTTGTAACGCTCAAGACGTCCATTGCTGTCAAACTTATGGCGAAACAGCCAACGATTGCCAACAATGTTAGCATCAGAAGGTTTAGGAACAAGATCCCACGTGTAGTTAGAAAGAATGGCTGCCATTTCAGCATCCATGGCGGCCCGCCAATGCGGGTCACACATGGCCTGAGCAGTAGACCGAGGAATGGGAGAGAGGTCACTGGTGACCGAAAGATTGAAGATCTGTTTTGGCTTAAGAGAGCCTGTGCGCGAACGAGTGGTCATCGGATGACCGGAGGTAGCAGCCGGAGCAGGAGGTTGAGAAGGCTCAGCAGAAGAAGCGGAAGGAGAAGAGGTGGTGCCAGAGGACTCAGCGGGTGAGGGATGAGGAGAGGAAGCAGAAGGTCCAGCGGCCGACGGAGGGGGGGAAGAATCGACCATAGGAGAGAGGGAAGGGAGAGAATCATCAACATCAAACGCATCGTAGTCCTCAGAGGATGGATGAGGTTGGAAGTCAGGAAACGGAAAGTGGGTTTCGTCAAAGTTGACATGACGAGAGATGATAACCTTTTGCGTGATGAGGTCTAAGCAACGATACCCTCGATGATCCGTGTTGGGACCGAGGTAGACACAGGCAGAGGATCGAGGAGCAAGCTTGTGAGCACTGGTAGGCGAAGTGTTGGGATAACACAAACACCCAAATACTCGCAAATGAGAATAGGTAGGAAAGAAACCAAACAATACCTCAAAGGGGGTCTTGTACTGAATGGTGGTGGACGGAAGCAGGTTAAAGGTGTGAACAGCAGAAAGGAGGGCCTCAACCCAGAATTTGGGCGGGAGAGAGGCTTGGATGAGAGACGTGCGTAAGGTGTTATTAATAGTGCGGATGGTGCGCTCAGCTTTTCCATTTTGTTGAGACGTATAGGGACAGGAAAAACGTATTTTGATGCCATGAGTTTTGAAAAAATCCAAAAAAAGTTGATTGTTAAACTCACGACCGTTGTCACATTGGAAAAGCTGAATGTCCGTTTTAAATTGATTTAGAACATAGGCGCGAAAGGTTTTAAAAACAGAAAATACCTCTGATTTTGCACGTAAAGGAAAGACCCATAAGAAATGAGAATAATCATCCAAAAACAGAACATAATATTTAAATCCACTCAAGCTAGTAACAGGAGAAGTCCATAGATCAGAGTGAATAAGTTCAAACACACGAGAAGTTTTAGTAGCTGATAAAGAAAAAGGTAAACGACAATGTTTTCCTAACTGACAAGCATGACATAAAGAAGAGTTTTGACTAGAGCAAGTAATAAACTTGCGAGACAAAAGAAACTGAAAAACAGCAGCACCCGGATGACCTAGCCGTCGATGCCAGACGTCAAAAGAGACAGCAACGTTGGCCGAAGCAACCGCAGACTGAGGAGAAGGAGGAAGAACAGGATAAAGATCATGGTGATCACTGTCGCAACGCTGAAGAAACGAACCTGTTTTAAGATCCTTCACAGTAAAACCAAAAGGATCAAATTCAACAGATACAGAATTATCAATTGTAAAACGACGGACAGAGATAAGGTTTTTGATGAGTTTATCAGATACTAAGACATTTTTCAGCATAAGAGGCCAAGGAGAAAAAGGTAATTTACATTGGCCAATATATCTAGCAGGAACCACAGCACCATTACCAACCTGAATGAAACTAGAATTACAAGGAGTTAGAGAGTGCATTGTACCTTGATTGAAGGTCATGTGCCTGGATGCACCGGTGTCCATGTAAAAGTTGTTGTCCTGAGGTGGCTGCACAGACATAGCCTGAAAAACAGAAGAGAGATCAGTGTACTGTGAAGCATGTCCGCCAAAAGATGGCTGATGAGGCGGAGGTCCGCCAAACGGAGGCTGAGCAGGTGGTGGCACAAGCGTGGATGGCTGTGCATGCTGCATAAACTGAGGAGAGACTGGCATCGGAGTGGGGGGCTGAGGAAGCCCATAATAGTGCTGGTGTGAGTTCGCCGACGGCTGATGGAAAGGATGAGCAAGGAGCTGCTGAGGTGCACTAAGCATTGTAGGGGACGGTTGAGGAGAACCCGTCCCAAACAAAGGCACAGGAGGTGCACCAAGGAGACCTGGCTGAACAGACGGAGCATGGCCAGGTGTGGGAGAATTCCCGAAGTACGCCTGAGAGTGTCCCTGATTACCTGCAAAAGAGTGAGAGCTTGCAGAAACATTAGTATTACCCCCCCTTTGGAAGCAGAACGCCCATTAAGTCGACCCTTGTTAAATTTATTTTTCGATTTTCCATTTAGGGCAGATTGGGCAGAAGAGTACAAGGCAGCGGAAGAAGTGAGAGGGGTATCGGTGTGGGGTTCAACAGACTCTTCACGAGACTCGTGAAGGAGAAGCATGTTTTTGGCCTCAAGAAAAGAAGGGAAAGGTTTGGTGTTGGTGATGACGTCGACAATGCTATGATAGGAGGGTGGTAACTGGCGAAGGATTTGCATAACCAATTCAACATCAGTTATTTTGGAGTCACAGTCAGCAAGGGCGTCAGCCAAATTCTTTAGATTATGGCAAAAATCAGTGATGGACAGTGTACCTTTCTTTGTGTTACGAAATTGCTCTTGAAGTTGGAGCATGCGGGACATTTTGTTATTCAGGAAAAATTCTTCTAGTTTGTCCCAGAGGTCTTTAGCTGTGCAGCTATCACTAGAGATTATTTGCAATAAATTGGCATCACAAGTGGAGTAAAACCAGGATTTGATGCGGGAGTCAATGGCCTCCCAGTCCTCATCATCATCACCACTAGGTTTAGATTTTCCAGTGATGTGACCATAGACTTTTGCACCCTTACACATATCCAGAAAAATACGACGCCAAAGCTTGTATTTGGATCCATCAGTGGAAAGTTTAAAACTAAACTGAGAGTATACGTTGGTTAGGGCAAACACAAGTTGGCTAGCAGTGGGGGCAGTGAGGGTGGTGGAGGAGGCTGAGGTAGTCATGATAATTAAATGAAAAACAAAAAAATAAATTAACAAAGGTGCGAAAAAATAAGGCAAATCGCTTAACGCGGGTAGAGGGAAAGTAATGTACCACAAGCCCTACACACGACAGCGGGACGGCAGCAACAGCGATGACGAAGAGAAGTTTGAAACTTCAGGGACTGGTAGCGTCAAAACCCAAACTTATTTCAGTAAGCAAATACACTTGCAAACTGCAGGGACCAGAACTGTAAAAGAACCAAACTTCAATTACTTTAATTGTAAAAAGCAAACTGCAGCCTATGAATTCAGTTTCCACGCGTGAATTCGGCCGTGAACGGAGGGAAACCGGCGACCGATCGAGACGTGATTTCGGCCGGTGAACGGATGGAAACCGGCGACGCTAGCAGAACAAGAGAGGCGGCAGGGTATCACCGGCGACCGAGCGGGGCAGAAGGTCTGACGGCGGCGCTGAGATACCGGGGATGAGGCGGTCGCTAGGGTTCCGGTGACACGTCGAGGCGGTGTCAAGGCGGCGAATAGGACAGAACCGAGCGGCGGCGTTAGGGTTCAGGCGAGGTCGACGCAGCGGCGGCACGGTGGTTGGAGCAGAGAGACAGACGGCGGCACGGTTGCGCGACACGGTTACGCGGCAGACAGACGGAGGATTGTTTCAGGCGCGCGGCGGTGACCGGAAAGAGAACGCCGGCGTGGTGGTGCGATGGTGACGCGAAGGACACCGGAGATGAGAGACCGGGAAACACGAGAACGGCCGGAGGAGGTGACCGGCGGCGGCTGACGGTGGTCGCCGGCGGCAGCGGCTGCCGTAAACGAAAAAGGTAAAAAGAAAAATTAGGGTTTTGGTAGGTGGCTCGATACCATGTGAGATTGTGGAAAACCCGTGATTAGGGTTGCGTGTATTGAGCACAATATATAGACAGAAATATTACAGAGGGGTCCCTAAACTATACAAATATTTAACATTAACAACTTTTATCAATTTAACGATAGTGGTCTTGACTCTCATATCAATCTAAATAATTAATATAAAAAAAAAGAGATATAGAGAAAGGAGAGAGAGGGTGGGGTGGGGTAGTCTAAGGAGTCGACATGGCCATGCCGATTTCACTCCTTGCCAATCATGCATCCACGATGGTGTTGACGGCCTTGCAAATCGGTACCGAAGCCTTACCGCTCCCCTTGCCGACCCATTGTGGATCCTTTTTGGTCATTTGTTTTTTTGTTGAAGCGTGTGAAAGATAAATACAAAAACTGAAAAGAGATGTCTTCGATTTTCTCTCATTTATGTGGCTCTCGGTTTTCTTCCTTCAAAATACAACAACCATTAATAATTTGATTCAACAGATTTAGTATTTCATAGCTCATTTTGAGCCAGGGCCTGTTTTTAGTAACAAGAGTAAAGCATGGGTCAGGCTTTGGTTGTGAAAATAAGCCTGATATGGATCTTTTAGTGGAATGAGCACACCTAGTATTATGATACGGTGGCATTTCGTTTTCTGTTGTAGTGTAAAAAATTACAAAGCCGTGAAAGGTGTTATCGTAACAATTTGTTTTGAAACTACAATAAAACCTTTTAGTTTTTGGATTTATTGTGTTAATGAAAATTTACAATAACAAAACTGGAATTTGAGATCTTATATTTGGAAAACAATTAATCACCCACTAAAACAATGTTGATTTTATAAAATAATATTTCCATATATGTTTCTTATAGGGAAATGGTACCATTATTCGAAAAAATTTCTAACCCATCCCTATTTAATGGGGCGCTTAAATATAGTTTACTAGGCTCAAATTTACTGGCCCCAAGTTCTACATTATAAATGTAGTTTCCCTACACGGTTACACCTCTATGTAGTTAGATGAGAGCTTTATGAATATGGTTGAAGAATACTATCTTTTTTCACTTATATATATGGTTGAGACAAAAGGAAATACTTGTAAACCATTAATTCCCTTTTTCACTTATATTGATCTTTCTAATTAAGGGTTAAACCATTTTGTTGATTTTAGTGATGTTTGATTCGGGATTTGTTTGTGGATATTGAATATTATTTTCATGGACGGTTTTATTCATTGTGATAAATGGATTTCTTGAAGCATAAAAGAGTGGATGTGGGTTTGTTAATATCTTGTTACTGTTAGGGTAAAAATCAACAATCGTACGACGACCGACTATAATCGTAAGACAAATAATAGGACAATGATCCTGTATTAAGATAAGGTCCTGAGGTAAAACTAATAAGACTCTCGAACAAAGATTATTAAACATCGAACAGATACAACAGATAAGTCGAACGATATTTATTATGTCGTACGACAGTACTAATGAATAAACATACAAAGTTTATATCTTTGATGCAGGAAAGCTGATTATCATTTCTAACAATTGTCCACCTTTGAGAAAGTCTGAGATCGAGTACTATGCTATGCTCGTTGGAGTTCATCGTTACAATGGACATGTCTTAAGTTATAATCCGCTCGATGGAAACCGACGACATCAAGAGATCGACCGTTACAAGCAAGATTCTCGCAGCAATTACAACCTGGACATTAATTCTCAACAAGTACCGTTGGACGGTTACGATCTGAGCATTAATGATCAACAATACCGTTGGACGGTTACTCTCAAGCTACTATATAAAGAAGAATGAAGCCACTATTTCAGGACACGAAGTCTGCTCGAAGTCTACAAGCTCTCTATTGGCTATTCTTTAATCATCAGTTGTAATTTACATTCGATTTCACTGTTATTTCCTTTGTAATCGTATAACCAAAGCTGTATACTTGAAGGACATCACCCCTGTTTGGTGATCATAGTGCACTGTCGACTTACCTTCTAAGTCGACCGCAGGTTTTTTCCTCCGTCGCGAGGTTTTTCCTGCGTCATCAAATTGTTTGTCTTATTTTACTTTTCCGCACTTCTTATCGATTGTAATTTATTTCTCTCGACGGTTAAGCCTCACACAATTTCTTAAGACAATTGACTTGTGTAATTTTTTACATAAACAATTACTATATAAGTATAATAAAAAAAATACTACTATTTTGTTTAGTAATATTTTATAAAATTTAAACTTACTAAAATATATACATTTATTATTTGAATGTTAATTTTATCAACATATTTAATTATTTATTAAAATAGTGTATTAAAAACAATGGTGTGTAACGAATAACCTTAATTATTAGAATTTAGGAATAAAAAAGGCTAGAGTCGTAATTTTTGGAAATATGATGGTGGTCATTGGTCAATCATCTCTCATACATAGTGTGAAGTTAGAATTGAGAGAGTGAACAGGTGAGTGTGAGAGATTGAAAAAGGTGAATTCTATCCTCAACTCCTCCTTATAAGTGGTGTGGGTAGGTGGTGTGAGTGTACTAGTAAAATCTAGAAGTGAGACCTAGTGGATTTATGTGAGTAAGGGGGTGGGGATATTAACCTCAAAAAGAAAAAGAGGAAGATAAAAGATTGCTTGGAGTTTCTCATCATCTTCCTCAGGTAAACGCATCTCCATTGTAGACTTAATTCTTTGTAAAGTTTCCTAGATGTGTCACGGATCTTTTCTTGATTTCTAGTCGGGTTTTGAGGAGAAAAGCATTGACAAAGATTATTCACTAAGTTCTAATCTTCAATGGTTGATTTTGGTTCAAAACCACCATTCTTGGTAAGAATCAATCAATTAAATGAACTTTTTGCAGTTGAATTTATGTTAGAAATGGTTAAAATAGATGACTTCCATTGTTTTTTTTTTTTTTTTTTTTTTTTTTTTTGCTTAAGATCGAAGTTTAAGTAATTTATAAAATGGACCCCCTTAGGCATTTTATCTCCCTACATAAATGTAGATCCTCTTAATTGGGTCGTGCATATACACTCACACAATATTATTCATTTCTCTCAAAAGAGGTCCATTTATAATTTCCGTTTATAAAATCTTTTTTCAATTGGTCCAGATTTACCTTAATATGGCATAACTCCTCATCCATAGATTTTTCTATCTTTAACTATAGTAAAAGATTTTCGTCCAAAACTATATAATTTCTCTAACATACAATATTAAAAGTTACAATCTTCCGAAATAAAATACTTAGAGAATTTAACACATGGAAATAAAATACTTAGAGAATTTTCAGCCGTCTCTCTTCTTTGTTAGAATACAAAGTTCTCAAGATCCTCAAAATCTTTATTTCATTTTAGTCTTTATTTTAATGAATTCGTTCGAAATAAGTATATAACCCTGTAAACAAACTTGTAACCACATAAAGTTGAGTAGGAGATAAACATGGACTACAAAATCATCCTCATCTCCCTCTCCCTCTCCATTTTCACTTTCTTTTATTTCTTTTTTATCCGATCCGGCCGTAGGAAATCGGGCGTCGCCGCCCGACTGCCGCCCGGCCCATACCCGCTTCCGATCATCGGAAGCATCTTCAAACTTGGAGGCAAACCCCACCACTCCCTTGCCGCCCTCTCCAAAACATACGGACCTTTAATGTCTCTTAAGCTCGGTAATAGAACCACCATTGTCGTTTCCTCGCCCGAAATCGCGCAAGAATTCTTTTCGAAACACGACATTTCTTTCTCCAGCCGAACGATCCCGTATGCGGGCCACACCCACGACCGCCATAAAATATCCATGGTCTGGTTGCCCGTTGGGGATCAATGGCGGACCCTACGAAGAATATCGAAAGAGCACTTGTTCTCCATACGCCAACTCGACTCTAGCCAGCTCCTACGCAAGAAAAAGGTCCAACAACTTCTCGATTTCGTTCAAGACTGCTGCGATAGCGGAAGAACGGTGAACATCGGTGAAACCGCGGCCACCACGACTCTTAACGTTCTCTCCAACTTCATCTTCTCGGTTGATTTAGCCGAGTACGATTCCCGGTCATCTCAAGAATTTAAGGATCTGGTTTGGCGTTTGATGGTAATTGGTGGAACCCCGAATCTAGCCGATTTCTTTCCCGTTCTTCGTCCGCTGGATCCACATGGCTTGTTAAGAAAAGCCAATCTTTATACTTCGAAGGTCTTGGCGATATTTGAACGACATATCGGCAAACGATTGCAAGAAAGATCGACGGGTTCCCCTGCATCAAACAAGGATCTTTTAGGTTTGTTGTTAGACATCAGCGAAACGGAGGAATCCTCGATTAGCCTCGATGTCATACGACACTTGATCTCGGTACGTAATCTTATTTCAAATGTTGAATTTTAAA
Source organism: Centaurea solstitialis (assembly GCA_030169165.1). Taxonomy (NCBI): domain Eukaryota; kingdom Viridiplantae; phylum Streptophyta; class Magnoliopsida; order Asterales; family Asteraceae; genus Centaurea; species Centaurea solstitialis. The sequence goes on from CM058041.1 coordinate 96,541,772, forward strand.
ATTTAAGAACTCGACATTTGTGAACCATGTTTTCGTTATCAACTTGTGAACAAGATTCTAGCGTCCATATGCAAGATCGATGGCTATGATTAAAGTTATGGCGGTTACCAAAACATCTGAATAACTGCCCTACTTTAATCTTAACCGTTGATCTTTAATTTGTGCGGTTGTGATATAGTTCACAAGTTCACACCAAAATAATAGTTAAAAATGAAACTCTCTCTCTATATATATATATTGATGCATGTGATTATATATATATATATATCGTTGGTGAATGCAGGACTTGTTTCTTGCGGGAACCGACACGACGTCAAGCACGTTGGAATGGGCAATGGCAGAGCTAATCCAAAGCCCCGAGAAAATGTCGAAAGCCCGATCCGAGCTCGAGGAAGTAATCGGAAAGGAAGACCGAACCTTTCAAGAATCCGACATCTCTAGGCTTCCATACTTGCAAGCCGTGGTCAAAGAAACCCTTCGGATGCACCCTCCGGTCCCTTTTCTAGTCCCGCATAAAGCCGTGACTGACGTTGACGTCAAGGGCTATGTCATCCCACAAGATGCACAGATCCTGTGCAACTTGTGGGCCATGGGTCAAGACTCGAGCGTGTGGCCGGATGCACTACGGTTCGAGCCAGAGCGGTTTCTTGAAGTCGGAATCGACTACAAGGGTAGCAATTTCGAGCTGATACCGTTTGGTGCAGGGAGGAGGATGTGTCCGGGATTGCCACTTGCTGATAGAATGTTGCATCTAATGTTGGGATCTTTAATTTATAAGTTTGATTGGAAGATTGAAGGAGGGATATTGGATATGAGTGATAAGTTTGGGTTTACATTGCAAAAGAAACTGCCTCTAATGGCCATTCCAGTCAAAGTTTGACTTTGGAATTATGTTGCTAAAATAATTGGTTAATATTTAAATATTTTTAATGGTTCACATGCTTTTATTTGCTTTATTATAGCCAAAACATATTAAATGCAATTTGAAAGTGTGAAAGCAAGTTGATGCTTCTTGTCGTTATTATAGTTAGATATTTTTTTTTGAAGGAAAATATAGTTAGATATTTGTATTTGATGATATTTAAATTAATATAATAACAACAAATATTTCAAGTTAGAAGTCAAGTAAAAATATCATCGACACCTTAGATGATTATTTGTAGGTATCCAGATATCCTTTTTACTTATTAGGTAACGGTTATTTTATAAGGTTCTTTTCAAATACACCTTAGTTTTTAAAAATATTTTAAATTGTATTATTTACTAATTAATAATAAAGTTTGATTATTTTTTTATTAGATGATTGTGCATTCATATCTTTTACATTAATTATTATAAGGTTGTTTGTTTTTAAATTTTTTTTGAAAAGTTTCATAGTTTTTCTTAAAAATATAGTACTAGTACGTAAGTGTAAAATGGCTCTCTAAGAAAAAGTAGAAACCTAGGCTCTGGAAGAAAAAATGGAAACCAAATCAGTCGTCTCTTCCAATGTCACTCAACTTCATCTCTTCCGATGCCACTCATGCTCATCGATCTCCCTCCCCTCAATTTTATGTTTGATCTCAAAGGTTCTATAATTATCCTTGCATTCGATTTCTGTTAGATTTTTTGTATATCGCTCAAATCCCTTCAACTGCTTCATCAATCCTAATCGTTTATCGTCTTCTTAAGCAATCAAACTCCTTTAATTATTCAAACCCATATCCTAGTATTTAAGTTCGATTTGATTTCTCAGTTAGATTTCTCTCAATTACTTGACCTAATAACTCTTTTAGCGAACCCTAAAATTGAGGGGTTTGTTTCAAACAGGTGTAGATTGTTCTGATTGGTTGGACTTTCTTAAAGTTGATCTCAATTGGCAAGTTGATCTAACTTTCTTCGATTTGGAGGTAGGTTTGATTTGAGATTCTTAAATATGGTGGCAGTAAAGGTTGGATGCTTCAATAAATATAGGATCATCTCTATGGTGCATTCATGTTGTATAGAAAGTTACCTTTTATAATGATTTTAGTAGTAATTTTTTCTTGATGGAAAAAAAGTTGATTGAACAAATCGGACAAGATCTTTTCTATGTATCCATGAGAAAAATGTTGTTCCCCTTATGATGAGTGCTCATTAGGCTAAGGGCTAAAGTGTTGTTCACCTAGTGAGCCATCCATTTTTGTGCTATTTTCTCATGTTAGTCAATAGTTGAAAACTTTGAAATGGGTACTAGTTAGATTGCAGAAATGGTTGTATAGTTTTGTTTTAATAAGTTTCAATTTCTTCTAAATTGATGTATTTTTGTTGATTTAGATTTCAGACTATAGTTTATAAAAACAAACAGTCTTACTACTTCAGATTTCAGACTTCATTACCACGACTTAAAATTCAGAAATGAAATCGGATTCAGACTTCAGTACCTTTAAAAAACAAATGCCACTTAAGTAATTTATTTACTTTTTTTATACAAATGATACTTTTTACATTTTCAATACGGCTAAATAATCATTATATAACTATAATTATATTATTATTAATTAAATAACATTATTCTAATTATTAAGTTACTTTCATTAACTTGTTATTATTGTTGTTATTATACCTCTAAATTTATTTATTTTTTAATATTTTATTATTAGTTATTATCATCGTTTTAATAGCAATAATAATGATTATTATATAAGTATAATAAAAAATACTACTATTTTGTTTAGTAATATTTTATAAAATTTAAACTTACTAAAATATATACATTTGTTATTTGAATGTTAATTTTATCAACATATTTAATTATTTATTCTATAACATTAAGATAATTTTAAGATAATTAATTTGTAGAAAATGATATAAATCTATTAACGTTAAAAATAATTCAAATTTTTAATACATAACCATAAACCCAAATGATCTAATAATATACGTACATATGATTGTTTTTGTTTTTAATTTATTTCTCTTTTACTACGAGTCTACGTCCACCCATCAATAAAGAAAACTTCAAATACAAACCATATAATAATGTTAAATTTTTTATAAGTGAAACTTTCTTTTAAGAAGTATCCAAATCTTCAAACTAGAACCTTAAGTATAATGATTAAAAACAATTGGTGTGTAACTAATAACCTTAATTAGTAGAATTTAGGAATAAAAAAGGCTAGAGTCGTAATTTTGTAAATCTGATGATGGTCAATAACGGCATTATGGTAATTTATGTGGAAGTGATAAAACCCTTAAACCCCTAATCAACCCCCTTCATCTCTCATACATAGTGTAAAGATAGAATTGAGAACCGAAAGGGTGAGTGTGAGAGATTGAAGAAGGTGAATTCTATCATCACCCCTTTAGTGGGGGTGTGGGTAGGTGGTGTGAGTGTACTGGTAGGACCCAGAGGTGAGACTGTGGATTTATGTGAGTAAGGGGGTGGGGATATTAACCCAAGAAGAAAAAACTTAGAGGAAGAAGAAGAAGGATTGCTTGGAGTTTCTCATCATCTTCCTCATGTAAACGCATCTCCACCGTAGACTTAATTCTTTGTAAAGTTTCATGGATGTGTCGGGGTTGTCATCTTGATTTCTAGTTGGGTTTTGAGGAGAAAAGCATTGACAAAGATTATTCACTAAAACCCCAATGGGGCAGCCTACCGGTTAAGGCTTGTGGAAGGTGTAACAACCAACCCAAATTCGAATCCAAGGGTGAGCAACCAGGGACCACTGAGTATTAATCCCAGGAAAGCATGTCTTACTCTCGATAAAAATTGCCAAGAATGAAATCTGGCCGAAGTCCAAGTAAACCTTCTCAAAAAAAAAAAAATTCACTAATTTCTAATCTTCAATAATTGATTTTGGTTCAAAACCACTATCGTTGATCAAACTCTTTTTGATATCTTCATGTTTTGGAAAATGGGTGCTGGTCTGCTGATGGCTGAATTCCTTCGTAAGAATCAATCAATTAAATGAAGTTTTTGTAGTTGAATAACTTGAATTGAATTTATGATAGAAATGGTCAAAATAGATGGCTACCATTGTTTTTTGGCTTAAAATCAAAGTTTAAGTAATGATAACACGTTAATTTATAGAATCCTTTTCAATTGGTCCACTTTTATCTTTGCATGGCATAACTCCTCATCCATAGATTTTTCTATCTTTAGCTACTGTAAAACATTTTCGTCAAAAACTATATAATTTCTCTAACATACAATATCAAAAGTTACAATCTTCCGAAATAAAATACTTAGGTAGCGTTTGATTCGCGCAATGTTTTTGGATGGAATGAAATCTGTCAAAGAAATTTGACTTTGAAGGAATTGGAATGGATTGTTGTTAGGTTTGACCATCTGTTTGGTTGGCAGAATTGGAATGAATCTGCTAAAGGAATTAAAATGTGTTTGTTTGGTTCACAGAATGTAACTTTGGAATTGGAATAAAATTCTGGCAAATGACCGAAATACCCTTTTATTTTATTTTTTCCATTTCGGGCTAGTGGTGGTTGTCGGTGGTGATGGTGGACGGAGGTGGTGGTTGCCGATGGCGGTGGTGGTGGTGGCCGGTGGTAGTCAATGGGTGCCAGAGGAGGAGGAGGTGGTGGTGGCCGATGGTGGTGGCCGGTGGTGGTTAATGGTGGCCGTGGTCAAAGGTGGTGGTGGCCGGCGATGGTGGAGGCTGGTGGTGGTGCATATTAGGATGAGGGGCAATTTTGTCAAAAAAAAATTGACCTTCCATTTCAGCCAAATCCTTACCCTTTGCTATGGAATGATCAATTCTTGTACTTAAGGATTTTGATGGAATTCACACATTCCATTCCATCAGAATCTATGAACCAAACAATGAAAAGAAATTTGATCAAAAGAATTCAAGATTCCAATTCCATTTCATTAGACTCCATGAAGCAAACGTCTCCTTAAAGAATTCAACACTAATTAATGGAAATAAAATACTTAATAAAACATTAATTATTTTTCATCTCATTATTATTATTATTATTCTCTTTTTTTTAATATTAAGATTTTATTTTCGGCCGTCTCTCTTCTTTGTTAGAAATAAAAAGTTCTCTAGGTCCTCAAAATCTTTATTTTAATTTTTAGTCTTTATTTTAGCGAATTCGTTCGATACAAGTATATATACCCATGTAAACAAACTTGTAAGGACATAAAGTTGAGTAGAGGAGATAGACATGGACTACAAAATCATCCTAATCTCCCTCTCTCTTTCCATTTTCACATTCTTTTATTTCTTTTTTTCAAAATTCGGCCGTCGGAAGTCGGGTGTTGCTGCCCGACTGCCGCCCGGCCCATACCCGCTTCCGATCATCGGAAGCATCTTCAAACTCGGAGGCAAACCGCACCACTCCCTTGCCGCCCTCTCCAAAACTTACGGACCTTTGATGTCTCTTAAGCTCGGTAACAGAACCACCATCGTCGTTTCCTCTCCCGAAATCGCGCAAGAATTCTTTTCGAAACACGACGTTTCTTTCTCCAGCCGATCGACCCCGTATGCAGCCCACACCCACAACCGCCATAAAGTATCCATGGTCTGGTTGCCCGTTGGGGATGAATGGCGGACCCTACGAAGAATATCGAAAGAGCACTTGTTCTCCGTACGCCAACTCGATGCTAGCCAGCTCCTACGCAAGAAAAAGGTCCAACAACTTCTCGATTTCGTTCAAGACTGCTGCAATAGCGGAAGAACGGTGAACATCGGTGAAACCGCAGCTACAACGACTCTTAACGTTCTCTCCAACTTCATCTTCTCGGTTGATTTAGCCGAGTATGATTCCCGGTCATCTCAGGAATTTAAGGATTTGGTATGGGGTTTGATGGTAATTGGTGGAACCCCGAATCTAGCCGATTTCTTTCCCGTTCTTCGTCCGCTGGATCCACACGGCTTGTTAAGAAAAGCCCATGTTTATACTTCGAAGATCTTGGAGATATTTGAACGACATATCAGCGAACGATTGCAAGCAAGAACGACATCGGATTCCCCGGCATCAAACAAAGATCTTTTAGGTTTGTTGTTAGACATCAGCGAAACCGAGGAATCCTCGATTAGCCTCGATGTCATACGACATTTGATCTCGGTACGTCATCTTATTTGAGAGAGAGAGAGAGAGAGGGGGGGGGGTTCATTTGTGAACCATGTTTTTTTTTTTTGGAAGAGGTATCTCAGACCACATTGGGCCCAGACTAATCCTCGGCAATTTTGGCCTGAAGCCCGACTGCTAAAGCATGCAGCCCGGGGTCGAAGCCCCCGTACCTCCAGAATGCGTCCCCATTGTGAACCATGTTTTTATTGTGAACTTGTGAACCAGATTCTAACCATCCATATGCAAGATCGATGGCTATGATTAAAGTTACGGCGGTTACGAAAATATCTGAATAACTAGCCTACTTTAATCTTGACCGTCGATCTTTAATTTGTGTGGTTGTGATGTAGTTCACAAATTCACACCAAAATAATAGTTTAAAAATGAAACTCTCTCTCTCTCTCTCTCTCTCTCTCTCTCTCTCTATATATATATATATATATATATTGATGCGTGTGATTATATATATCGTTGGTGAATGCAGGATTTATTTCTTGCGGGAACCGACACGACATCAAGCACGTTGGAATGGGCAATGGCGGAGCTAATCCAAAACCCCGAGAAAATGTCCAAAGCACGATCCGAGCTCGAGGAAGTAATCGGGAAGGAAGACCGAACCATTCAAGAATCCGACATCTCTAGGCTCCCGTACTTGCAAGCCGTTGTGAAAGAAACCCTTCGGATGCACCCGCCGGTCCCTTTCCTAGTCCCGCATAAAGCCGTGACCGACGTTAACGTCAAGGGCTACCTCATCCCACAAGATGCACAGATCCTATGCAACTTGTGGGCCATGGGTCAAGACTCGAACGTGTGGCCCAATGCACTACAGTTTGAGCCAGAGCGGTTTCTTGAAGTCGGAATTGACTACAAGGGTAGCAATTTCGAGCTGATACCGTTTGGTGCAGGGAGAAGGATGTGTCCGGGATTGCCACTTGCTCATAGAATGTTGCATTTAATGTTGGGATCTTTGATTTACAAGTTTAATTGGAAGGTTGAAGGAGGGATGATGGATATGAGTGATAAGTTTGGGTTTACACTGGGAAAGAATATACCTCTAATGGCCATCCCAGTCAAAGTTTGACTTTTGCAATTGTGTGGTATACATAGAATATGTTTTATCTTATCAATAAATCACATGCTTTTCTGAGGTTTATAATTGTATACAAGTTTTCAGAAAGTAGGAAAATGACATGAATGATAGCCTCTGTTTGCCAAACATATTGAATGCAAAATAATGTGTTTTTAGGTTTGAGTAAGAGTCAAGTTGATGCTTCTAGTGGTGTGCGATTAATGCAACATAATTAACATTTAAATTGATAGAATATGTTTATAATGTTTTTGATATGTTTAAAAATGTGGAAGATTCTGATTTTTGTAATAAATTACCATCTTTCAAATTAAGGCTATGCGTTATATTCAAGCCTATGTGCTCGGCTTTGCTTCGGCCTCGTCGGATTGATTCGGCTACACCACCATGCATGTAGTGGATTGGTTGTAGCTGCTAAGTCACTTTTATCTTTCTGACAGAAAATTATTGAAGATGTGAAATTTTATGTGTGTGAGCATGACAACATAAAAGCAAGCATAAATATAAGATTTGTGCCTGAGACAAATTCTGAGCTAGGAAGAAATATTATCAAAAGGTTTTAATAAAGTTTTTACTTCCGTTAACAACCTTTTTCTATACAACAGTAAGATAAAGTTTTAGGAAGGGTTTTAGAAAAGAAAACTTATATTTAGCAACTATTCTCACATTTGTCATATAATTTCTTCTCTAAAAATCACTTTTTCTTGTGGTGCTTGGATAACCATTAATTGACAAACAGTAAGTATAACACTAAGCCAAACAGGGTTGCAACATTGGATTAAACCGATACTAAAACCAAAATCTAACAAACCAGAAATCTATTTCCCAAAAACACAACAAACCAGAAATCTATTATCCATCCATTCGGAAGCAGCAAAATGCATTTACTAATCAGGTCTGAATTCGGCATAGATTTGGAATTTACTCTTTTAATTTACTCAATCTTGGATACAAAGAATCATGTATGCTTGTAAGGTTTTAAGTACCAATAGAAAACATAAAGAGGCAAATTCAAGCAAGCACCGCTGACTAAAAGAATGGTAAGATAAAAATTAAAAGCCAATATCCATCCAAAGATAAATAATACGATTTTTTATATGCATTTGATCAGAAATTAATAAAAATTACAAATCAAGAGAAGAGAGGCGGAGAACAAGTACTTACACGCTTGGACCAAATGATCCATTTCATTTCTTCCAAATTAATATAGAATTCGTTTTAATTCTTGCCAATACGCATCCTTGTGACAATACACATATGACCAATACTTCTCAGAGAGAATTAATGAGACGTGGAGATTATATTTCAAGCGCGTGGGATGGTTTTTTTAAGGGTGTTCGGGTCAAAGATCGACTAATCTTCGACAATTTTAGGGGGCCAAATATGGCCCTACTTAAATGTCCCCAGGCATGCGCACGGAAATGCTCAAACTCGGTTAGGACGCTATAAACTTTCCGAGCGATAACCAATCCATAGTTTTTAAGAATCGGCAATTACACCATGACAATGATTTTACATCAAGCTTTAGACGTAGAATTTCAAAAACATTCGAAAAAACTGTAATTGCACTCTTTACAATATAGTAAAGATAAAGATAAAGATTTTTTCTTTAATAAAAAATATCTAAAACCGTAGGGTGTATTTGGTTGTGAAAAAGTTTGCAAATTTTCAAAGAAAATGAAATTTTAGAAAGCACGTTTGGTTTTTTCAGCTTTCAAAAGCTTTTCATGAAAATTAAGGATGCGTTTGGTTGTGAAACATTTTCTAGTTTTCCAAGAAAACCTTTCAAGGAAAATGAAAATTTAGAAAACACATTTGGTTCATTTAGTTTTAAAAAGTTTTCCAATAAAATAAAATTTTTTGGTTTTCCAACTTCTAGGAAGAATAAAAAACTGACTTTAATAGTTTTCCAAAATTTTCTAGTTTTCTAATTTTTTTAAAATGGAAAACTCCACCATTTCAACCAAACACTTTTCTAAAATTTTCATAAGAAACTAAAAATAAAAACTCAATTCCATTTTTTGAAAAAAAATTCTAGGAAAATGAAACAGTTTTCCACAACCAAGCACACCTTAAAATTTTTCATTTTTTCTAACTTCTATGTAAATTAGAAGACCCATTTAGTAGTTTTTCAAAATTTACTAAACACGTTTTCTAATTTTCTAAAATGGAAAATGAAAACTTCTTGCAACCAAATGCATTTTCTAAAATTTTCATAAAAAATGAAATGAAAACTCAACTCTATTTTTTAAAAACGTTTTCATGAAAATGAAAACAGTTTTCTACAATCAAACGCAACCTTAATTATTTAAAATATGGAAGCTTTTAAAGTTTCGTCTATTCTAGTAAGTTTAAGGATTTATTTATTCTAACTTTGATAAATTCAATTTGTTTAAAACAAACATTTAAAGACTTAATCAGTTGTTAAAATATGAAAATATTTTGATTTTTCGCCTTTTTCTATATTTTTCACAAATCTTTAATTCTTCGTAAAAAGTTATATTTATGAAAAAGTTATATTTTTCGTATGAACCTCCCCTTTATATATGTATGTATATGTGTTTGTGTGTGTATTTATGTTTATGAAAATTGTGCAGATATTTTATAAAATTATATAGTTCACTTTATTTGTGTTAATTATAACTATTATGTGAAATATAAAATCATCAAATAATTTTGTGGATGAACTTGTCTAGTTTTGTCCAGCTCAATCCTAGACGCTCAAAATACCAAACAAATATTTATCCTGTCCAATTATATCTCGTCCCATCCAATCGTATTCTATTCTTTTGTCTTATCCGATTCTATTCTATCTAATCTAATCTTGTCTAATTATTAAACGAATGAATTTGATACCCCGAAACCATTCAAATGATCATAAATTTTTAATAAAATGTGTTCGTTTAGGTACTTGCAATAAATTCAACTCTTTCCCTCATTCATTAAATAAACAAAAGGGGGTGGAGGAGAGAATCTTCCTTATCAAATCCCCTAATTATAATATACAACATAGGGAACAAAATTGAAGATCGGATCTTTACTTCCATTTCCAATCACCGACCACCGCTGCTTTTCAGCCACCGCATCCGATGGCTCCGGCGGTGCATTTCACATTATTCGCACTCTTCATCACCTCCGCCGCCGCTTACACCAACCACACCGTCGGCGGCACCGCCGGCTGGCTCTTCGATCCAAACACCAACACCTCCTCCGCAAATTACGCCTCTTGGGCCGCTAATCAGACCTTCGATCTCGGCGACTACTTAAGTAAGTCACGATCTAAGATCGCTAAAAACCGTCACCGATTTCAATTCATTCTATTATCCATCATGTTTTTTTTAAAGGCATAGCAGCATCGAACCAACGAACCACTACCACAAACACGCACGCCTACCCAGCTGTATCGGTCATCCATGGGGTGCCCATTAATCTGCTGCTGTCCCAGCCCAGCTTACACTGAACCCAAAGCCCAACCACAATCATTGACTAGGCTGAGGCAACCCAGTCTAGACCAACTCAAGGACTGGATACTGTTCATGCCCTCAATTGACTCTCCTTGAGAATCCCATCCACGACCTTACGGCCCTTTAGGAAGACCAACTGAGCTAGACATGATTTGTATTATCGTCCGGTTTTGATTCTAATTTTGTGATCAATTGTGTAGTATTTCGGACGAACCGAACCAAACGGTGGTTCTGACGTACAACGAGACGACGTTCCGTAGCTGTAGCATCGACAACTCTTCGGACACCGATACGTTGATCTACGACAAAGGAAGCCAGGAGTTCGGCCGCCCGTTGACCGTCGAGGTGCCGTTGACCATGGAGGGAAGTAACTACTTCTTTTCGAATGCCGGTGATGGCGTTCCGTGTGAGAACGGGATGGCGTTCGGGATCAACGTGAGTCACGGCGTCGGACTTCCGCCGAGCCTCAACCAGCCTCCGCCGCCTGCCTACGTTGAGCCGCCGTCCAGCGCCGACGGAGGCCTTACGCCGCCGGAGACCGTCCGGCCGAGCGGCGCTGGATTAGGCGGTGGTGATAACGTGCGCATGGCGGTGTGGTATGCACTCACATTCTATGGAATCTTTTTTGCCTTGGTTCGAGGGTGATGTTGTCTTTTGTAATTTTCTGGGGGCAAATTTGGAATCGTAGATGTTGTTTTGATGTGATAAGGTTTAATTACAATTTTTTAAACTTATGGGTTCGAAATGTAATTTTTTGAGGATACTGAATTGAAAACTTTTTTTTTTTTTTAGTTTCTTAAATTCATAAATTACACTTTCTCTGCCCAAAATTTATGTTTTTCAGCCCAAATAAGTTTCCTTTTTAAGGTTGTGAGAAATATGGTTGTTGGGCCTATCATAGTGCCTTTCATATTAGGGCCATTTTGGTCTTTTAATAGATAACCAAAATGCAATTCACTCTAAAACCTCTACTTATTTTTCTTAGAGTGAATTACATTAATCTCTTATTTAAGTCAAGTCTTTTTATTTGGGTCCACTGTTATGTCTGCATATGTACAAATAATTAATGCATTCTAAAAGATTTAATATTGACAATATCAAATCTTACTAGTTTTAATTCAATCAAAGATTTCTTTTTCTAGTAAATCTAGTACCCTTTGCATATACATCTTTTATAGCATATTTACAAATAATTAATGCATTCCAAAAGATTTAACATTGATAATAGAGTAAACTCTAATTTTGGTCCCCGTGGTTTAGTGAAATATTTGAAAATGGAACATACGATTTGATAACTCTATAAATTGTCCCCATGGTTTATGTTTTGCTTTGAAAATGGTCTTCCATCATTAATTTAAGTAATTTTCTCTATTGATGGTAGGGCTATATATGTCCAATTAGATTTTTCTTAATTATTCTTAAGAGATTAAATAATATAATATAGTATAAACTAATTAATTGTAGCGATTTTATTTCACTATTGTAATTCTGGTCACCTTATTATTGCATTTTAGTGCACTATTGGTTTTCTTAATTTTTTTAAAAATAACCGAAATATTTAAAACTTATTTTTGTATATCTTCATTACAATTTATATTTGATAAAATGTCCACTAGATAAAATAAAAATAAAAAATATATATACTATTTAAATACAATGTATACATAATAACTTATATAATTATGTAAGTTATTTGTTTTTTAGTTTGATATTTTCAAATATATTCATTTTAGTTATTATTTATCTGATTTGTTTCACTATTTTTAATTTTGTCACCTTATTAGTTATTATTGCACTTTAATACATTATTAGTTTTTTTATTTTTCTTAGAAACTAATTGTTATAATATTTTCATATTATTTTTGTATATATACTTCATTAAAATTTCTATTTGAAAATTAAACTAACAACTAGATGAAAATGAAAATAATACAAAAAATATACCATCTAAATATAAATAAGATATACAAAAATAAGTTTTTATAAAATATTATAACAATTGTTTTTTTTTTTAAATTGAAGAAAATTAATGATGTACTAAAATGCAATAATAAGTTGACAAGAATTAAAATAATAAATAATACCGATAAACAATAATTAAAATAAATATATTTGAGAATATCAAACTAAAAAACATATATTACATAACTAATTAGTTTATAGTATATTATATTATTTAATCTTCTAATAATAATTATGGAAAATCTAATTGGACCCCTACTATCAATAGAGAAAATTAATGAAATTAATGATGGGAACCGTTTTCAAAGCAAAACATAAACCATAGGACGATATCTAGAGTTATTAAACCATAAGTCCCACTTTCAAAGATTTTAATAAACCACATGGACCAAAATTAGAGTTTACTCTTGATAATATGAAACCTTACTAGGATTAATTGAAATCTTACAAGCTTTGATTCAATCAAAAAAATATTTTGTTAGTATTCCTTTGTACGTCAAGTAACGAAGTAAATGACTTCCCCCAAATAATTTCATATTCTAAACGAACAGATCCTTATACTCTTTGGCGCTAGCTCCTTACTAGCTTCTTTAATAAAGTGGTGTGCTTGGGGAGGGTGATGGCCTAGCCGAAGCTCCCTCCTTTACTTGCCGTTCTCGTTTTGTCGTTCAAAAAAAAAATATTCTAAACGAACAGATATATACATTATAAAGTCTTAAGAAAAATATCATTCAATAGTTTATTAAAAAATATCAAATCATCGACCATAGTTTTTCTTAAAAGAAGCCTAGAAAAGAACTTTTAGTTTTAAAATGAATATGATATTTTAATAAAATAATGTGAAAGTGCTTTATGAGAAAGTATTTTTATAATATTGCATTATAAAATGTAAAATGATTAGTATGTAGGGTTGTTTAAAACATTCATTGGACATTTGTTTAAAAGAAAACTTATTTATAGGAAAAAATTTGCGTTTGCTTAATTTGAACTTTTAGAATTTAGACAGTTGGCTTATTTTTTCAAACAATCAAAATATCATATATGTTTTTCAATATTATTAGTTTGGATATTTGGATTTTGTCTAAACACTTTCAAATTGAGTTGAATTGTTTTCCTTCTTGGACTTAAAAAAAGGGATTTTTCATTTTTTATAAGGGTGAATATCTTGAGAATCTCCAAAATTTTCAAAATGATTTTATTGAAAAGTTATAAAGTTCTTGCGAAATATGTGTTTGCCTTTATACACTTATTTGTCGAGAACAATGATAACATTTACTTAAACATACTTGAGAGAAGTATCGTGAAACTCACATTTGTGTCATGTAGGTTTTTCATCTCTTACACACTACGAAATAATTTATATTAATTACACGTGTCACTCGAGTTTCCATATTGATCTAACCATGTCATGTATAACAAAAATCCACATGAATTTACACATGAATACATGATATTAGAGCTTTTGTACATCTTCACTATCTCAATACTCACTTAGACCAATGCGTGTTGAACGACCTATATATGACGTCCTACTTGAGCATAGATTTTGCTTTGCACAAGCACAACCTATGCTAGTTTTTCAGTGAGCTTAATACTAATCCATTCTTTACCTGTTAAACCTCCCACCTAAACTCACATTTGACCAATGTGTACACAAAACTATATTTGGCCGATTAACATTAGTTTAAGTCATATATTTTTTCATTAATTTTATTTACTTACAACTTACATTTATATTATTTCATAAATTTAAAGAATTTATTGTGCCTAATCTCCACCAATAGTATCTTTAACATAAAATCATTGTGTTCTTACTTATTTCATGACCACAAGGCCTCATGCTTATTCCATTTCGAGGGTTAACTACTCCATATTATTACATGCTAGTAAATGAGCATAAGAATCATGAACTTGACATGCTAAAGAAAACTTTTCTTCATGCAGTTTTACT